>OY728155.1:482056371-482202220 GCA_963277665.1 Viscum album
AGGGGGTGGGAAGGTAGTCTAGGGGGGTGGTGGGGATGTACAGGGGGTATGGGGTGGGTGGGCGGGCTGTCCATGGGGGTGGAGGGGATATCTAGGGGGTACGAGGTGTCCAGGGGGGTGGGTGGGCTGTCCATGGGGGGTGGGCGAGCTATCCACGGGGGTGGCAGGGCTGTCCAGGGTGGTGGTGGTGTCCACCCCCAAACTAGGGTCATAAAATCCAATCTCTATCCAATTTTAGCATGAATTCAATCCTATTATAGAAGACTGCGAAGACTGTTGGTGTAAACCATAAATATCATACATATAAATCACAACACACCCAATAGTAAACAAACCACCAAATATCATACATGGATCAGATTTTATGAGCCATGTTTCGATGGGACACTACTCATAGTAGTATGAGCCTTGTTATATCATTAGGTGATATGGATTTGTATGAATATTAAATATGTATAAGATCAATATGGATATTGGATAAGAACCTGAGTGATATTTCTTTTTAGAGATCTCTTCTTCTTGGAAGGGTAAGAGTGAGTGTTGGTATGGAACTTCAAGAAAAGTCTTAACATGTGAAAGCAACTATACATTAGTTATATGTGATTCCTAATTTTTTGTAGTGTATCAGAGTGGAAAACCCACCCCCTCCATGGACAGCCCACAGCCCTATATCCCCCTACCCCCTGTATCCCCCACCCATATAGCCCCCACTCCACCTGGACCCCCACCACACCTGGATAGCCCATCCCCCATCCTCCCTGGACAACCCACACCCCCTCCCCCACCTGGACAACCCACCCCCACCCCCCTTGATAGCCCACACCCCCTCCCCCACCTGGATAGCCCACCCACCACCACCCCTGGACAACCCACCCCCCTAGATAACCCACACCCCCTCCCCTACATCCCCCTGATAGTCCCCCTGGACAACCCACCCCCACCCCCCACCTGGACAACCCACGTCCCCACCCCCCCACTAGACAACCTCCCCCCTTGGACAACCCATACCCCCTCCCCCCACCTGGATAGCCCCCCTGGACAACCCACCCCCTCCCTGGACAGTCAAAACCCCCCTCCCCTGTAGCTTCCCCCCAACGCACTAGACAACACCCACCTGGACAACCCCCCACCCCCACCCCCACCTGGACATCCCACCCCCCCACGACCCCCACCTGAATAGCCCCCACCCCACCTGGACAGCCCACCCCCTCCCTGAACACCGCACAACCCCTTCCCCACCTGGACAGCCCACCCCCACCCCCTGGATAGCCCACCCACAATATTTACCACCCCCAGTGTTGTCAAAGGCGTGCGACACAATAAGGCGCAAAGTCCGCTTGGGTATGTGGCACGAGTTGCGACATGTGACACAATTAAGGCTCAAGTGGACATATTTAAATATATACAATTTTCAATAATATTTTAAATTAAAAAAAATTAAATTCAATAAAAATAATACAAATTACAATACATGTTGATCATTTTTAACCAAATAATAATAAAATAATCAATCATTAAGAACCTAAACATTAAAATCATCAAGTTATGTTATATGTCTTCTGTAATGTTAAATGCGTTTCTGCTATTCTCTACTATGTTAAATGTGTTTGATAACCTAAACATCAAAATAATCATGTTATGTTAAATGTGTTTAATGTTATTCCTTTCTTGCTTTTGGTTGAGAGATGGTTCTATTTTTATAGAGTTTGATTTAGTTCTTCTTTTATTAATATATTAAATGTTATGTTATATTTAGGCATGTACAACTCACTTTTGAGAAAATATCCCCAATTTCCATTAGCCCCTCTAATCACGATCTCTATTTCTTGCACCCACAATTTCCACCACCCCCCCCCATGATTTTCCTCGATTTCCCCAATTTCCTCCTACCCACGATTTCTATCGCACCCATGATTTCCATCGGCACTCCCGATTTCCATCGAGCCCTGGATTTCTGCCACCCCTCTAAGAATGATCTTCATTGTCTTATTCCTCCCAATTTCAGGGGCTACTAGTGCACCTTTTCCGAGCCTCATGCCATAACACCTCTCGATTAAGTGCATGAGGCATGCACGAAAGGTGTTCCTCGGTGAGGTTTCCTCGCCTCACTGATGGTGAGGCACACCGAGTGTGCCTTGTCACGCCTCATGACAAGGCATGCTAAGGAACACACCTTTGGAAACAATGCCCATCCCTACCCCCTGGACATCCCCCCCCAGGACAGCCCGCACCCCCTCCCCCACCTGGACACCCCACCCTGACCCCCCTGGACAACCCACACCCCCCTTGGGCAGCCCATACCCCCCTCCACCACACCCCTGTAGCCTCCTACCCCCTACATCCCACTTACCCCCTGGACAACCCACCCCACCTGGACAAACCCCTACACCTAGACAACCCCTAAACCTCTTGCATCCCCCTTAGGGTAATTTTATTTAAAATAATTTTATTCAGTAATAAAGTAAAACCATCATGCATTAGCCATTTCATTCCAAAAAACCCATTCAATTTATCAAAACATGAAAAATTTAATTTATCAAAACATGAAAAATTCAATTTATAAGGCTCTATGGGTCACTTAGGAAATGTCATTGGGGAAAGGGGAAATCAACTACATTGTTAATTCCAATTTAAAAATTGGGCCAAACACTTAGGATGGTGGTTGTGTCTAGGAGGTGTGGTGGTGTCCAGGGGGGATGTCTGGGGGGGGGCTGTCCAAGAGGGTGGAGGGTGTCCAGGGAGGTGGGGGTGTCTAGGGGTGGGGGGGGGGGGGTCCAAGGGGGTGGGGTGGGGGGTGGGGTGTCCATGGGGGGTGAGGGGTGTCCAGGGAGGGTGGGGGTGTTCAGGGGGTGGGAGGGGGGGGGGGGGGGGCTGTCCAAAGGGTGGTGGGATATACAAGGGGGTGGGGGTGTCTAGGGGGGGTGGGGGGCTGTCCATGGTGGGTGAGGGGTGTCTAGGGAGGGTGGGGGTGGGGGTGTTCAGGGGGGTGGGGTGAGGGAGCTATCCAAGTGGTGAGGGTGTCCAGGGGGTGAAGGGGGTGGGGGATATCTAATGGGGGGTGTCTAGGAGTGGGGGGGGGGGGGTGTCCAGGGGGTGGGAGGTGTCCAGGGGGTGGGAGGTGTCCAGGGGGTGGGGGTGGGGGTGTTCACAATTCCAATCCATCACCCAACCAACAACCAATTCATCCTCAATATCAATACCCTTCCCATTATTCCTTGAACAAAAACTATAAATAAAAAATAAAAATCCAATTTTGAACTAAAATAAAGTCCACATAAACTAGAATATAACCACACTAAACAAAACCTTTACCGTGTTTGAAGTGTAGAACAAAACATAGAAAATAGATCAAAGGGTTCGTTACTCCACAGACCTCAGGAACACTAATTTAGCCCAAATCAAAATAGAAAACAGAAAAAAAATAGAGGGAGAATATTAAAAATATGGTAACACTTACTAATTTGAAGTGTATAAATAAAAAATTGATTTATTTAAGATGGATCTATGGCTGGAAGAAGTTTCATGGACGAGAAAAATTCGGGAGGATCTTTGGATTAGGGTCTGTAATCGGGCCGAGTGGGAGCTGGGGTGTTGGGTATTTGGAGGAAAACTTTCCCAACAATTTTTAAAAACTGTTGGGAAAACCTGTATTTACCAACGGTTTATTAAAACAGTTGGTATATCTTAGAGGAACTAAATGTTTCCCAATGGTTTTGTAAAACAATTGGAAAATCTTAACTATATTAACACATTGCCAATAGTTTGAAAAAACCATTGTCAAATGTTTCCTTTTTTATAGTATACTAATGGTTTAAAGAAACTGTTGGTATATATCAATTGAGAAAACATCCAATTCCAGTAGTTATAGTTTAAAAGGTTAAGTAAACCTTTTCTCTAATACTAAATATGGTGACCCATTCCTTTCACACATATTATTACAAGAATCTTAAACATATATATCCATCAGTACAACATAAGGATCATAATGGCTTAGTTTCTTTGGAAGTCTAGGTTTATATTACATAAAAGGAAACATAAACATGGAATACTTATTTTATTCGCCATAGTGAGCTCCTAAAATACATTTGAGCTCCAAAAACTTCATGGGATAACCTAGGGAATACATAAAGAAATGGATGAGATAAAAATCATAGTAAGGGAATAAACATGATTAAGAAACATAACATGTGAGTCAAAGGTATAACATGATTTCACAATAGAGAAAGATTATGAGTAATTTCATATAAGTATATAATATTGAACATGTTATAATAAAATCATAGAATCATAGTAAATGTGGAAAAAATATATAGAATGACATAAACATGATTTAAGTCTAACTTCGTAGATAACATCACATGGTGTAAAAAGTCCCATAATGGATTAGGTTAATCTCTAATATCATACATGAAGCCTCATGAGACTAAATGTTTACCCAATGAATTAGAGAACTATCCAGGCACACCGATAAAAAAATTTCATGGTCTATGTGTTCTATGTAAAGTAATAAATCACAATTCATAACATGTTAATTACCTATATAAATAAAATGGGTTGTATAATATTTCTTCATATCATAAACCAAGGAAATTTCATAATGAAGGAATTTGATAATTGATCATAAGGAATGTATTAACCCATAAAAAGGAGGGATAACAAGATAGGTATATATTTTATAGATATATATACTTAATTTATAAGCATTCCATAAAATTAATAGAGATATAAAGTGATTTATAGAGAGAAAGGTCATAACCTAAAGGAAAGGGTGGTTTAGAAAGATCCCTTACCTCAAGATCAATTTGTCACATGCATTATTTATATACATAAATAATAAAAATAGTTTAACCATTTAATTTATTATGAAATATTTTCAAGTTTATTATTACTTTTATTTTAATTATTATCATGTCATATTAAATTACTTTACCAACTAATTCCATGTCGTATGTTTTAATGATAAATAGTTCATATGCCCAAAATCAATTTGGTAAGTTGACTAGGGTAGAAGATATTATTAATTAATCATAGAAATAATGGTAAAAATGACATAAGTATATTTTTTATACATAAATTATACTTTTTAATCCAACTACAAAATATGTATATGAAAAATTAACCACGTTACAATAATAGAGATGTTAGGTCGTACATACGCATGAGTAATATTTCCATTTTTTGAAGATCATGATAGTAGGAAAGTAAGTGTTATTTTATCTTTATAGGATGATAATTAAATAATAAATATATTATTATATATTTGAATATCATTAAACATACCATCCATGTGATGCGATAAAAATAAAATTTAAAAAAACAAATCACATCGCTTCGCAAGACAGTAGTCTACTGTACTCACGAACGATGTTATAATTTTCAATGGATGGTAAAGTAAGAAAGTATATGATATATTAATTTTAAATAATGGTTAATATGTCATTATTATTATATAAATAAATTAAATTTACCCTTATTTCCTTCTATTTAAAACTTAAGTGAAGAACAAATCACATCGCTTCGTGCGACGGTAGTCTGTCTTACACAAATTCGACATTATCAAATTCTATACTGAATGGATAGTAAGAAGGTATATGTTATATTATAATTATATATACATAATTATATAATAAATATAATATATAAAAATTAAATACATTATATCAATCCTTGATAAGTGGTGATGGAAAGCTAATTCTGTTGGTTCGTGAAGTGGTAGTCTATCATACACACGATCAACAGTTTCGTTTCCCATTTGAGAGAGGAGGAGATGGTTTTAGGTCATGAAATTAACTTAATAATATCTAAGTATATTTTAGATACTAAGGATATTATATAATTCTAATTTAATACTATTTCAATGAGGTGGAATAATAAATAATATAAAATGATCAGTTATGAACATTATCTCTACTTCGAACAAGTTCTTTTGGTACCAAAATCCTTCCTATGATGGATTTTTAATCAGACCAAGGATTATAGGATAAGTGGAGTGGATTATTAAAGTGACATGGGAAGGTATTGGTCCATCCAATGGGTTTTGAAATTGTGTAAAGGAGAAAAGAGGGGGTGTCCTTTAATAATCGGGGGAGAGGACACACTTGGAATTTTTGATAAGAAAGAATTCCACATAGATTTTTCTCAGGATAAAAGGATAAAAAATATACCATTTTTAACATTGTAAGGTATAATGTATAAATATTACCATAAAATAGTATGTATATATGATTTGAGTCATTTATAACCCTTATCGTTTTAGTTTAACACCCCAGTAAACCCATTTTTTACTTTAACAACGATAAATAATTTTTTACTATTTTCAATATTAAATACGGTAAAAACTTAAGTTGAAATTATTAGATAATATAAATAATTATTATTTAAAATATGGAATTAATTTTATCAAAATAAATTCATATAATTCACGGAATTTAATTTAAAATTAAACCCACAAACGTGATGAAAATATAGTTTTTCAAGAAATAATTTTTTTAAGAAAAGATGATCTCATATTAACTATATGAAAAGTAATAATAATTAAATTAATTTTAATTACTTAAAATGGAGAAACATTATTAAATTTAAAGTAGTTTTCATAAAAAAGTGTTTTGCAACCTAAAAAATAAACTTATACTGAAATCTAGTATAAAGATGATTTAAATATAATTAATTTTATTTAATATAAATAAATATTAATTATGTTAATTTTAAATAAATTAAAATAATAACATGAATTAATTTATTAAAAATAAATGAAAATTTTATAATAATCAGTATTTTTCATTATTCCCTAAAAAATTAATATTTTCTGAAAAATTCCAAAATTTTAACATAAGTTAATATAGATATTATTATTTAAAAAATTATTTTATTTTTTTAAAATAAATTTTCTAAAATTGGTATAATTTTATTTTAAATTACGTGCACAAAGTACAACTAGAACTCCTTTTAGGAAAATACAATTTTTCAGAAAACATTTCTTTCTCATTAAAATGGTTCTTATTTTACTTCTAATAATTATAAAACCATTTAATTTATTTTATACATGTGTAATCCATATAATTTTAATAATTTAATTATTCTTATTAACACTTTCCAACTTAACAGCTAGGTTATGAAGGCCGTGTTTAGATAATAATATTTTAATAGAGTATCACATGTTGTTTAAACCCAATGTTGCATGTATCACAAGCCATTGAAGAGATTGAATTTATTTTAAAATTTAATATATCATAAATTATTGAGATATTATAGATAATACAAAACAAAAAAAATCATATAGTTGAGTTACCCAAATTAAAAAACATTTCTCAGAAAACATTTTATGATAGTTTTTAGATAAAACAAGGGGAGTGATATCTTTATAAAAATAAAAAAGAGAGGATCATGAAAAGAATAACGAGATCAAGAATATAGTAGCATAGGTCATTCTAGAAAAAGTGATGGAAAATATATCAAGTAAATATTCCATATATGTGATAGAAAATATCAAGAGAAGAAGAAGGAATGAAGTTCTATATTAGTGATGGAAATTTAAAGAAGAATATAAGGGAGTTAGAGAAGGTTTTATCATTGGAATTTTATATAGTTATTCATGTAGAAAAAGGTGAAGAAGAGATATAAACCATTATAGTGATAATATTACTTTTTTTTAATTAAAATTCAAGAAAAATACCTATATAGGATCAATGAGTTCCCCAGGTGTTTAAGAGAGGTGATCTCTTTATCCTATGAAGGTTGTAAACCTATAAGGTTAGTACAATTTCCATGAATTATAAAAAGTAGTGTAATTAGTGTATTGGTACATCAACACATTACTAGTGTATACTCTCTGGATTAGATTAGTTGGAGTGAACAATGTAAAACTATTTTTTGACCTTTTTAGTTCTTTATCACATAATATCAGTAGTGAGGGAGAGATTGTTCACAATAACGATGGAACAAAATCATTGGCAAGGGTCATTAAATGAAATAGACATACCCTTATTCACTTCCCCCTCTTAGGGTATTCACCATACATGGTACTAACAAATAAATTTATGAATTAGTTTAAAGTATTAAATTTATTCTCATAAATATCATTCTATGTATATATAAAGTTATATTCTAGTTATGACATAAAATTTAGTTTTTAGCATCTTCTTGTATTGTTAGCAATTTTAAAGGGAATATGTATCCATATTTACTATAAGATTATTTCTATTCCCTACCAATCTTAGGATTTTTCTATAATTTATTTTCTCTTGTAGGTGTATGCATGACATTATTTCATACCCTTGATCTTAATTGGGCACACATGTGGTAGTTCCTTCACATGGTTTAACTCATCCTTTTTCCTAATAAAAAAATTTCCCCACTAGTGTGGTTGTTAATTGGTGGGTTTCTCTATAAATGTGTAAGCTAAAGTAATTATTACCTAGAATTAATTTCAACCCTCATGTTCCCACTAAAATAATATATAAAAAACTTCATCATTTGATGTAATCATGATTCTAATAATAAGACCAACAACCATTTAAAAAAAATAAGATTTAGTTATTTTCAACCATGAATATAATTTATTTGTGGGTTATGAACTTAAAAGTAAAAGTTGGTTAAAATTTATACATATTAGGTGTTAGTATTATATTGATTTTTTCCTATTGATTATTTATCAATGTATAATGGGAATTTAGGGAAAAATTATCATTTAATTGGGAAATTAGGATTTATTCTTTAATAGGAACCACATGATGATATTTAAAGGGTATGAAATAAACAATAATAACAAGAAGGATTGAAATCAAATATTAAAAAATGGGTGATTTTAAGTAATGAAAACATAAATTATGAAGTTAACATGTGATCCATCAACTTGAATGTGACTAAGCTGTTTTAGACCTCTCATAGGCCAACCATTATAGTGAGAAGAAAATAGAGTATAATAATAATAATAATAATAATAATAATAATAATTATAAATTGGTCAGTTTATGATTAAAAAAAATAATATACCAAAATTAAATTAATGCTCAAAAAGAGATGAAAAAATGAAGTTTTACAATCCTTTTTTCTCCATGAAACCAACATATTCTTGAGGATATTCATAAATATAATCAAAGGAAAGACCTGATCTACCCAGGTCGGCTAGCGCATCTATTAACCCATTAGCCTCATGAAATATATGTGATATAACAAATAAAACACAAGAAATAAAGTTTATATAATGGGTATATTGTGGTAGTGGCATCTATGATATACATATTTTCTATTTGAATGCATTCACTATCACTATTGAGTCTATTTCAAGCTATATTTTATCCTATAATCTCCACCTTTCCATATCAAGTGCCACCACTACGACTTCAAGATCCAATTCTATTGAGTTGATTTATCCATAATAATAGTAAAATAATACCTTCACAATTCCATTCAAGTCCCAAAATACTTCTCCAAAGTTATCCTTTTGGTATTTTAATGATAATTATTTGTTAATCATGATCTACAAAACCAGTGGATTTTTCCAAATAAGCTTTAAAGGGGCCTTATAGGGCTTAAATGAACCAAAAAGACCATGTTTGGTTGGTCTTGGATTATACTGGTATCCCCAAATCCTAAATATTTCTACTCAAGAAACTCAATAAAGTGTTTATTTCCACTCTATATGTCACAATATTAACTATATTACCTTATTATTTAGAAATAAGTATTTTAATATCATTATATGTTCTAAAACAACATCACACACATTGGACATATTTATATACCCAATCACACATCAATTTACAATAAATGCAGCACAACCTCTATGTGTATTGAAACAAAAGATATCTAGAAATAAAAATAATTGTTGATATATCATTGTAACACCCTGACATTTTTATGAAATATTTTACTTTAAATAATTTTATTTCTTCTATTTCTTACATTACACACAACACTGAGTTTAGATGAACTATATAAAATTATTAAATTATAATGTGTTTGTTATTATTTCATTTTTGGATTGGAGGTTATTAATAGTAATAAATAAATTATTAAAAATATATGGTTTACACATTTATAAAATTAATTCATTATTCATCAAATGATTATAACTAAAAAAATGTTTAAAAATAAAAGTGATGTTTTTATAAAACAATTGTTTTTATACATGAAATGTATTTTTATATTAATAAATTAAATTAATAATTATTGGTGAATTATTTTAAGGAAATTTATATATTATTTAATTAATGAAATGTTTTAAACATTTAAATTTTTTCTAGGTATAGGATAAAAATAAATCTAGTTTTATGCTTAAAATGTATTTTTTATAAAAATCACTTTTTGTCATATTTTGCATACATAATTTAAATTTAATTTATGCCATTTATAGGTATTTAATTAGATAAAATTATTTAAATATTTATAATTATGAGTTTTAAATTTGGTAAATTGGCCATTTTATTTTTGGTTAATATGAATTGTAACTGTGGTAAAATTTATCCCATCAGTAAAGAGTAAATCAGGTTAATCTTGATTAAAAATAAGTGATAAGTCCATAAATTTTCATCCTAATTATTATTATATTAATTTAATTAGACTCTTATCACCATATTATTTAAATTAATTAGTTTAATGGACACATTTCTATGAAAATTATTTATATATTATTTAAATCAAAGAAAGTTACAAAATGTCACTCTCTTTATTTTTAATGTGTATTATGAGTCCTCATAGGGAAAAATGTAAGTTATGAACTAATATAAGTGTTTATTTTAAAAAAAATTAAATTAATTTTATTATATAAATTTATTTTTAATTCTTAGTAATTATATAATTACCTTAATTTCTTATGAAACACTGATGAATTATTTCAGCATTTAACTAAAAATATAATAAACCATTTTAAAAATATTAAAAGTGGTATAATTTTAATGATTTAATGTGAACCACTAATTTAGATATTTATATGAAATTTTAGGGAGTTTTACTGGATTATATTCTAAATCCCCATTTTTCTTGATGTATTTCAATTCAAATTAAATGAATAGTATCAAAATTGAGATTAATGGTATTTTATCAAAATAAAATTTTACTAAATTGTTTAAAAATCATAAAATTTTCTAAATAAGAGAAGGTGGATATGATATGGTATATAATGTAATAAAATTTCCATTTATGTTCCATCTTTTACCTTATGAGTAAAAATTACAACCCTTTAAGATTGAAAAACTTGTTACCATAGTTAAAATTTAAATTAGTTAAGAAAGGGTTAATAAAACTGATAAGGTTTAAAATTAAACAAAAACTTATATAAATTATATTGGTTGATAGAATTAAAACATTACCCTAAATTATCTTAAAATAAATATCCATTTGGAGTCATTTGGCTTGAGAATAAATTTATTATAATTTAATATCTTGAGAAATTCCAAAAGTGACCCTCACTTTAATTATAAAAGAAAACCTCATCGCCCACTTATTTACACTAGATTTGAACTTATATATCAATAAAAATATTCCAATTTACCTTATAAAATTACCTAGTCACATTATATAGGTTTGTTTTTTTTTCAAAAAAGATCATCCCTAGATTTCTTTAGAGGATATCTAAAGGAGTTGTTTTTAAGAAGAGGTAATCACCTTACCCGATCACTTTCTTTTCTACTATTTCTTAACTCCTCTAAATATATAGTATTGATAATTAAATAATAAATTAAGTATCATAAATATGATGAAATATTATTATGATAGTTAAAATACCATTATATTTCCTCTTCCCTATCAAAGGAGAAGTGAAAGTATCGGTCGTGCGTATGTACGACTTACCATCTCCACATAGCAATGCAGTTCATTTTTCACCACCATATTTTATGGATGGGTATTATGATGGGTCGATTATTTATTTATTATATTTATAAAAAAATTATAATTATTTAAAAATAATATCATGTCTTCCTTCTTACCATTATATCCATTGGGAAATAATAATGTCTCTCATGCGTATGTGTAGACAACCACCTCCATGAAGCGATGTGAATCATTTTTCATTTATATTTTAATTGGATGGTAAAGAGGATGGATTTTATGAATATATATTATATATATTATACAATAATTATCTTTTAAATTTTAATAAATGTTCTCCTTTATTTTGTTCCATCTGTCAAAAAATGAAAACAACGTTCATGCATACGTACGACTTACTGTCTCTATGAACAATGTAATTCAATTTTCTATATCTAAATTTTATGGATGAATATAAATATTTATATAATGATTATATATAATATTTATATTATTATTAATATTAAATATTATTTAATCAAGATAAATGTACAAGGAACATAACTATTAAACTGAAATACTCATGATAAACGAAATAGTATACACCTGAAAATAAAATATTTAATGAAGAATTATTTATAAAAGGGGGAGTTGAAATGTTACAAATGGATTATATATGATATTATAAGTGTTAAAATGAATATAATATTTAATCATAATAAATTTAAATTTATTATATAGGAGGATAGTGTGATTTCAAAGCAAGGTGAACTTGAGGTAAGAGTTTTATGTCAGAATCTCATTGTTTATTAGGATTAATTATGATTATGCATCTTATTAAGAAATATTATGATCAACCTCTCAAGAAACTTATTAATTTTATTTTACTCTATTTATTTATTTAAATTCATGTTTTATTATCATTTTCCTCATTTATGTAATCAATAGACCAAAAATATGTTTTTAGGGAAAATTGACTTTATTTATCTCTTCGGTCAATTGTTTTTTCTTCCATATTAATATTTTATAAAAATGTATTAAATAAGGTTTTAAATACTATATTATTATTTTTTAAATTAATTTGTACCAATGTTTTACTTTTACAAAACGTTTTGAAAGGATTTTTTTTTTGTTTTTCCAAATGAGATACTTTGTGACTTTTTTTACAAAAGTATGGAAGGAATGTTTTTATTTAATTTATAAGGCATGAAATTTTTTCCTACTATCATGAATAATTTTTTTATTTGAAAAATCATTTAAAATTTAATTTTTTTTTCAAATAAAATGTTTTCCTTTATAATCACATAGTTTTTTTAAATAATTGATTTCAAAATGGAATAGGTATTTTACTCAAGAATATTTTAATGATATTTTAATGGAATTTCTATTCCTAAATAAAAAAACAATTTATTTAACTTATGATTTATAGGTGATATGATCCAAGTATAATATCCTTATTCTTTGTCTATATGGTTTATTTTTATGAAGGCATGATGTTTATGAAACCCATTCCTTTTTCATGGGTTATTCTATGATAAAATTTTTATGAAACCCATTTCTTTTCATGGGTTATGATATGATGAATGGTTTATGATCTTATGACACACATATGTATGATTTTAATTATGTTATGGGTGAAACCTATATCTCCCTCCAATGAATTGGGTAAATATTCATGTCTCGTAAGATAAATAGGACTTGAATGGGGAGTGAACCAAGTTCTGTAATGTACATTATCTACTATGATATCTTGGAAGTTAATATTGAATACAAAAATGGTTTGGGGAGTGAACCCATTCAACTATTATATTATTGGAAAATATCCTTGACTAATAAAGAAATTATTTACTATGATTATGTGTATTCCATAATTCCATGTCTTATGCCAATGATATTCTCTCATGGATCATGTTCTTTAATTCATTTATGATTCATGTCTTATGAAATTCCAAAATTTATTCCATGAATCAAGAATTCGATATATGATATACAGAGTTTGGTTTTCAAATGTTAATATCATTTTCTCATACCTTTTTTTCATGTTATGCTTATAAAATCATCAATATATCCCTTTTTTACCCTTACTGAGCATTAGAGCTCACCCTTTCTTATCGTTCCATTCCCCAGGTATTGAATAAATGTATTTAGTATTCTATGTTTAATAAGGGTTCAAATTATAGAGAAATAAGTGGGATATGATGTAGATATTTTATGAACCATTTTTTTATGTTTCCAATTTTCCAAAGATACTAGACCTAAATGATTATAGTATGGACAGAAATGTTATGTAATGAATATTCATTTATTAGGATTTAATATCTATGTATGAAAAGTATGGTTCACTATATTTGGAATCCTAGAAATATTTAGTTAACCATTGGAAACTAGGATGAGAAAAATTTAGTAAGAACCCTAGGGATAAGTCTAAGTACTGGATAAAATCCTAATGTTTTGGTATTGATCACAAATGACAATGGTTAAACCTAAGGTTTCATAAAAGAATGTTTCATAGTTTATAAATCCTATAAATGATTTTTTATGATTTTGTGGTTTCCCTCCATGATTATTGTTTCTCACACTATGATTTTTGGCTTTAGTGAATGACTGGAACCTAAAGGAATCATGTTAATCTTGAATGAAATGGATATTGAAATGATTGTACTCCTGAGTAACCAAATGTTATGGGAGATATAATTTAAAGTATTGTTTCTATGATCATACAAATTTATCAAGATGTGAATCTTACCGAGCTTCCAAATGATCAATTGAGAGATCCGTGTTCTTTTGAGTCCATCATGAGGCAAAAAGAACCTTATTTTAGTGTGTATACTAATCCAATAGTCACTAAGTAATTTATCAATACCAATGGAAAATATTTTTTGTTCTCTAGTGTTTGAAACATGAGAAAGTTATTCTAGCTATTTATCTTTTAGAAGGATAATCAGATCAATTGTGGAATTTTATTAAAAACATGATAGAATAAGAATAACTTTTATGTATGGAATGGAATGAATTTGAAAGATTATTTTTCAACAAGAACTTTCATTGTAATATTCATATTAAAATTGAGAAAGAATTACTTGAGTTGAAACCAAAGGATGATGAATCTGTTGGTACCTATGAGTAACATTTTACAAGACTTGTGAGGTACTCTTTTGAAATTATCATCAAACTAGAAAGTAATTTTGATCGATTATTCAGTGGCTTAAAAATTGTATCTGAAGGGTGTTATCCATTAGATACTTTAGCATCTATGAAGAAATTATTCAATGTGACATTAAGGAAGAGATATAGATTTGAGTTATCCACCAATCTATTTGTTTTGATAAGACAAGAAAAATGGAATTCAAAGGCAATTCTAAAAAATCATAGATTGATGAAGGTGGTATTTATTTTATTCTTAAAATTTGTAAGGAAACATAAGGAAAATTGTCTTAAAGTAATTGGTAAATGTTTCAATTGTGTAAAGGAAGTTCATCTAGAAATTGAATACTGATGTGATGAGAAGAGGTTAACTAATGATGTGAATAGGGAGAAATCTTCACAGAATGAACCACCCACACTCAAGTGTTTAAAATATAATGAGTATGGGAATTATTCTAACAAATACCCAAATCTAATGGTTAATGATGATGATAGATGTCAAAAACCTCTTAATATTAGTGATAAAGGTAAATCTAATGAGATCACTATTTCTGATAAGGTTTGTGTTAATTATTTGGTGAAAGGTACACTTACCATCCACTATAGAATGGATAATGTCTTATTTGATTTTGAATATAGCCACTATTTTATGTCTAAATACTTTTCTAAGGGTATCACAATAACTCCTAAAAAATTTAGATGTTGATTTATTAGTAAAAGTACCTAATGTTATGATGATCACATCTTAAGTCTATGATTCTTCTCTGGTTTAAGTTTGTGGGAATATTTTTCCTAAAAATCATGTAATTCATCCTCTAGTTGAATTTTAGGTAGTTTTGTTATGTGAATTAACTTTCTGAACATAAATACCACATAAATTGCTGAGGATGTAATGACCCAATTTTTTATCAATGGAAATTCCTTTCTTATAATTATGTCATATAATCACATGAAATCACAACACAATGAACTACTAAGTACTATGTGACTTTTAAACATAATATTGTCATTTATGTGATTTGAATTTTGAAAATATAACATACACAGTTGCGATCAATAAGATGTTTAGAGTTTGATAAGAGAAACTTAATTTTTGGTTAATATTAACCTATCCTTATGAATAGTAATATGAACCTTATGAATAGTAAATATTCTAAAAGAATAGTAACCTCACCCATTAATGTATAAATAAAATCTTGGCATCTTATAAGTGGTAATATGACCATAGTAAAAGTATTGGTATTTTTGTAAGTCATAAATAATTAATTACAATTAATTTATTAATTTAAAATAAAATTTATTTTCTTAAAATTTGTTCATAAATTAACAATTTTATGTCTTCTGGTTTTAAAATAATTTTATAAGACCTTATGTAATTTTTTAAAGCATTATAAAATCAGTTATAGTTTTAAAATCCGTATTTTTCAAGTAAATTATGATTTTAATTAAAAAATTAAATTAATCATATTTAGAAAATTATTTTTGAAAAATGGAGTTCATTTTTGGATTCTACACATCGATAAATGGTTGGGGTGAATTTTTGAGATTTTTTTGAAATACATGAATTTTTGGTGAATAGTAAAATACATTAATTTATCGTATAAATACATTATAATTTAAATCCACAATTCCAGACATCATAAGTGATGTAATAACCCAAATATATAACTCAAATGAACTTATTACTATTCTTGGTCATGGAATTATCACTATTTCTTGTCTATTGGAAAAACAATAAACTAATGATTATAATATTATGAAAACTCTCCTCTCCTCCACTATAAATACCACCCAGTCTTACCTCTTCTCTTTACTCCTCTCAAGAATTGTGACTTGCGTAAATTCTCCCCAAATCTCTCCCCAAGATCCTCCCCCATGTCCAAAAGTACTTGGTCTCCTCAGAATACCAAATCCTCTCACCCTAAGAGGCTCTCAAAGGAGATAAACTCAAGAGGTAAATTCCTCTTTCCAATTCTTTTATTTTCTTTCAAGTTCTATTCTTTTATTTTTTATTTCCTCAACTACCTTCACCCAAATGTTATGATAAATCCAGTAACATACATTTACTGGAATTATATTATTATAATGGGATATTTTATCATAATCTCCCCCTCCCCTTCCTTTTATTCTATAAATGAAAATACCGTCCGAGGTGTGTTGATTTATCACATTCAAGGATGATGGGTTTTCATTTTTCATTACCATCTTATAAACTAGTCATGAAACAATTTTAATGGTTGAACTAGATCCTAATATATTTATTTTATCTTATGTGATGTCCTAGAATCCTTTTTCACACATGATTTAAAATAATAATACAAAACAAGTTAATTATGGGGAAAATCTCCAAATTAATCCAAGTATTCATCACTAATGTTTTATATAATGATTCAACTTCACTGCAATTAACAAAGTTAAATTTAAAAACATTTTACCATATTTATGTTCAATAATAAAATATAACTCTAATTATAGACAACCATCCCCATTTTACATGATTCTATATTCATGAAAATAAGTAAACCGATCATTAAAACCGAGGAAGCAAACTGACCCGAACAATGAAATTAAACCTTATAACCAATCAAAAAGGTCTTTAATGAACATGAAAAGGTTATAATAAATCTTTTAAATATATAAGGGGTTATTTAATTATTAATTAATGAACCTAATTTCATTATTCAGGTCATTAATATCAAGTGGAGAACACCATCAGACTTAAGGTAAGGGATCATCTCTATTTCAATTTTATTCAATAATTTCCCCTATGTTATGCCATTTTATGTGTAATAAATAATGAAGGGGTATGATTTAACACCTCCCCCATACTTACCTAGTTATTTATAAGTGATTATAAACCCCCTTTTTCTCTCATTAAGTCCTCTTAAGTACACCCGATACCATGCCGATAATCCGTAAGGGATTCTATCCGAACCTCCTTTGTTCCTTCAGGTTGCATTATCTTCCTTTCACAAAAATTAAGTTATATTATATTTTTATGTAAATATTATAAATTCTTTTTAGATGTAAAAAATTATTTTATCCAGATAGTTCCACCATTCTCTTTCAGAGATATACATGTTTTTAAATGATTCCCTTCTCAATACTTCCAGATAAGCAAACTTATTTTAAGGGAACTTCCTAAATTCTTACTCGATTTCAAGTTCACTCTATCCTTTGTTTTAAGACACCATTGTCTTTATAAAATCAGTCATTTTATTATGAAAACATTCTTGTTTCACTTCTGGTTTTATATAAAAGATTTTTCCCTTTTCTATTTTAAAGGCTCTATAGTATTTTCCTTAAAACCACACAAAAAATGTTTTAATGATAAAATTTCTTAAATACTATTCTTACATGTTGTAACTTCTAATTGAAATAAATTTACATGATACATTCCCATTTACATTCTGAATTACCATTTATATTTTAGTTCATTTCTTTCATGGACACTTTTATGATACACCCATTTCTTATGCTTTATGACATGATTGTGGTACCCAATTCCTTGAATAGGTAACCCTTGTGTTTATGTAAGATTGATTATGTAAGATTATTTATGTGGAAAACATATTCATGAAAATTAAATATGGGTGTGCCCATATATCTCTCTAATTAATTGGGTAAAGTTGAGTCTCATGAGATGTTATGTGCGATGGTCTTGGCGGTTTGCCTTGGCTTGTGCTACCATGTGCAACGGTCTTGGAGGTTAGCCTTGGCTTATGATGAAGTCATGTTTTATATTGATACCACATTTTTATGTATCCATTTTTATATTATTCCTTGTTTATATTTTATGGTTCCATATGTTAAATTATTTTTTATATCATCATGTCGTGCCTTATATCCCATATGTTAATGCTTTGTTCTTATGGTTATTCCCTTACTGGGATTTTATCTCATCTCTTTGTTCATGTGATCCCCAGGGTACCCTATGGAGATGTAATGGCTCAAAGGAAGTTAGGATATCTTTATGAAGATTAAATAAATAAGTGTTTCTTTTAGTCCCATGTCTTAAGTTTTATGTACCTAGTCTTCAAATACACTAGACTTCATGATCCTTGGCTTGTACTCTGATGTTTATTTATGCCTAAAATCATGTAATGTTATGTGTAAAAGTCTAGGTCCACTATAGTTGGTATCATATGATGATATAGTTATTTTTGGAGATTTGGAATAGAGAACTTTATTAAGAACCTTAAGGATGAGGCTACGTATAAAAAAACACCCCTAAATTTTGGAAAGTATAGAGTAAGTGGTTTATCAAAAAAAATACATCTCTGTATGGATAAAAATAGGTAGAGATGGCTCTGAAACAAATGTATCTAGGTGTAAAACCCGAAAACACCACTTTGAGCTAGACTCGAATGGGAACCGGTGCACGACAAGGGGCCTTGCTTCACTCTTGGTTTGACACTCCTGGGGGATATCCTTTGGTAAATTTATAAGCTTAATACAAACCATTATTAATGGAATGAAAAAAATACCATAATAATATAAGTTAAGAAATAGATCAAGGATAAAATAGATTTAAACATAGGGAATCACAAGTTAGGATAAACTTCTCCTTTACAAGATTATCTTCTTATGTTCAAAGTTTCCTTTTTATGCTCAATAGATAAATATTCAAGCCATCCAATTGTATGTTACTTTTATTAGTTAATATAGGGAAATAGAAGAACATGTTCCAACAATCAATACGATAGGGAATGTGAATACTGCACTAATGATATGCCTGATATGATGGGAATGGGTGCTCAAAACTTCATGAAAATACTTTCTCAACTGGCTCTAGTTATGAATAATAAATTTAATCATGTGGAACACCATACTCCTCCAAGTAAAGATCAAGTTGATGTTGAATCCTTCAAGCAGAAAAGGCCTCCCATGTTTAGTGGATCTTCTGATCCCCTCCTCACGGAATAATGGATTGACTCTATTGAATAGATATTCTCTGTCCTCTAGTTCTCATAAGAAGTGAAAGTTATGATGGTGTTCTATCGTTTTTATGGGGAAGATGATTAGTGGTGGACACTGATCAAGAATATAAAGCCCCACGAGGAAATTGATTCCATGGTTTGGAAATAATTGAAGATAATGTTTTTCAATAAATATTTTCTCCAAATCCTTCTTCTCAAGATGGAAAGAGAGTTCCTCAGACTCAAGTAGAAGGAAGATGAGTCTGTCAGGGCGTATGGAGAAAACTTTACAAGGATTGCATGGTACGCCTCTAGGTTTTTCTTGAACACCAAAAGCAAGGTGGATCACTTATTTAGTAGACTACAACCAAGTCTATGAAAAGTGTTGGTGATTTGAGACTTCAATTGCTATGAATAGATTGTCTATTGTTCCCTCAAGGTTGAAATGGAGATCATAGAATCTCAGTGGTATCATGGTCCCAATGACAAGAAGAGTAAAATGGAATCTAATGTGAGAGGTTCTGCAAATAAATTCTAGGATAGAAAGAATCTCGATCATCCCACATGTAAATTATTTGAGAAGAAGCATCATGGGAATGGTCTTAAGGAAACCAGAAATTACATCAAATGTGGAAAGATGAGACATCTGGTTAAAAACTATGGAAGAGATATGAAAAATCCCGCTAATGTGGAAGAATAAAGGAAGGTTCAGATAAACACCCAGCTAGTGGTGCTGTGTTACAACTGCAAGGAACATGGGCATTATGCAAACAATTTAAATAATCCAAGGGTTGATAGAGTAAATAAACAACAACATTAAAGGAAATAAGAAAGGGATTATTTTATCACTACTACTGAGGTGGAGTCAGTCAATGATGTGGTGACAAGTATGTAAGTTATTCATTCAAGAATAGAGAACGTACTATTTGATTCTGGTTCTACGCATTATTTCATATCTTGTTAGCTTAGTATAACTATTCAAACACCACCTCAAAATTTAGAGGATAAGTTATCTATGAGAATAGGGAATAGGGAAATTATTTCATCCATGGTTTATAACTCCTCCCCGGTTAATGTTTGTGGACTGAACCTCCCAAAAAATCTTGTCATACTCCCTTTAGTGGAGTTCGACATTATCTTGGGCATGGATTGAATATCTTTACACAAAGACAACATCAATTGTCGGAAAAGGGAGATCACCCTTCACATCCCAAAGCATTCTATGATTCTTTATAAGTGTAAGGAGGAAGATGAATCTCCTTTAGAATCATAGTCTCAAGTGTGGATAATAATTACTTATGAGCAATAATTTCTAGATCAAATGATTGGGACAAAGGATAGAATCATGCTTGAAGACATACCCATTGAGAGGGATTACACTGATGCATTCCCTAAAGAGTTGTTTAGTATTTCCTCATGATCGAGAGGTCAAGTTATTAATTTAAATTATTCCCTGATCTCTGCCTATATTAAATAAACCTTACAGAATGGCCACCGAAGAGCTGGAAGATCTAAAGAAGCAGTTATAGGAAAATTTGGAGAAGGGTTTTATACGCCCGAGTGATTCATTATGGGGTGTGACAGTCCTCTTCATCAAGAAGAATGATGGATAAATGTGCCTTGAAATTGATTATCGTGAGCTCAATAAATTCACAATAAAGAACAAGTATCCACTGCCACAGATAGATGACTTGTTCGATCAGCTTCGTGGGGCCAGTTATTTATCTAAGATGGACCTTCAGTCAAGATATCACCAATTAAAGGTGTGGAAGTAAGATATTCCCAAGACTGTATTTCAAACGAGGTATGGACACTATTATTTCATATTTATTCCCTTCAGACTCACTAATGCTCTAAAATTTTTAATGGATTTAATGAATAGAGTCTTTAGAGATTACCTCAAAAAATTTGTGCTAGTCTTTATGGACGATATTCTGATATACTCAAAGAGAAAGGATGAACATGAGGAGTATTTGAATACTATGTTAAAAACTTTAGGAAGGGAGAATTTGTATGTAAAGTATAGTAATTGTGAGTTCTAGATGGAGGAAGTATCATTCTTGGGGCATGTTATCACCAGCAAAGGGATATCTGTGGACCCTTCCAAGACAAAGGTGATTGAAGAGTGGCCTAGGCCAACATATATAATGGATATCCATAGATTTCTGGGTCTATCCAGGTATTATTGATGATTTTTGAAGAACTTTTCATGATTTTCAAACCCAATGACCAAGCTAACATAGAAGGAAGTAAATTTTTTCTAGACTTAGGAATGTGAAGACTATTTTAAGGAGTTGAAAACGAGGCTAATCATTGTGCTAGTACTCAAACTCACAACAAGTGGAGAACTATTTGTGGTGTATATTGATGCTTCAAATAAGGGATTAGGCTATGTGCTAATGAAAAATGATAAAGTGATAGGCTACGCCTCAAGTCATCTAAAAATCCATGAGCTAAACTATCATATGCATGATCTGGAGTTGGAAGCTATGATCTTTGCGTTAAAAATCTGGCAGCAATATCTATATGGGGAGAAGTATGAGATATATACTGATCACAAGGGTCTCAAATATATATTCACAAAAAATATCTTAATATTCTCTAGAAAATATGGATAGATATCATCAAGGATTATTACTGATCAATCCACTACCATCCTGGTAAGGAAAACAAGGTGGTAGATTCTCTAAATAGAAAGGATCCTGCATCTTTATCAATGATGAGATTTGAAAAGGATCCTATCATCTTAGATTTTTAGAGGATAGAAATGGGAATCATTAATGTATGGACATCATCATTCATTTCTTAAACTATTTCTCAACCATTCCTAATGGAGAAAATAAAGATGCTGAAAACAAATGTGTGGAAATTCTAAAAAGGGTGGAAGCTATTAAAAATGGGAAATTATACGAGTTCATGATTGATGAGGAAGGAGTTGTAAGATTTGGGTCATGATTATGTGTACCATCTATTCTATAGATAAAGAAGGAGATTCTGAATGACGCACATAGCTCAACCTTCTCTATTAACCCAGGGAGAACAAAGATGTATCAATATATCTAAGAGATTTTTTGGTGGGACAATATGAAGATGGAGATTTGTGAATATACATCAAAGTGCTTGGTATGTAAACAAGTAAAGGCTGAAAGAAAAAAGTATAACGGGTGATGTAACCACTACCCATACCAACATGGAAGTGGGAGAACATAACCATGGACTTTGTCACTAGAATTACTAGGACATACAGAGAAAACAATTCTATATGGGTCATCTTAAAAAGAAAACTCACTTTATTGCGATTAGAGAGGACTTCTCATTGGATCAAATTTCTAAGATATATATCAAAGAAATGGTAAGGCTTCATGGAGTACCACTATCTATATTATCTGATCGAGATCTAAGATTCACCTCGAAGTTCTGGAAAAGTATCCAACATTCTCTAAGAACTAAACTGAAAATTAGTATGAACTATCATCCTCAAACTGATGGACAATCTAAGAAGACTATTCAGACACTAGAAGATATGTTGAGAGTGTTCTATGTAATTCAAAGGATAATGAGACCAACATCTTCCACTAGTCGAATTCTCCTATAATAATAGTTTCCACTTGAGCATCAGAATGGTACCATATGAAGCCCTTTATGGGAAAAGGTGTAGAACACTGGTGTGTTGGGTTGAAGTCGGTGAGCGTAAGCTCCTAGGACCATAAATGGTTGAAGAAATAGTAGAAAAGGTGAAAACCAGTCAGCAGCACATCAAGGCATCCTAAAGTTGAAAAAATAGTTATCTAGACAATTGTCGATGAGACCTTGAGTTCAAATTTAGAGACATGGTATTTATATGCATATCTCCATGGAAGAAGGTCATGAGGTTTGGAAAGAAAGGGAAGTTAAGCCCCAGGTACATCGGCCCCTTCGAGATTATTTATCATGTTGGGCTTGTGGCCTATCAACTAGCACTTCCACCTACCATGTCCAAAGTTCACACTATCTTCCATGTATCCCTATTAAGAAAGTACATACCAGATCCTTCACATGTACTCTCTTCAGTGGTGGTGCAACTAGAGGATGATCTTTCTTACAAGGAGTAACTAGTGAATATCTTGGATCATAGAGATAAAGTTCTATGTAACAAGCCCACTCACATGGTCAGAGTAATTTGGCATAACCATAAGTATTAAGAGGAAATATTGGAACTGGAGGAGGTAATGAAGAAAAAGTACTCGCACCTGTTTATCTCTTAGAATGAAAAACGAAATTTCAAGTGTGAAATTTCATAATGGGGGAATAATGTAACGACCCAATATTTTATCAATGTAAATTCCTTTCTTATAATTATGTCTTATAATCACATGAAATCACAACACAATGAACTACTAAGTACTATGCGACCTTTAAACATAATATTGTCACTTCTGTGATTTGGATTTCAAAAATCTGACATACACAGTTGTGATCAGTAAGATGTTTGGAGTCTGATACGACAAAAATAATTTTTCGTGAATAGAAACCTAACCTTATGAATACTAATATGACCCTTATGAATAGTAAATCTTCCAAAATAATAGTACCCTCACCCTTGAATGTATACATAAAATCCTGGTATTTTATAAGTGATAATTTGACCATAGAAAAAGTGTTCGTATTTTTGTAAGTCATAAATAAATAATTAAAATTAATTAATTAATTTAAAATAAAATTTATTCTCCTAAAATGTGTTTATAAATTAACAATTTTATGTCTTATAGGTTTAAATTAATTTTATAAGACTTTATGTAATTTTTTAAAGAATTATAAAATCAGTTATAGTTTTAAAATCCGTATTTTTCAAGTAAAATATAATTTTGATTAAAAATAAAATTATTCAGATTTAGAAAATTATTTTTGACAAATGGAGTTAATTTTTGGATTCTACACATCTATAAATGGTTGGGGTTATTTTTTTGGGATTTTTATGAAATACTTGAATTTTTGGTGAATAGTAAAATACATTAATTTACCGTATAAATACATTATAATTTAAATCCAATATTCCTAACATCATAAGTGATATAAGAACCCAAATATTTAACTCACATGCACTTATTACTATTATTTTTCATGTAATCATCATTATTAATTGTCTTATGGAAAAAATAACAAACTAATGATTATAATATTATGAAAACCCTCCTCTCCTCCACTATAAATACCACCCAATCTTACTTCTTATCTTGACTCCTCTCAAGACTTGTGCCTTGCCTAAATTTTTCCCAAATATCTCCCCATGATCCCCCCCATGACAAAAAATCCTTGGTCTCCTAAAAAGACCAAATAATATCCCCATAAGAGGCTCTCAAAGGAGATAAACTCAAGAGGTAAATTCCTCTTTCCAATTCTTTTATTTTCTTTCAAGTTCTTTTATTTTATTGTATCTTTCCTCACCTCCCTTCACCCAAATGGTACAATAACTCCAGTAATATACATTTACGGGAATTATATTATTCTGATGAAATATTTTATCATAATATCTCTCTCCCCCTCCTTTTATTCTATAAATGAAAATATCACCCGAGATGTGTTGATTTATCACATTTAAGGATGATGTGTTTTCATTTTACATTACCATATTATAAAATTATCATGAAACCATTTTAATGGTTGAAATAGATCATAATATATTTATTTTATCTTATGTGATGTTCTAGAATCCTTTTTCACACATGATGTAAAATAATAATACAAAACATGTTAATTGTGAGCAAAATCGCCAAATTAATCCAAGTATTCATCACAAATGTTTTATATAATGATTCAAATTCACTCCATGTAAGAAAATTAAATATACAAACATGTAACATTATGCATTTTCAATAATAAAATATAACTTCAATTCTATACAACCACCCCCATTTTACAAGATTCTCCATTCATGAAAATAAGTAAACCGATCAATAAAACTAAGGAAGCAAACAGACCCGAACAATGAAATTGAACCTTATAACCAATAAAAAAGGTCTTGAATGAAATTAAAAAGGTTATAATAAATATTTTACATGTATAAGGGGTTATGTAATTATTAATTAATTAACCTAATTTTATTATTCAGGTCATTAATTTCAACTGGAGAAAACCCTCAGACTTAAGCTAAGGGATCCTCTCTATTTCACTTTTATTCAAGAATGTCCTCTATGTTATGCCATTTTATGTGTAATCCATAATGATGGGGTATGATGTAGCACCTCATCCATAATTCCCTCGTGATTTATAAGTTATGAGAAACCCCCTTTCTCTCTCATTAAGTCCTCTTAATTACACTTGATACCATGCTGATAATCTATAAGGGATTCTACCAGAACCTCCTTTGTTCCTTCAGGTTGCCTTATATTCCTTTCACAAAAATGAATTTATCTTATATTTTTATTTAAAACTTATAAATTATGTTTAAATGTTCCAAATTCATTTATCAAAACCCTCCCATCATTCTCTTTTAGGGATATACATGTTTTTAAATGATTCCCTCCTCAATAATTCCTGATAAGCAAACTTATTTTAAGGGAACTTTCTGAATTATTACCCAATTTCAAGTACAATCTATCCTCTATTTTAAGAAACCGTTGTCTTTATAAAATCAGTCTTTTTATTATTAAAACCTTCTTGTTTCACTTCTGGTTTTATATAAAATATTTTTCCATTTTCTATTTTAAAGGATCTATAGTATTTTCCTTAAAACCACACAAAAATGTATTAATGCTAAAATTTATTAAATACTCTTCTTACATGTTATCACTTATACATGAAATCACTTACCAAGATACATTACTATTTACCCTTATGAATTTCCATGTATATTTTAGTTCCTTTATTTATTGGACACTTTTATGATACGCCCATTTGTTATGATTTATGACATGATTTTGGTACCCAATTCTTTCCATGGGTAACCCATATGTTTATGTAATTGATTATGTATGATTATTTATGTGGAAAACATATTCATAAAAAGTAAATATGGGTGATCCTAGATAGAGTTCCAATGAATTGGGTAAAGTTGAGTCTCATGAGATGTTATATGTGACGGTCTTGGTGGTTAGCCTTGGATTGTGCTACCATGCGTGATGATCTTGGCAGTTAGCCTTGGCTTGTGCTACCATGTGAGACAGTCTTGGAAGTTAGCCTTGGTTTGTGCTACCATGTGTTACAGTCTTAGAGGTTTGCCTTGGATTGTTCTAAAGTTGTGTTTTATCTTGCTTCCCATTATTATGACTCCATGTTTATATGATTCCATGTTTATATGTTATGGTTCCATATGTTAAATTCCATTTTATATCATCATGTCATGCCTTCTATCCCATGTACTTATGCTTTGTTCTCATGGTTATTCCCTTACTGAGATTTTAGCTCATCCCTTTTTTCATATGATCCCCAGGGTACCCTATGAGAATGTAAGGACTCAAATGAATTTAGGTGATATTTATGAAGATTAAATAAATAAGTGTTTCTTTTAATCCCATGTTTTATGTTTTATGTACCCAGTCTTCAAAGACACTAGACTTCATGATCCTTGGATTGTACTATGATGTTTATTTATGTCTAAAACCATGCAAGGTTATGTGTAAAAGTATAGGGTCTCTATAGAGGAAGGGAAGTTATGTTTGATATTCCCAACCAACCTTTGATCACCTATCAGCATGATTAAAAAAATTTAACTTATTTTGGATATTACATTGATAGTATGGGTCATCATTCCTATTCAAAAGGGATTTTTATCTCATATGGTTGGGGATAAACTCAAAATTAAAGATATTACTATTTTATGGGAGTTTATTGATGTATTTTTTGAATAATTTCTAGGTCTTACATTGAATCATTATGTTGAGTTTTCAATATAACTCATACTTGGTGTTACAACTATTTCAAGAATCTATATAGAATGGACCTGATTGTGTTGTTAGAATTGAAGAAAAAAATTAAGGAGAATCTTCAAAAGGGATTCATTAGTCCAAGTATGCTACCTTTGGGTGCACCTGCTTTATTTTTTAAGAAGAAAGATGGGTCAATGCAAAGAATATTTGATTATTGAGAAATTAACAAGATCAATATAAATAATAAGTACCTTATACCCCATATTGATGAATTGTTTGATTGATTTCATAGAGCTCAATTCTCTTACAAGATTTATCTTTGCTTTGGATATAATTAATTAATGGTTAAGAAGGAGGATATATGCAAGATAACATTCTTTACAATGTTTGTACACTATGAATTTATAGTGATGCCATTTGGTTTTACTAATGTCCCAACTATCTTCATGGATTTAATGAATATAGTCTTTAGATATTACAATGATTAGTTTATGTTAGTATTTATAGACAATATTCTTATTTATTTATAGTGAAAGGAAGATAATAAAGATCATTTGATAATTTTTTTAAAGGCCTTGAGGAAGAAGAAGCCTTATGATAACTTTAATAAGTGTGAATTTTGGATTTGGAAAATTTCATTCCTGAGTCATATAATCTCATGTGAGGGTATATCAATAGACCCTTCAAAGATAGAAGTTATTGAAAATTGGACCAGACCAATCACTATGACTAAGATTCATAGTTTTCTTGGTTTGGATGGATTTTATCAGCATTTTGGGGAGTTTTCATGGATATAAAATCCACTCACAAAGTTAACTTGGAAAAGAGCCAAGTTCCTTTGGATGAAATAATGTGAGTAATGTTTTATGGAACTAAAGTGAAGGATGGTTCGTGCACCTATGCTTAGACTACCTTTTAGTGGAGATGGGTTCGTAATCTATAGTGATGTATAAAAGAAGGGAATGAAATGTTTCCTCATGTAGAATGATATGGTTATTTCTTATGCCTCATGAAAATTGAATATCCATGAGAAAAAATACCCAAATAAGGATTTGGATTTATCTGTGACAATTGTTTCATTAAATATATGGTGTTTGTAACAATTGGGACCTACTAATAGCACACACACCCTGCTTAGGGTAAACGGCATGCTCCAGACTCAACTGTGGCCTTAGTTTTTTGAACCTAGCTACCATTTAAGTGATAACCTACTTCCTCTGTGTACATAGTATAAAAAATAATTAATATTTTTATAAAATTTATTCCTGGAACATTAGGCCTCAGAATCACATGTCGACTCAGTGTCTGACCACAAAAATAATTGTAGGAATATTAAAAAGTATTACATGTCAAAACCCGAGTCACTACATCCTCCCCACCTTAATAATTATCATCCCTAAAAAGACAAATGTTAGGAATGAGGGAAAGAAACTGAACTCTCAACAGGGTCTCCCATGCCAGCGAGTTCACCAAAACTACATCAAAACCACCAAGGGTTCCCATGCTGCCAATGAGCACTTACAATGGAGAACCCAAGGCCACACCCATGTCCAGCTCATCCTAGGTTAACATCTAGAAACTGGGAACATGTCTCCTCAACTATGATAGGTTGGAAAACACCAAGTGCTTGGTCTTTTGTAGTCATAGGGTCTAGAGGTACATCACCTCGCTAAATTGATGTTGGTACTAATAAACCCACTCCGAACACACAAGTTAAAGGAACTCATCCACCAAACCTTGATACTATCTAATTTGGGTGGAACTAACTCTCCTACACTATTTTGGATCACATCTCAAGAATGCATCTTAGTGTGGAGATCATCCCTCATTCTTGTGAGTCTGAATCCACGTCATACTGTACCACGAAATCCTCAAGCAACTCATGTACCAAGATGATGTTGGATACACTAGGATAAAAACAGACAAATTAGTGATTCCCAATGCACACAGGGTCTCAGTAGACCTCAACACAAACTCCAACACACAACTCTTCCCCGAACACATAAATTAGAGGGACTCATCCACCAAACCTTGACACTATCCTCTTTATGCAGTATTGACTCACCCACAAGGTTTTATTCACATCACAAAAATGGTTCTCAGTGGGGGAAGGATTCCCCTTCCTTGTGAATTTGAAGCTATGATGAACCAAACCAACATAGGTTCTTACCAATTCACTGCACAAACCTCAATCAAGAAATAGAAAGAAAAGAGTAATGATTAATAGTTTCAATAAAAAATACTACAGAAAGTAGAAAGGACACAGAGCATACCTCTATCCATCCATGGAGCCTTTGGTTCAAAAACCTCCATGACTTGTAGTTGTCCCCACCTCCATCCTCCAGCTCTCTAATCCTAGCATGGAACACCTGGGGGTGGTGGTGGTGGAAACTCGTACCGTTTTCCACCTCCTACTGCTACACCCTCTCCTCCTCCATGTTCACCGCCTGACGGACCTCTGTGCTCGAAATGATGCCTCTATCAAGGTGGTCCATAAATCGTCTCCCTCTCTGCAGCATGGTGGGTCAAACAATATCTAGAAAGATGTCCATGGCCATCACAAGCATAACATTTCCTCTCCTGCAGCTGAAAAAAAACCCAACTCAGAACCTGAGTCTGGGTATGGGTATGCCTCTGACGACATTGCCTCCTACGTTGCACGCATGCTAAATGTGGGTCCTACTTGACTTGGACATCATAAGAACTCTACTATGAAGCTCTAAATACATTCATGACCCCAACACATCATCGTAAAACACCAACCGATCCGTCCATAACTCAGTCAGACATGCTGCATCCACCTGAACCCTCGGAGGCGGGTCTACGTGCTTCTCAATGGGTAGTGGCTCCACTAGCTATAAAACCAGAGGAGAACCCACCTTATGACAAGGCACCTGCAAGGAGACATCGTTACTCATCAATTCATACACCAAACCCATCTTTGGAACCATCAAAGTCTGGTATCAGGGAAACATCCTGAAATAAAGTCAAGACACACAATGGTCAAAGAGTATATACATGGAGCTAACTCAAGAAGGATATGAGAAACCCAAAACCCAATCCTATATGATGAATGTACCATTATTTACCTATGACAAGTTCCCTAATGTACCAAGTTGAAAGGTGGGTTATCAGATTCCTAGTGAATGGATACGTCGGCCACCTGTACCAACACTGGAGTCCCTAGCCTGAAAGCCGAACTTGAAACATCCTAACACTGACACAATGAAACCCAAACAAAGATCATAGCTAGAACAACTATAATCTATGGTTAAAAAGGTGTAACCTCCCTTTGATACCACTCTTTCTCGACCTAACCCAAAAAGGATCGATCCATGACTCCCCAAGCCCGCCTCCAATAGGCCATGGGTTAGAAACTAGAACTAAGTAGGTTATCACACACATGGGATGCCATAGCCTACTATACCTGTACACATTCACCCAAATAAACCTTCATGAAACTTTACAAAGATATATAAAAAAAACTGAAAATAAAATCATGCATACATATATCCCAAACAGAGTATAGAGAAAATACAAAAAAGGAAAATATAGGGCCCACTCAACTAAAACTACAAAATCATCCAACCTGCTTTGAAAGAGGTGATCATTTTCAAATGCACCTGCCAAAAATATCATTGTCCCAGTTCTAGTAAACACCCTAGTCAATCTAGATCACTAATATCTGCCTGCTCCGGGTCCTCTTGGGACTCCGTAGAAAGGCCCGTGGTCTTCCCAAGACATAATACATGTGTGGGAAAAGCCCATGCAGGGGAGAGTATAAAGACAATTAGTAGGCTCCCCAAAAATCCAAAAGCAAATAAGAAAATTAAACGAATCAATCCACTTATTCTAACCATAGGGAACCAAAATGAGAGAGAAACTCTATCTCAAGACCATCCTCAACTAAAAATGATTAGTCAGATCAAACCACCAGGTGTGTCAATGAATAAGTGAAAACACCACAAGGGAACCGAGAAATTACACCAGATACACTCATCTCAGGTGCTAAGAATTAGTAGGTTCTAACCTCATTGCCAGTAACAGATTCTACTTGAGGCTCTAAAGAAAACCACTGAAAGCACACTCCAAGAGTCAAGTAATCCCAGATGAAACTTGTTTGAGATATGACACCCTATTAGTGAAACGAACTAACGACACAACTCGGATAACCCTCGTGGTGTCTGTCTGCAAGGACACACTCAATAAACAATGCCATGGAAGAATTCACCCAGTGAATACACCGACCCTAACTCCTCAGGTAAGGGATAACCCCAGTGTCTGATGGGGGACAATAAACCCTAGATATAAACAATTAACATAGAAAGGGGTATCACACAAAAACCTAAATATGGAACAACTCACTTAGCAGAGTATCAATTCCCATGTAGTGTTGGTCATGTCAAGTATAAGAACTCCGCTAAGGAAAACATCATGATAGATTGCATAAGAAATGAAATTTGATACACAGATATGGATTCTGCACCTGGGGTTCACTGGGGGCTCTGTAACCTAATAAAACATCCTTGGTAGAGGATCAATGCCCTCATATATGGATGTTGGGTCCTGGCCCACCAGGTACAACCAGTTTCCCCATGGTCCGCTGGGGGACACTAAACCCTAGCTGGAAACAATGAACATAGAATGGGGTATCATGCAACAACCCAAATATGGAACAAATCACTTAGAAGAGGATCAATACCCATGTAGTGTTGGTCATTTCAATTCTGAGAACTTTTCTTAGAAAAACATAAAGATAAATTAAAGAAGAAACACATCTCGATACAAAGATATGAAGTCTACACCTAGGGCTCACTGGGGGATCCGTACTCCAATGTAACATCCTAGGTAGAGGATCGATGCCCACATACATGGATGTTGGGTCCTGGCCCACAAGGCACAACCAATTTCCCCACAGACATGTGGTCCCCACCCTGGGGCCCACCCATATTCCCAAACGAGTCATCTAACTAATGATTGTCTCCACAGGACAACACATATTCTTTCTATTATGCTTTTTTCTCACCCACACATATCCTGGGAAACTTCCCAGAAGGTCACCCATCCTAATCCCTACTTAGCAGAGGATCAATTCCCATGTAGTGTTGGTCATGTCAATTCTAAGAACTTTTCTTAGTAAAATGCACGATATATTGTAGTAGAAACTTATCTCAATACACATATATGGAGTATACTCCTAGGGCTCACTGAGGGCTCTGTACCCTAATGGAACATCCTAGGCAGAGGATCGATGCCCACATACATGGATGTTGGGTCCTGGCCCACCAGGCACAACTAGTTTCCCCACAGACATGTGGTCCCCACCCACATGCCAAAATAGGTCATCTGACTAATGATTGTCCCCACAGGACAACACATATTCTTTCTAGTATGCTTTTTCCTCACTCACACATATCCTTGGAAACTTCTGAGAAGGTCACCCATCCTAATACCTACTTCAATCCAAGCACGCTTAACTATGGAGTTCTAATTTTAGGGGATCTTGAAAAGAAAGGTGCACATTGTTGACATGAGTCATATAATTTATTCATTTAACTCTTTATCATTCTGGGGTGTTACATTCACCCCCCACGAGAGCACAACATACTCATTGTTGACCCTACATCTCAACATTGGGAGTACACTACACTTAAGGCTAGGTTTATGCTCTGATTCCAAATGTAACAATCAATCCTTGCTGATAGCCCAAACACCCACCTGAGGTAAAAAACATTCTCCAAACTCAACTGTGTCCTTGGGTTTCTGATCCGAGCTAATTTTTAAAAGATAAGCCATTTCCTTTGCATGAATAGTATAGAAATACTTAAATTTTTTTATAAAATTTATTCTGAGAACACCGGGCCTTATAATTACACACTAACTCAACGCCCGACCTCAAAAGTATTCATGGGAATACTCTAAAGTCTTATAGGTCAAAACACGAGTCACTACAGATGTATTATCTCTATGAGGAAAGTTGTAGAATATATACTAATAAAAAAATCTTAAAAGTATATATTAACATAGAAAGGGTTGAATATGGGATAGATAATATGGTTAGAGTTGATTAAAGATTATGACTGATCAATACATTACCACCCTAGGAAAGTTAACAAGGTGGAAGATAATATAAGTCAAAAAGATCATGCTAGCTTATCTATTATGAGGATAAAAAAGATCTAAAATTTATATACTTGAAAAGTATGGATCTTGATATCTTGAAAAAATGGGAGAAATATAATATTTCTCAAATGAGTGTTCAATAATCTACCCAAGTGAAGATTAAATAGGTATAGAAGGAATATGAAGAGCTTCAAAAAAGTTAAGAAATTTATCTACATTATACCTTGATTATGATGAAATGATATGGTTTAGGAACCATGTATGTGTTCCTTTGGTAAAAGATTTGAAGAAGTAGATGATAGATGAATCTCATATTTCTCCATTATCTATTCATTTTGAAAGTAAAAAGATGTATAAAGATTTGAAATAGTAATTTTGGTGGGATAGAATGAAGAGAGATTTGGAAAAACATATTTCGTAGTGCTTGGTATGTCAAAAAGTTAATCTTTAGAAACAAACATCTAAGAAGATGTTACAACCACTATCTATACTATAAGGAAAATGGGAAAACATCACCAAGGATTTTGTCTTTAGACTCACTAAAAAATATAAAGGGAATAGTGGTATTTGGGTTGTAACTGATCACATTATGAAGTAAACACACTTCATTTCCATTAGATAAGACATATCTATTAATAAAATTACATGGTTATACATTAAGGCAGTGTTAATATTATATGGTGGACCACCATTAATTGTATCTGATCAAGATCCATGGTTTACCTTGATGTTTTGGAGAAGTCTTCAGTAGGCTCTATATATATAGTTAATTTTCAACACTTCTTATCATCGTAAGATAGATGGTTAGTTTTATAGGGACATTAAAACTCTAGAAGGCATTTTGTTATCTTTCTCTATGGATTTAAAATGTGATTGGGATCGAAACCTTCCTTTGGTGGAATTTTATTATAATAATAGTTTTCACTCCAACATACAGATAGAACCTTATAAATCCCTCTATAGTAATGTAACACCCTGACCCTAGTTACCTAGAGTTAGTTCATTATTACATAACATTTTCATGTTCACAAGGGATCAAATCCTTAAAAACTGATTAGTTTAGTAGCCTTGGAATTACTAGATACATACATAAGTTTTACATTACATTATAAAATGAAAAAAATAACATTGTGTCTCCTTTGAACACACTCATATCCATTATCTTATCCCTACAAGTTAGTTATAATACACTTCTTCACATCCTGGAAAAAATAAAACATAGAATGGGGTGAGATCATATTCTCAGTAAGGGTAACAATATAGCAGAAAATTTCATAAATAAGCATAAAAATTTAAGGCAATGTATAAGACTAAAACATAAGCCTTTTAAACTTAAACTTCAGTATAATATGGAAAATATAAATCAAATAATTCCATTTACATATTTACATGGATATTCTACTAGTCGAATAAACACATGTAATATCAATAGCTAATTTCATAATGATGGAATTCATAATGTCAGATATCATAACCACATAGTCAAGGCCTCATGCCAAGACTACAAATAATGTTTTGTCAAGGCCTTTTTCCAAGACACCAGTTTGTCTCATGATACCTACTGATGCATCGAGGGGCTATAGAGGGCCTTGCCCATCACTTACTAAGTCTAATTAATTCCTCATAAGAAAATATTGAAATATAAAATAAACATTCGTATTAAAACTAGAATACGAAATGTAAATACATTAAACATAAACCATGAATGGTATAAAAATAGCACATCTATAGTCAAACATATCACAAAACCTTCAATACAATATGGAAGATTGTATCATAATAAATCTACTTCAAACAAACTTAAAATCCAACAAAGGATGTTGAGATAGATGAAATCAATCCAAAAACTATTTGAGTGAAATGTCTCTTTCTATTTTGAAATCATTTAAAAGTAAAGAAAAAATTTATTTTGAAAATATTCTTATAACATTCTAAGGGAAGATTCAAAGGTGTTATAATGGTGGAAAATATCCACACCCATTTTATATGTTAAAAAAACATTCTTTCCTCAATTTGTAGAAAAGTACATAAAGTACCTTGTTTTGAAAATGATGGAAAGATTCCTTTAAAAACATTTTATAAAAAGTAAAATAAGGGTATAAATGAATTTATCCCATATTCTTGGAAATAGTAAAAATGTTTTGAAATACATTTTTAAGAAACACATATGTGGATGATAAAGAGGTCTCAATAGATAATTTCATAAAAATAACCTCAGATAATAAATAGATTTTAAAATTAACCCTTACCTTGTACTTTTCCTTAGTCGAGGGTAGGTTAACATGCTGTATAATGTTGAAATAATTTTTATTAAATTATAAAATAACCAAATAAATAAAAATGATATCATATATGATCTTCTAATATTTCTTTGTAAATGATATTTCAGTAGTATCATTGTTTTGGGTGTTAATTGATTCGTTTTCCTTTATATGTTTTGTTACGTAAGTCATGTTTTTCAGGGATAAGATGTATTTGATTCATATCCAGAATGATATTAAGTTTTTAAACATTATTTCTAATCATAAAATGAAAATTATTCTTGAATGGTTACGATGGGAAATGAAATCTTATCGTGTCGTGGAGATGGTAAGCTGCACATACGCAGGAGTGACAATATCATTCTATTAGTGGATAAATAGTATGTAATTGGATGGTATATTATATATAAATAATCATTGAAATGTTATATTTATTAATTAAATTAGTTATACTCATTATTATACCCATCCAAATAATGAAGTGTTGAATAACAAACTACACCACAACGTGGATACGGTAAGCCGTACATACACACGTATGGTGAATTTGTCATTCATAGGATGGATAGAATAATGAATATGGTTGTACCATATTTATAATAACATATCATTATGTATAAGGTACTGGAGTTATTATTTTATTATGGAAACAACAATGAAAGAGGAAGTGAAAGAAGAAAAAAACTTTGAATGAGGTGATGAAGTAATTACCTCTTCTTCGGGTTCTTCCTTTTGATTTGAACAAAAGGGATCCTTAGGTTGAATTTATGATCAAATTAAGGCCTATATATTTAAGTGAGGGTAGTTGGGGGGATATTTTATCATGGTTTTTCTGAGCCAAAAGGCTTTGAATGTGTGAAATTTAGATAAGGGGAAGTGCCCTTTTATAAGAGAGGTGAGGGTCACTTTAGGAAAATCTTGAAATATTATTTTATTATAAAATAATTTTCTATTTATAATGGATAAAAATGGATTTATTTCTAGGATAATGTAGGGATGGGTCGAAAATATCTCAAACAATAGGTTTTATACAAGTTTATATCACCATATTAACCTTATCTTTTAGATTTAATTCTTAGTCAAATAGTTTAACTTTTACCATGTATTTTTCTATTATTATAATACATGGTTAATAAACTTACAATAAAATACCAAGAGAACCTAAAGTGGTTAATTAATGAAATATATAAAATTATATAAGTCCTTTTTATTAACCTTATATTTTTATGACTATTATATAATTTAATAAAATAGTATTTGTTTTAAAAAAACATTTAAGTCAATTTTGACACTATTTTGTATTTGGTTTTTGTGAAAGTCATAAAAACTTAATTAATTCAAAAAAAAAATATTGAATCAAAACTAACATTTAATATTTACCTATAAAATTCATGGATGGAATCCAAACATTCAAATTATTTTTATTTTAATATTTATAATATCATTTATTTGATTCTTTCATTAAATATTGAAAATAATACATCATTATTGTGTCATAATTAAATAGATTTATTTTATGTCTAAAATTTATAAATAAAATACCAGGATGTATTAAATATTTTTATCTTTATAATTAATATTTATAGTCTAAAATATCACTTATATAAACCGATATAAAAATTGTTTTACTAAAAGATATATGTTTATGTTATATTTTCCTTAACTTTAAATTAATTTTTATAAAGTGTCATTTTCACTTACAAGTGGCTCCATGGAGTCCAAAAATCAATCCAAGTATGCCCATGGTCGGATATGTATCATCCAATAGTGTTAGGACACTTTTTAGTGTAAGTTAGTATTATTATAATATTATTTTTTACCCTTATTTACTGAATTTACCCTTTAACCATGGTAAATAAAATATTTACTAATGTTACTATTACTAATGTCTAAAAATAAAAGTTACCTATTTATACAATTTGAACCTTATGATTCTAAATATTGAATCCAATTTTCCAAATTCAAAACATAGAAGTTTCAAAAATTAATTTAAAATTAATTCCCGTTGTCAAAACCAAAAAGTGGGGTTTTAAGAAGTAAAAACTATCAAAAGATTGCCATGTGTTAATTTACAATTTAAATGTGAAATTATATCCAATTACCTAAATTATATTAAATACTAAATATATAATCAAATTATACTTTAAAACCATTCAAATTTATAATTTAACACTATAAATTATTTCGATTAAAAAATTTGTTTTTAATTAAAATTTAGTATTTTCGCTATTCATAAAAATATGAAAGTTATCATAAAAATACAAAAAATTTACCCTATGATAATTTTTATATTTTGATTCCAAAAATGAAGTCCAATTTGAAAAATAAAATTTATAAAATTTCAAAAAGTGGGTATTACTATTCATATCTACTTTTAAAATGGCTAGTTTGATAGGTCTTGGTGTGATTGAACTTAGTGTTGTGTACATTGAATTATATTGTATTATTCAAAGAGAAACATGCCTTGGAAGCTTGTGGTGTTACATTTTTTCCTCTTTAAAATAATTTCGTTCTCAAAATTTTTAGAATACTACTGCATAAAAATATTCTGGTGGTTCTTTATCATAAATTCCTCAGGTTCCTACGTTGCCTCTTCCATTTTATGGTTTCTCCAGAGAACTTTTACCAGAAGATTCATTTGTTTTCTCAACACTTGTTATCTAGTATCAAGAATCCTAATAGGGTCTTCACAATGAGAAAGATCAGGTTCCAGTTATATTTCTCCATAGGCGAGTACATGCGTTGGGTCAAACATGTATTTTATCATCAGTAATACGTGGAACACATAATGAAATTTAGAGAGACTTGGCGGCATTGCCAAACGATAAGCTACAAATCCAATTAATAGATAATTTCAAAAGGTCTGATGCACCTAGGACTCAATTTAACCTTCTTATTGAATCGTACAACACCTTTCCATGGAGATACCTTCAAGAAAAAATGATCTCCTACTTGAAATTACAAATCTTTTCTTCAGTTATCGACATATCTTTTTTACCTACTTTGAGCTTCTTTGATGTGGGTTTGGATAATATTCACATTTTCCATTGTTTCCTCAACAAGTTATAGGCATATGAGTTTTCATTTACCAACATCATCTCAACAAGTTGGTGTGTAACATCTCTTTCCATATAATACTTCTTATGGTGTCGTTTGAATACTTGAATTGAAGATATTGTTATAGGAAAATTCTACCAAAGGTAAATATTGATCCCATATACCTTGAAAGTCATGTTATCAAGATCTCAACATGACTTCTAAGGCTTTAATAGTCCATTCTGATTTTCCATCAGTTTGAGGGTGGTATGCAGTGCTTAAACGAAGTTCAGTATCTAAGCATTTCTGAAGAAATTTTCAGAATCTTGATGTAAAAAGGGGATCACAATATGAAAAAATTGACAGGGGTACACCATGAAGTCTTAAAACATCATTAATATATATTCTTTCAAAACTTTCAAGTGGTAAATCTTCTATTATAGCAAGAAAATATACTGACTTAGTAAGACGATCAACAATGACCCACATTGCATCATTCTTCTAGGAGTATTTGGTAGCCCCATGAAAAATTCCATCATAATATCATCTCATTTCCACTCAGGTATGGGAATAGGTTTCATGACTCCTCTAGGATATTTTCTTCTAGCCATTATCTGTTGAAAAACCATACATCTTGACACATAATAAACAATCTCTTTCTTCATGTTGTCCCACCAAAAATGTTCCTTAAAATCTCTATACATATTAGTGATACCAGGGTGTATAGAGAAATTGGATCTATGAGCATCATCCAACAATTCCCTTTTTAGATCAAGTATATCAGGAAGACATAGCCTCCTCCCAAATTTCAAAATTCCATCTTCATATATGAAGTCAATCAATCTCCCATCATTCACAGCTTTAATTTTATTTTGAAACTACTTGTCATCAATCTAAGAAATTTTTATCCTTTCTAGTAAATATGGTTTGGAAACCATTTGAAAAAGTATCGATGTTTCACCTTCCATGATTATTCCCATATCCATCTTTACTAGATCCATGAACATAAGATCCCTTCTAGCTCTCATATTGTTCAGAACTCCATGATCCTTTCTGCTCAAAGCATCTTCCACCTTATTCTCCTTCCCCAGGTGGTAGTGTATAGTGGAATCATAATCCTTGAGTAGTTCAATCCATCATATTTTCATCGTGTTAAGTTATTTCTGTGAGAAAATATACTTCAAACTCTTATGATCGGTATATATCTCACATTTTTCACCATAGAGATAGTGTCTCCATATCTTCAAATCAAAGATAACAGCTCCTAACTCAGGATCATGAGTAGGATAGTTTTGTTCATGAATTTTTAGCTGCCGTGATGCATAGGAAATAACTCTATCATTCTTCATAAGGACACAACTAAGTCCTTTCTTTGAAGCATCTCTATAAATAAAACCCCCTTCATTCCCCAATGGTATAGTCAATATAAAATCATTTAATAATATTCTCTTCAGTTCTTCAAAACATTCTTCACACACTTTTTTCCATAAAAATTTAACCCCTTTACGTGTGAGCGTGGTTAATGGGTTATCCAATTGGGGAAAATTCCGGATGAAATGATGATAATAACCTACTAAAATAATAAAATGGTGTACCTCATTTATACTTGGTGGTGCTATACATTCTTGTATTACAATTATCTTAGAAGTATCAATAGATATTCCATCCTTAGAGACAATATGGACAAGAAAAGAAATCTCATGAATCCAAAACTCACACTTTCTAAACTTCCTATATAATTCATTCCTTCTAAGAGTTTTCAGAATAGTGTGCAAGTGATTTTCATGATCTTTGTAGCTTTTGGAATATACCAAGATATCATTAATAAATACCACTACAAAGTCATCAAGATATTACTTGAAAAATCTATTCATTAGATCCATGAAAATAGAGGGTGCATTAGTCAGTCCAAAAAACATTACTGTAAAATCGTAATGCCCATACCTGGTACAAAATGTTTTCTTTAGAATGTATTCCTTTTTCACACACAACTGATGATATCTAGATCGAAGGTCAATCTTTGAAAAATATTGATCTCCATGAAGTTTATCGAATAAATCATCTATGCGAGGTAGGTGATAATTGTTATTTATTGTTATAGAATTGATCTCCTAGTAGTCAATGAACAACCTCATAGATCCATATTTCTTCTTAACAAAAAGAACATGGGATCCCCATAGATAAACACTAGGGAGAATAAATCCTTTATTACTCAATTACTATATTTTTTTAGTTCCACTAATTCCATAGTGTTAATTCTATAAGGGGTATTCGATATGGGCCTTGAACCAAGAATTAAGTCAATAGAAAACTCAATTTCTCGTTTTAGAGGATGTTTAGGTAAATAATATGAAAACACATCAACATATTCTTGCAAAATAGATACATACTCTATTTGAACATTAATTTCCTCACCCATATTTATTTCACTCTATTCCTCACCAATTATTGAATTTAGTAGAGCTACTAGGGGTGGATCTAGATAAGAATAAGATGTTAATGTTTCTGCTCTAAAGATAAGGGATTCCTTATCATCATAAAAAATTGTAACCTCCTTCTTCTTATAATAAAATTTTACATCATGGTCCAAAAGATAATAAATAATAATTATTATATCAAATTCAATAATGGTTATGATGATGAGATCAGTAGATAAATCACGTTTATATTCCATAATGGTAACCGATTCACAAAACTTTATTGCCATGATACTTCCCTTAGGATTTTTGACTGAAAATTCCCTTGTTAAATCAAATTGTAAATATCTAATTTTCTTGGAAAACTGAGAAGATATGAAAGAATGTGATGATCCAGAATCAAATAAATCATTATATAAATTTGAGGAAATGATTAATGTACCTGCCACCACGTCATTCGGAACTTCAACATCTGCAGTTGTGATCGCATAAGCTTGTCCTTTCTCCCTTGGCCTTTTATGAGGTAAGTTTCCTTAACGCGTAGGAAATTAATTTTTATAATTCCCCATTTATTTATAATTGTAGCATTCAACATTGACAACCTCTTTCTCCCCCTTTCAATCACAAGCTTGGTGGTATTTTTCTCCACACTTGTAACAGACTCCAATTCTCTTTAAGCAAGTACCAGGTTGTTTCTTCCCACATTTACTGCAGGATGTAAATTCAAATTTTCCCTTCTTCCACTTATTTCCATTTCCAGAGTGTTGATCAGATATATTCTTATTTTTCTTTGATTTAAAGTCATAATACTTAGAGAATTCCTTTTCTGTCTTGATAGTACATGAGACTATATCTTCGTATGATGAGAAGGATTGTGAGAATAATGATCGATGGAGAAATGGTTTTAACTCATAAAATAATCAATCAATATTACTCCTTGGGTTAGGAATACAATCTATTGCATTCCTTTCTAACCTTGTAAAGTTATCCTCATACTTTGCGACATTCTCATCCTCCTTTTTCCTTAGACTTAGAAATTGTATTTCCATGTCCACTCGATGTTCACGAGTAAATTATTTTTCTAAGAAAATATCTTTAAACACTATCCATTACATATTTTATACTTCTTCATCCTCATTTTTGTTTTTAATTAATTACCACCATTGATCTGCATATCCTGTGAGGCGATAAACTTTTAATGACAAATTTTTCCCTTTCACTACTCCCCAAAGCATGAAATATTTTCTTTAAGAAACTTATCCATTATTTGGATACTAATGGATTTTTAGTCCCATTGAATATTGGTGGTTGTTGTCTCATGAAGAGGTCTAACATTAATCCATCACATTGTGGATCTGGGTGCTCCATACGGGTAAGGTTATTATTCATAACCCTAGAGAGTTGTCTCAGTGTGGTTATAAGCTGTTCAGCACCAGTTGCATCACTAGCTCCACTATAATTATCTTGAGTATGAGGGAAATACCTACATTGATTACGTGCATTGATACAATTTCCATTCCTTCTACTAGACACCATTTCTAAACAATGGCATACAATAGATTAGTTTATGAATCACAATACGTAATTCCTAACTTGTAAAATACCTAACATAAATTGACCAGTTTATGCATATAATACATAATCATAATTTGTTTTTCTTTGATGAAGTATTTACTCATAAATCCTTCATAATGGTTTGTAAATAAAATTTGAATTATCCTAAGCATATCCCCCAAGAGTGTCATAACCAAGAGTGCGACAAAGACCATTATCGTGTACCAGTTCCCGTTCAAGTCTAGCTCAAAGAGGTGTTTTTGGGTTTTACCCCTAGATACATCTGTTCCAGAGCCACCTCTACCTACTCATATCCAGAAAGGGATGTATTTATTGGAAAATTCAAAAAATCTCTACATTACCAAAATTCTAGAAAGTTCTTCTATACTAATCGTCAAAGTCTATCTTAGGGTAATGTTCTCTAACTAAATTTTTTCTAAATCTAGTTTCCATGGTTTTTACTAAACTTCCTCTAATACCAACTATAATAACCCAAACCGAGTTACCCATAGCCAATGCATTATTACATAACATTGGCATGATCACAAGGGATGAAATCTCAAAAGACCGATTAGTTTAGTAGCCTTGGAAGTCCTAGATACATACATAAGTTTTACATTACATTATGAAATGAAAAAAACAGAATTGTGTATCCTTTTAACATACTCATATCACTTAGATTATCCATACAATTCAATCATAATTTACTTCTTGGCATCCTAGGAAAAAAAATAGAAAGGTGTGAGCACAGATGCTCAGTAAGGATAACAATATAGAGAAAACTTTCATAAATAATCCTAAACATTTAAGGCAATGTATAAGACTAAAATACAAGCCTTTTAAACATAAAAATTAGTATAATATGGAAAATATAAATCAAATAATACTATTTAATTATTCACATGGATATTGTACTAGTCAAATAACCACATGTAATATCAATAGCTAATTTCATAATGATGGAATGCATAATATCGGACATCATAACCACATTGTCAAGGCCTCGTGCCAAGAATAAAAATAATACTTTGTCAAGGCCTTGTTCCAAGACACTAGTTTGTCTCATGATACATACTGATGCATCGAGGGGATATAGAAGACCTCACCCGTCACTTACTAAGTCCAATTCATTCCTCATATGGAAAGATTGAAACATAATATAAACATCTGTATTAAAACTAGCATACGAAATGTCAATACTTTAACCATAAACCATGAATGGTATAAAAATAGAATATCCACAGTCAATCATATCACAAAAACTTCAATAAAATATAGAATATTATATCATAATAAATCAACTTCAAACAAACATAAAATCCAACGAAGGATGTTGACATAGATGAAATTAATCCAAAAACTATTTGAGTGAAATATATCTTTCTATTTTAAAATCATTTAAAATTAAAGAAAAAATTATTTTGAAACTATTATTATAATCTTTTAAGGTAATCTTTGAAGGTGTTATAATAGTAGAAAATATCCACACCTGCTGTATATGTTAAAAAAGCATTCTTTCCTTAATTTGTTGAAGTGTTCATAAAGTAACTTGTTTTGAAAACGATGGAAATATTCCTTTCAAAACATTTTTTAAAAAGTAAAATAAGGGTATAAATGAATTTAACCCGTATTCTAGGAAATAGTGAAAATATTTTGAAATACATTTTTAAGAAACACATATGTGGATGATAAAGAAGTCCCAATAGATACTTTCGTAAAAACAACCTCGGATAATAAAGAGATTATAAAATATACCCTTAAGTTGTAATTTTCCTTAGTTGAGGGTACGTTAACCTCCTGTATAATGGTGAAATCATAATTATTAAATTATATAAGAACTATATACATAAATATGATATCATATATGATCTTATAATATTTCTTTATTAATGATATTTCAGCAGTATCATTGTTTTGGGTGTTAACTGATTCGTTTTACTTTATATGTATTGTTACATAAGTCATGTTTGCTATGGATAGGATGTATTTGATTCATATCCAAAATTATATTAAGTTCTTAAACATTATTTTTAATCATAAAATGAAAATTATTCTGGAATGGTTATGATGGGAAATGAAATCTCATCATGTCGTGGAGACAGTAAGTCGTACGTACCCCCGAGTGACATTATCATTCTATTAGTGGTAAAATAGTATGTAATTGGATGGTATATTATATATATAGAATCATAAAAATGTTATATTTATTATTTACATCATTTATACTCATTATTATACCCATCCAAATAATGAAGTGTTGAATAACAAACTACACCACGACGTGGAGACGGTAAGCCGTACGTACGCACATATGGTGACTTTTTCATTCATAGAATGGATAGAATAATGAATATAGTTATACCATATTTATAATAAAATATAATCATGTATAAGGTACTGGATTTATTATTTTAGTATGGTAACAACAAATAAAGAGGAATTTGAAGAAGAAAAGAACTTTGATAGAGGTGATGAAGTATTTACCTTTTCTTCGGGTTCTTCCTTTTGATTTGAACAAAAGGGCTATTTAGGTTCGATTTATGATCAAATTATATCATCTAGATTAAATTGAGGGCATTTTTGAGGATATTGTATCCGTTTTTTTCCTATTCAAAAGGATTTGAAGGTGTGAAATTAAGAGAAGGGGAAATACCCTTTTATAAGAGAGGCGATGGTCACTTTAAGAAAATCTTGAAATATTATTTTATTATAAAATAATTTTCAGTTTATAATGGCTCAAAATGAATTTATTTATAGGATAAGGAAGGGATGGGTCTAAAACCTCTCAAAATATAGGTTTTAGAAAAGTTTAGGTCACCATATTAACCTTATCTTTTAGATTTAACTCTTAATTAAATAGTTTAACTTTTACCATGTCTTCTTGTATTATTATAATACATGGTTAATAAACTTATTATAAAATGCCAATATAACCTAAAGTGGTTAATTAATTACATATCTATAATTATATAAGTTCTTTTTCCAAACCTTATATTTTTAGGACTATTATATAATTTAATAAAATAGTATTTTTTTAAACTCATTTATGTCAATTTTAACACTATTTTGTATTTGGTTTTTGTGAAAGTCATAAAAAATTGATTACATAGAAAAAAATATATTTAATAAACCATAAAATTTTATATTTACCTATAAATTTTTTTTATGGAATAAGAACTTTTGAATTATATTTATTTTATTATTTATAATATCATTTATTTGATTCTTTCATTAATAAGTAAAATACTGCATCATTATTGTGTCATAATTAATTATATTTATTTTATGTATAAAAATTATAAATAAAATACCATGATTTAGGAAATAGTTTTATATTTCTAATGAATATTTATATTCTAAAATATCACTTATATATCCCTTATAAAAATTGTTTTACTGAAAGATATATGTTTATGTTGCATTTTCCTTAACTTTAAATTAATTTTTATAAAGTGTCATTTTCCCTTACAAGTGGCCCCATGGGGTCCAAAAATCGACCCAAGGATGACCATGTTCTAAAATGTATCATCCAATAGTTTTTGGACATGTTTTAGTGTAATTTAATATTATTATAATATTATTTTTACCCTTATTTACCAAATTTACCCTTTAATAATGGTAAATAAAATATTTACTGAAGTTATTATTCATAAGGTCTAAAAATAAAAGTTACATATTTTCATAATTTGGAACTTCTAATTCCAAATATGGAATCCAATTTTCCAAATTCAAAACACAAAATTTTCGTAAATTAATTTAAAATTATTTCTCATTGTCAAAACCAAAAAATGGGTTTTTAAGAAGTAAAAACTATCAAAAGATCGACATGAATTTATATACAATTTAAATGTGAAATTACATACAATGAACTAAATTATATTAAATTATAAAAACATAATATAATTATAATTTAAAACTACTCAAATTTATAATTTAACACTATAAATTATTTCAATTAAAAAAGTTGTTTTTAATTAAAATTTATTATTCTTCATTATTTGTCAAAATATGAAAGTTATCATAAAAATACCAAAACTTTTCCCTAATCTAATTTTGATATTCCAAATACAAAAATGAATTCCAATTTGAAAAATAAAATTTATAAAATTTTAAAAAGTGGGTATTACTATTCATAGCTTCTTTTAAAACGGCTAATTTAATAGGTCGTAGTGCGCTTGAACTCGGTGTTGCGTACATCACACACTATTGTATTATTCAAATAGAAACATATTGTGGAAGATTGGGGTGTTACAAGTAATAATTATAGGACTAAAACATGATTTAATGAAGTTGGATAAAGAAAGTTATTAGGTCATAATCTAGCTGTGGTAATGAAAGAGGAGGTTAGATCTATTCAACATCACATAAGTGCATCTCCAAGTTGAAAAATAAGTTATTATAATAATCATCGGGGAGATATAGAGTTTGAAGTGGGTGAAAAGTAATTTCTATGAATATATCCCTCAAAGAGGGTGATGGTATTTATAAATAATGGAAAACTAAGACCTATGTGTATTGTCCATTTTGAAATTATTGATCATATCAGGATAGTAGCTTATTGATTGTCTCTTCAACTGAATCTCAATCAAGTTCATAATGTGTTCCATGTATCTCTCCTGATAAAGTACATACCTAATACTTCACATGTTCTAAAATCATAGGTCATACCACTGTATAAAGACCTTTATTATTAAGAACAATCGGTAGAGATTATAGATCTTAGAGAGAAATTACTATGAAACAAGACCACTAACATGGTCAAAGTTTTGTAGCGAAACCACCAATTTAAAGAATCTATGTGGAAGCCCAAGATTTAATAAGGGATAATCATCCTCGTATGTTTGTATCAGAGTGAAAAATTTGAAGGGTTGAATTCATTTTAAGGGGGGTAAAATGTAACACCCTAATATTTTTATGAAATATTTCACTTTAAATAATTTGATTTATTCAATATATTTTGTTACATGCAACACTAAGTTTATGATTGGGATATTTTTATGATTGATTTTTTATGGCACATGTACGTATGGATGGTGATTGGTGGGGTCCTATATCAACCTCCAATGCATTTGTTTATGTGTTATGATCTCAAAAGTGTACATGGGAGGATTTATCCTAATCCAAATGGTATATAAGAGGATTTATCCCAATCCAATGAGGTACATGAGAGGATTTATCCCTAGGCCACGAGGTGCATGAGAAGATTTATCTCAAGCCAGAGAGTACATGGGAGGATTTATCTTAAGAAAATGAGGTACATAGGTGGATTTATCCTAAGACAAATGGCACATGGGAGGATTTATCCTCAAGCCAAAGGGGTACATGAGAGGTTTTATCCCAATCCCAAGGGTACACGGGAGGATTATCCCATTCCCAAGAACGTTTATGGATTTTGTTTGTTACAATTTTAATTTGTTTATGGTTGTTCCAATTTTCCAATTTTTTCATTGAATTATTTTAAATTTTCATGATGCATTACATTTCCATGAAATTACATGTTTTCATAGTTATGCCATATTTTTAATGTATTCCAAAAAATTTATTTCATGGTCATATTTTATATGATTATTGATATGATTTTGAGCCATGTCATATCACTTATGCTTCCTTGATTATTTCTTATGATGTTATTTTACTTTAACATGTTTTATGATTATCATATAAGGTATTTTGGTCTTTTATTATGAAACTTATGTCTTTATTTTGTTTTTACCCATGTTTACGATTTATTACTATATGATATATTTTTCCCTTATTAAGAATTTTAGCTCAACAATTTCTTATATTTCTAATTCCCAAGTTATAAGATGATTATTTCATGTGATATACCAAGAAAAGGGTCCATAAGAGCACAATCATGGAGAAATTATCACAAGTGTAGTAAAATAATATGTTTATGTAGATAATATTCAAGACACTAAACCTATTGGTCCTAAAATTGTGCTATTATTTGTGAGATATACTAATTAAATCATACTATCAATGTATTTTATATGTATTTTTATCTTGGGTCTCTATAAGGAGAGATAGTTTGAGAATTAACAAGGCTTCTAGAGGACAATAATCATTATGGTAGGGAGTTTTTAATGACCCACATCATTATAAGTTGTGAATTCTTAAGGGAATTTGAATTCTTGGTTAATGATTGGATTGTTTTAAGAACTGGGAATCTGAAATTTTGTACATATCAAAAATATTTTTTTGGACATGGGATTAGGCTCATTTGGTTGTTTGGATGCTCAGGAAAGCATTGGAGGAAGGTTCAAGTGACTCGGGAAGATGTAGGTGTGCTGCCTAGGGAGATTCTGGATATGAATGTTTTTCAGGCTATGAATATTTTATGGAGAACACCTTTAAAATGTTAATTTAGTCAAGTAAAAGAAAATTTTCTAGAGGGGAGACATTTTAGGCAGTGAATATGATTTATACTGTGAATTTTTAGGGGGAGAAAACCTCTCAGGCCTTGAAAAAAATCATGCCGTGAAAGTTTATTGGGTGGATTTTTTGACATGGGGTATTTCTAGGTTTATTATCCTCCAATGAATCTCCTTCTACCCCCTCTATTTGGGGGGATTTTGGGTGTGATTTCATGGCGATTCAAGGTGCATTATTCCACCATTTCTCTATGATTTTCTCTCCATTGTAGTTGTTTATTTCATTCTTAGTTTTATAGGATTTCTATTCTTATTCCACCATTACTTGTTTTAATAATCCTATTTTAATGGGTATTTTTCTTTACTTACATAGAAGACATCCCAATATGTTATATGAACATCATTTGTCGTCGTTTCAGTTGAGGTAAGCTACATCCCTATTTTATTTTGGTCTTTTGATGAAATCAAATGAAATTTATAGTTTTTTGGGTGTCAAATGATAGTTATTTTTGCTAGGATTATGTCTAGGGAGCATCATAAACATTATGTTGGTGGTTGGTCATAGTTTTGATGCAACAGTGGTGTTTAGTGAATTTTTCATCAATTATGAATCCTTGGATTTAATTTGAATAATTAATTATAATTTTTATAATTAATTATTTATAGTGTATGGAATGATACATAAGATTAGTTGGAATTATAGTCTTAGAAGAGACATAGAAGGGACTTGGAATTGGAATTCCAATGAGATGAGACCCTGGTCTAGGTCATGAGAATCGGTTAGGGACTTGGAATTGGAATTCCAATGATATTTTTAATGGTAAATGGACCCCATATACTAAGGACAATATCAAGGTAAGCCTTTGGGTTTAGGTTTCATCATAGGGAAAAAAATACTTGTTTTTATCAATGATATGAGACTAAGTTGGGTTAGAGACACTAGTGGATTACCTACTGGGTGATAAAAGACATATTGTGATGTGAGAGGCGAGTCAAGGGATAAGTCTAGATGTGTTTTGTTATTGAGTTATGTGGTGGGTTGTGGCCCTTTTAGGTATATATTTGTTCTACTTTTATATGGTGTCTATCCAATAATGAGATAGTTGAGTCATGGGATATTTATATGTTTTTTATTATGATTATATGGTGGTTATCCATTAATGGGATGGTTGATTCATGGGAAGTTTATATGTAGTTTATTCTGATTATATGGTGGTAATCCATTGATGGGATGGTTGAATCATGGGATATTTGTATATATCTTTATTACGATTATATGATGGCTATCCATTGATGAGATGGTTGAGTCATGGGATGTTTATATGCAGCTTATTTGGATTATATGGTGGGTATCCATCAGTGAGATGGTTGGTTCATGAGATAAATGTGTAACCTTATTATGAAATATACATCCTTATTAAAATAGTTACCCTATGTTTAAAGGTATGAACCCAGTCATATAAACTAATATGATGGGATTTCCGGCATGGTGTCAAAGCAGGTATGGTTGGGTGTTGGGTGACCAAGTTAGGACCTGCTGACCACATGGGTGTGTGTTACTCTTCATGTGGAATGTTTCCTAGTTAGAACATGATTAATTAGTGAGAATTTTTATTTATATATTTTCATTTTCTTGTGAATACACACACATACAATGGTTTTTATTAGGGGTGATTAGTGAGGCCCTACTAATTTTCTTCTCACACCCTACATGGGTATCTCAGTTCACATGAAAACCTTATGTTTTCTTTTTTAGGTCAGACTATGGGATGTGTTGTGGATCATGTTAGTGTAACTCAATAGGTATATGGAGGTTGGGATTTGGGATGAGTCTTAGGGTTACGTGAGACACTCCTTGTATTTTATTTACTATTTATTTTTTCTATGTGGTTGTCCTAGTGGGATATCAGTTGTATGTTTTGTATGAAAAATTCATTTGTTAAAACATTATGTTTACTATTATTATGTGTACACTGATGTCTATTATAGATGATTACTATTTAGTCATTTTCCACTATTATTATACTCTTATATAAGGGTATATTCTCCCCATGGTTTTACATTAGACCCTCAATACTGGTCAGCGGCCTCTACTTTTCAGGGAGGTGCGCTTTTGGTCCTGTGACCCTCCATCCTGGACCTAGTGATTCAAAATTAGGGAATTATTGGTGAACCATGGACCAAAACCATGTCATAATTTTTATACCCATAAGATATAGTCACAATCTATGACTATTTGTATAGCTGTAGAGGCTATTTCACCACCAATAGCCTCCACAAGAAAGCTGACTATGGCTATAACCTATATCCATGGTTAGAAGGATTATAAGATCCGGGACCCTTATTAAGGTATTTTTTTGTTTATGTTTCAGTTTAATTCCTTTATTTTGGTCAAATAATTGTTTCCTAGGGTTCATGTGAAGGTTCAGGGGAGTTTCGGGGGTTCGGGACATGAAAATGGAGGAAAAAAAGTTTCTAGGCATGTTGCACAGTTTGCGCATGGTTAGTGAAAACCGTGCAGATCATCCCAGGTAACCGTGAAACCTTGGACAGAGGATTTTTCATGGTTATGGAACAATTAAGAAAACCATTTATAAACCCCAAGTAACTGTATGAGAGATGTGTTTTTGGATAGTAGCATCTATACGGTTTTTGCATGGTTTTTCAAACCGTGCGGGTAAAACGTGTGTCCCAGTAACTTTGAGAAAATTAAAAAAATACCATTATAGGATTTTAAGTTACAACTGGGGATTTCTCCCCATTCTTCATCCTTTAACCCTAGTGATAAGAAAAGCTTCCAAGATATTCCAATAGGTGATTCTCCTTCAATACTAATCTATTTATAGTGCCGTTAGTTACAGATTGAAGATTCGGGTATTTCAAATATCCTCCTTGCTTCTCTTTTTGGGTTAGGGTTTACACCTTTTCTCCATCTCCTTCCAAAGCTCTAAAACCCTTCTTTTCAGTGAGATTTAGGGTGAAACATAAAAGGGGGTTTATATTGGTATCTAAGGCCTCGATTAAGGGTACGTTCACCAACGAATTCAAGGTAGGTGGTATATAAGTTATATCCCATAGTTTATACCTAGATTTGTGCATGTAGGGTTATGTTCTTGATTTTATGTTATTGTGCTCTTGGTTTCCTTTGAAAGGTTTAACATAGTGGGTTTCAAATCAACCAATTGAATCCCTTATGATCCCTACGGGATGCATGGATGATGACTTGACCAATTTAGGGCCGCACATGGGGTGTGCCGACCCTCCCGATTAGGCTAACGGAAATGTAAGGTATAGAATTGACTCATAATGATGTAGAGACTTAGAGAGTAGGTCAATTGGGTTGTGTAATGAGTTATAATGGATAGTGGATAGTTTTTTATAATGTGGTTAAAGGATAAGGGATTACTTGGTTGACATTTAAGTAGGTTAAATGGGATTAATGGGAATATGGTAAGGAATTATGTTTACAATTGATTATGCTTAGTGAGATAGGCATGGGAAATGTGAAATGGGGTTAAAGGGTTAAGTGGTATTAATGACGAATGTGTTAATGGATTGAGGCGTAATGTTAATTTCCCATTTATTTATATTGTCGTGATGATGCAAATGATATTTAATGTGCCTTGTTGTGATGTGGTTAATTATGGTGATGATAAATAAGCACGTTCACATGGATTGGTAGAGTGGGGTATAGACTTGAGGTTCTATGCCCATGGGTCAAGTTAGACCAAGGTTCTAGCTCCACCCCTAAATTCCTGGGTTATGGAAGGGGAAAAAGTTCTATTACCTTAACGGTTTCATTCCACCCAGAATGAGTCTTTGAGGTGAGGATTATGAGGCTGTTATAATGTGATGCCTAGTGAGATAGTATTTGATTTTATTCCCATATTATTGGGAACATTGAACATGCATAATCCATTGAACACATGAAAAAGGCAGATTAAACCATGGGATTCCTAAGTAGTGAACCTAGATTCAATGGTAGTATAATTTAAAGGAACTTAGTCTAGAATGGCCTATTGAACTATTTACCCTTGCTTGAAATTATTTATCACTTGCATTCACTATCTACTTTTACTTGATATTTTGTATACTCTATTAGTGGTTTCCTACTAATTTATACTCACACCCTTCTCTGGTTTTCTTTGGGTACCCAATAAAATTTCATGATTGCAGGTTAGGACAAGGGAAAGGGCCCTATGAGAGGGAGTTGGGTTAGACATGGGACATGTATGGGTGAGGTTTCAAACTTTGAGTATGGAATATTTTGGAGATTCTAATGTTTGTATTTCTTTTGGGGTTTTGTTCAATTGGCACTGTAGCATGACATGACATATTTACTATTGTATGTGGTTGTACCCAGTTTGAGAGTTGGTTATTTATGTATGTTATTAAATTGTTTCTTATGGTTTTCTTTATTTAAATTATGTTTGTTTGTGGCTTACTTTGGTAAAGAGGTTATAGTATCCCCATGTGACCTATTATACCCTCGCTACTAGTCAACAACCTATTTCGTATGGGGAGTCCTTCTTGAGGTCATGTGGCGACCTGAATTGGGGCATTGGTTTAGTGGCTCTCGAGTCGGGGACATTAAAAAGTTGTATCAGAGGAGTTATTTTCTCATTCTTACTATCTAGGGATGGTGGAAAGGAGGTTAGGAAAGTGTAGGTCCTTGCTAATGAGCTTGTTATTGGGAGTATCTAACCCATGTATGAGGTAAAACCCAAGTCACCCCAGGAGGGGATTGTTGTTCTTGTTATGTGTTGCTATATTTGTTGATATTTCACCACCGGGTGATGCACTTGCTGTGTGATTTGACGGTTTTGTGATATTTATCACATGGTCTAAATGGTATGAGGTTTTGAATTCATGAATCATTCTTGTCACCTATGTAGATAAGTAAAATTCATCATGGTAGGCACACACGTGGGATGGGTGTGTGGGATATAAAGGTTAGGATGCATTTGTTTTTCTTAAAATTAATGAAATTATGCCTATTAGGATGATATGAATGGGTAAAAAGGAAAGTAAAAAGGGTAATTAGTAATTAGAAAATGGTGCTTAATAAATAATTAAAAGTGTATTAACATGTTCTAAGAGTAAATTGGGATAGAAAAATTGTTTTGAATTGGTGTAAAAGATAAGGCTTGTAACCCTGTGAATTAGATACCCATGTTAGCCATGACCTTAGGAGAGAAGGAATAGGGTAGTGATTTAGTTGTGAGTGGTCTTGTTTGGTTAGTTTATGAGAACTATTTTGGTTATGGAAAGTGATGAGCTTACCTATATCTTTTCCTTTTCTTAAAATTTTTATGGTTGCGTTCTAAAGCTCATGTTTGGCATTGTAGAGAAATTCTACCTCAAAGACATGTGTCGGTTGGGAAACAAGAGGATGTTGCTGAGAACTCTCCTCCAGTAGTGGAAAAATAGAACATGGTCATCCAAGAAGATAGGGAAGAGTAGTTCTATGAGAAATTTTCTCATTTTATGCAGATGATGGAACGAGACAGAGGGCAGGCTGCACTGAGTATGTTTGAGCTGATTAGGGAGTTTCAACTATAACACCCTCCAACCTTTACCAAATAGGGTGGTCCAGAGGTAGAAAAGTTATGAATAGAGTCCATAACAACTATTCTTGAACATTTAAATAATCCTCTCGATAAGAGAGTCAAGTTAGCGACCTATATAGTGAGAGTTATAGCAAAGCATTGGTGAGACATCATGGTTCAGATGGAGCAGGCTGAAGGAATGATATGGAAGGATTTCCAGGAGAATTTTCTTGAACAATTTTACCCAAAAACCCTAAAATAAGATAAGGCTAAAGATTTTATAAGGTTGAACCAGGGGATAATGTCGGTAATGGATTATGCTATCCATTTTACCAATTTGAGATGCTTTATTCTGACGATAAAATGAGATGAGATTGCTGTGAAAAAACACTTCGAGGATGGGATGAGAGAAAATATTAGGTCTGAGGTGAATATATTCTGCCTAAAAAGGTTTTTTGAAGTGGTAGACCAATCACTTATCTCAGAGGGGAATCTGAAGGGAGCTTCAGGTAGTGAACTTGGGGTGTCAGCTGGGTGGCCAAGTGGTGAAGTTTCTGAGAGTAGGAAGTGTTGTTTTAGAAATTTTTAGCAGGGTAAAAGTGTATAGAGAAATCAGAAAAGGGGGTCATCTTCTTAGAGTGGTGACCTGGTATTATGTTATCAGTGTGGTAGGCTGGGGTACAAGTATGACCAGTGTCCCCACCCACCGGTCAAGTGTCGAGCGTGCAGTAGGTTAGGCCACGTGCAGAGGTTCTACAGGAACCCACAATATTCAGGGAATAATGGAGGTCAGAGGTAGATGCCAAGTGTAGGAAGGGGGTCAGTTACCCTATATCATCCAAGCAGTTTGAGCTCCATTGGTCATACTGATAGGGGTGGTGTATGTGGAACTTAGAGGCAAGATCAACCTTACCAATAGGGCAGTGCAGTGCAGGGTACTCAGGTCAGAGCCCAATGCAAAGGGTAAGGTCATATCTATACAGTTCAGGATACAACTAAAGGTGTTGAGGTGGGACCATATACTGTTTTAGGTATGATTCTTATAGCTTCCACACTCACTAGTGCTTTATTTGATAGAGGTTCTACATATTCTTTTATTTCTGATCAGTTCTTAGTCATGTTTGGTTTAACCGTGGAGAGAGCTTGTGGAGTAATTTCACTTGATACTTTACTAGGGGTATGAGTTGAGGACATTAGGAAGTATAAGAAATATGCTCTGAAGGTTTTTGGATATTGTTTTCTATGGGATTTTTTTTATACTAGAGACTTCATGTTTTGACATGATCTTGGGGATGAATTGGTTGGTGTTATATCAAGCCTGTATCGACTGTTACCAATGCCAGGTAACATTCACATACCTCAATGGAAGAACTTATGTCCTTCTTGTTGATTGGGTTACTGAAGCAGGTTCTGTAGTGCCACTATGCATGTATTTGGGAGAACTCATATCCCAAGTGGAATGCCTTATTTTGGATGATGGGGAGAAAGTGCAGCCTGTATTCCCTTTAGTTGTGGAGCAGTTTTAGGATGTGTTACCTGAGGACTTCTCATATTTAACTCCCAAGAAATATGTTGAGTTCAAAATTGAATTTTTGTTAGGGTTGGAGAGAGTTTCCATTCCTCCATATCAAATGGAATCAGCAGAACTCCAAGAACTGAAGGTTTAGCTAGAGGAGTTAGAGCATAAGGGGTTTATCTGTCCTAGTATATCACCTTAGGGATATCTTGTGCTGTTTTCTAAGAAGAACTATAGATCACTAAGGATATGTATTGATTATAGGAAACTGAACTAGATGACGATTAAGAACCAATACCCTCTTCCTAGAATCGATGACCTATTTGATCATCTCAGAGGCACCTCAGTGTTTTCTAAGATTGATTTGAGATTAGGACAACATCAGTTAAGGGTGAGAACATCTAACATACCCCAAAAAGATTTCCAAAGTAGGTATGGGTTGTATGATTTTTCAATGATTCCATTCGGATTGACCAATGCACCTGCTGTTTTCATGGTCTTGATGAACCAAATATTCCACCCATACCTAGACCAATTCATAGTTGTCTTCATTGATGATATCTTGGTGTACTCCAGAACTCATGAAGATCATGCCAAACACATTGACCTGGTCTTTAGTACACTAAGAGAGCATAGGATTTACACCAAGCTATCAAAATTTCAGTTTTGGATTGATAAGGTGCACTTTTTTGGACACATCATTTCTGAGTCAGGTGTGTCGGTGGATCCAGAAATGGTACAGCCTGTGGTGTCTTAGGAGCAACCTAAAAATGTCTATGATGTTTGAAGTTTTATGGGTTTGGTTTGTTATTAATAAAGGTTTATTTGATATTTATCTCATTTAGAAGTGCTTCACATAGGCTTAACCAAGAAGGGAATTAGGTTTTAATGGTGAGAGGCTTGTGCGAATGCTTTTCAAGAGCTGAATAAGCAGTTGACAACCACACCGATTTTGGTCTTACCCGAACTAGGTAAGTGGTACACCTTGTTCTGTGAAGCGTCCGGTGTTTGACTTGGGGTAGTGTTGATATAGGATGATTGGGTTGTAGCTTATGGGTTAAGGCAGTTGAGATCACATGAAATAAATTACCCTACTCATGAACTTAAGCTAGCTGTTGTGGTTCATGCCTTGAAGTGTTGGAGGCACTACTTTTTGGGAGACCATTTCACAGTGTTTACCTACCATAAAAGTCTCAAATAAATATTCTCTTAGTGGGATTTGAATCTTCAATAGTGAAGGTTGTTTGAGTACCTAAAATACTTAAATTTTGAGTTATCCTACACACCAGGGAAAGGGAATAGTGTCGATGATGCTTCAAGCCAGAAGACTTAGAATTAGGTTGTTCAAGAATCCAGTTCAGAATAGATGATGATGGACTTATTTGCATAGATGCATTTGGGGGTATAGGATGGGAATGAAAATATGAACCTTGCAACTATAGCAGTTGAATATGAAATTTTGAACTGAGTTAAAGAGAGTTATTTGGTAGATCCAGAGTGTTTGGATATGAAGGAAAGTCTTAAAGGAGGGGATTCACCTTCTGGTTGGACTTTCAGTGTCGATGGAGTTTCTTATGTTTACATGCATGTTGTGGTGCTGGCAGATGTATGAGAGGATTTGATGTGTGAGTTTCACGCATAAAAATAAGGATTTCATTCTATCTTGACTAAGATGTACTATGATATTTGTAGGTAGTTTTGGTGGCTGGGAATGAAGAAAGAAGTAGCTAGTTTTGTGGCACGATTCCTTACTTGTGAGCAGGTGGAGGCTAAACATCAGTGTCCAGGTGGGTTTTTGTAGTCATTTCCTATTCTAGAGTGGAAGTGGAATGATTTAACTATGGACTTCATCATGGGTCTTCCAAGGATGCCTTGGAAGAATGATGAAATTTGGGTGGTGGTAGTTCCGATGACAAAAGTGGCTCATTTATTTCTGATCTATAAGACCAATACAGTTGACTAGTTGGTAGAATTGTATATTCGAGAAATAGTATGGTTGTATGGTGTGATGAGAACCATAGTTTTTGATTGGGATCCTCATTTCAAATCACGTTTCTGGCAGGTATTACAATAGGTGCTTTGTACCTAGGTTTTGTTGAGTATGTATTATCACTCGCAAATCGACAGGCAGTTTGAGCATACAATTCAAGTATTAGAAGACATGTTGAGAGCTTGTGTCCCGGATTTTTGTGGTTCAATGGAAAAGTACCTATCAATTACTAAGTTTTCTTATAATAATATTTTCCATGCTATGACAAATATGGAACCTTTTGAGGCACTATATGTGAGATCGTGTAGATCTGTGTTCTGTTGGTTAGAGGCCAAGGAGTCTGAGCTGCTAGGATCGATTCTTGTGTAGGAGATGTCAGAGAAGGTTCATATGATTCAAAAGCATATGGAAATAGCTCATAGTAGGAAAAATTCATATGATGATCAGTGTCGTAGACCCCTCAAGTTTAGAATGTATGAAGTGTGTTTCTTTGGGTGTCACCAAGGATGGGTCACCACCGTATCTAGAAACTAGGGGAAGTTGGCACCTAGGCATGCACGACTATTTGAGATTATGGATAGGATTAGACCCATGGCATACTGATAATATCTCCCACCAAAGTATAGTGGGATGCATTATGTTTTTCATGTTTCATAACTCTGATAATATCTTCTTAATCCATCTAATGTGATAAACATCACGAATGTTTATCTTGAGGATGATGCGTCCTTTGAGGATCACTTAGTTTGTACTGTGGATCATAGTGAGAAGGTTTTTCGGGAAAAGTTTGTTCCTTTGGTTCATGTTCTATGGAAGCATAGAAATGTTCAGAACAAAACTTCATAGTAGGAATCAAATATGTGGGCCTAGTAGCCTTACCTATTTTCTTAGGACACTCAATGATGCTTGGGATGAGCGGCTCGAGGACTAGTCATCCTAAGGTGGGGAGGTTGTAAGATCCGATACCTTTCTTAAGGTATGTTTTTGTTTATATTTCAGTTTTAGTCATTTATTTTGGTCAAATAATTGTTTCCTAGGGTTCATGTGAAGACTCGAGGGTGTTCTGGGGGTTCAGGACACAAAAATGGAGGGAAAATGAGTTTATGGGCATGTTACACGGTTTGGTCATGGTTAGTGAAAACCATGTGGATCATCCCAGGTAACCGTGTATCCCAGAATAGAGGCTTTCACATGGTTAAGAAAACCATGCATAAACCCCAGGTAACCATGAAAGGAGAATATTTTCAGACTGTAGCATCCGCATGGTTTACACACAGTTTGAAAAACCATGTGGGTAAAATGTGTAGCCTAGTAACTTTGAGAAAATAACAAAATCCCATTATGGGATTCTAAGTTCCAACTTAGTATTTCTCTACTTTCTTCCTCCTTCAACCCTAGTAATGATCCAATCTTCCAAGATCTTCCAATAGGTGATTCTTCTTCAATCCTAGGTCGTTTGTAGTGTCGTTAGTTGCATATTGAATATCCGGGTAAGTCTAATCTCCTCCTTGCTTCTATTTTTGGGTTAGGGTTCACACTTTTTATCTATCTCTTTCCGAAGCTCTAAAACCCTTCATTTTTAGTGATATTTGGGGTGAAGATTCAAATGGGGTTTATATCGGGATATAATGCCTGGATTAAGGGAGTTTTCACCAATAGATTCAAGGTAGGTGGTCTATAAGTGATATCCCATAGTTTATACATGGATTTGTGCATCTAGGGTTATGTTCTTGATTTTTCCTTGTTGTGCTCTTGGTTTCCTTTGAAGGGTTTAACATAGTAGGTGTCAAATAAACCAATTGAACCCCTCATGATCCCCACAGGATGCATAGAGGATTACTTGACCAATTTAAGGACACCCATGGGTTGTGTCAGACCTCCCGATTTGGCTAACGGAAATGTAAGGTGTAGAGTTGACTCATAATGATGTAGAGACTTAGAGAGTAGGTCAACTGGGTTATGTAATGGGTTATAATAGATGATGGATAGTTGTGTCTAATGTGGTTAAAGGATAAGGTATTACTTGGTTGAAATTTAAGTAGGTTAAATGGGATTAATTCTAATATGGTAAGGAATTATGTTTACACTTGATTAATCTTAGTGAGATAAGCATGGGAAATGTGAAATGGGGTTAAAGGGTTAAGTGATACTAATGATTAATGTTTTAATGGATTGAGGCATAATGTTAATTTCATATTTATTGATATTTTTGTGATGATGCAAATGATATTGGATATGCTTTGTTGTGATGTGGTTAATAGTGGTGACATGGATTGGTAGAGTGGGGTATAGACTTGTGGTTCTACGCACAAGGGTTGAGTTGGATTGAGGTTCTAGATCCACCCATAAATGCACGGGCTAGAAAAGGGGATGAAGTTCTATTCCCCTAATGGTTGCATTCCACTCAGATTGAGGCTTCAAAGTGAGGATTATGAGGTTGTTATAATGTGATTCCTAGTGAGATAAGATTTGATTTTATTCCCATATGTTTGAGTTAACAAGCCTAATCCATTGAACACATGAAAAAGGTAAATTAAACCATGGGATGACTAAGTAGTAAACCTGAATTCAATGGTAGTGTAATTTAAAGGAACTTATTCTAGAATGGACTATTAAACTGTTTACACTTACTTTACATTATTTATCATTTGCATGCACTATCTAATTTTACTAGATATTTTGTAGACACCATTGGTGGTGGCCAACTGAGTTATAGTCACACCCAGCTCGGACTGCCGTTGGGTACCCGAGCATATTTTATGATTGCAGGTTAGGACAAGGTCAAAGGACCTATGATAGGGAGTTGAGTTAGACATGGGACATGTATGGGTGAGGTTCTAGACTTGGATATTGGACCATTTTGTGGATTCTGCTGTTTTTATTTCTTTTGGGGTTTTGTTCACTTAGCACTGTATCATGGAATGACATATTTACTATTGTATGTGGTTGTACCCAGTTTGTGAGTTGGTTATTTATGTACGTTATTAAATTGTTTCTTATGGTTTCTATTATTTAAATTGCGTTCTACTGTGGATTACTCTGTTAAAGTGGGTATAGTCTCCCAACACGACTTGTTAGACCCTCACTACTAGTCGGCAATCTCTGACATACAGGGAGGCACTCTTGAGGTCTTGTGGTGACCCAACATGGGGCTCTGGTTAAGTGGCTCCTGGGTTGGGTTATTACAAGGATTCTATCTATGACCATGAACCTTGAATATAATTTATTTTTCCATTATTGACTTTATCCATAATCTCCATTTGATCTACTTTATCATATAAGGATTCGATCTCATCTTGATTGTTATATGAAGATTATCTAGATTTATGACTAAATGTCATTTTCACTTCTTCTATGAAATGAACATCATCACCATTATTTATGGGGGAATTTGAATTTTTAAATTTGTAATATTTCTACAAAATAATTATAGAAGAAAACTTACCTTTTATTTCAAATCTACTTACCTCAATGTTTGTTCCCTTCTTATTTAGATTATTCTTCATACTTATCTTCTTTTTACCATTTTTCATAAAGAAACATTCTCCAAATTTGTTCACTGGTTTCTCATTATAACCATATTTACATCTATTTGTTAAGATATTCTCCTCAATATTCTTTACTCCCATTATTTTTCCATTAATTCTCTCTAAAAATATTGAAAATTTAAAATCACTACCATAGTCGATGGGTTTCATGAATTCCTCATTGAAGATACCTCAATTTATATATTTTATGTGTTTTGGGATCACATAATCATTCATTGTGTCTTTTCAAGTCAGCATCTCCTTTTTATATCTATAAATATTAAAATGGCGGCTTTATTATTGAATCCATGTATGAAAAAAATCTAAATTAATATGTAGATATTGAAAACTTTGTCAGAACATTTTGGATCTGAACCTACTTGTTGGTACCAAACTAACTGAAAGAACCTTGAGAGGGGGTGTATATCAGGTTTCACATTGATTAATAATTTCACACTTTTTTAGTGTAATTTTTCATACTAATATTTTTCCCTCACTAGATGGAATTCATTTGATATTTCTATCTCCCATAATTGATATCACCAAATAATAAACAAGAAAGTAGAAAGTAAAGAATGAAAAAACCACAAATATTTTATTTGATTCATTACAAAGGGGTAATACAAGGAGAATATACATGGTGATGTAATGGTATAAAAGAATACACCATACTAACTTTATATGGATGTATTATTTTAGGTCATGGTCACTCTATTCCATGGAACACTTACATTATGAGGTTCTAGAAATATTTATTGTTTATCCAAGGTCCACGACCTCTTCTTCTCCTCCATGCCCGCTTTAGTGAAGCCTTGGTTGGTTTATAAATATGAGGATCTACTCATTAATTTATAGACATGAATTTATTTTCAAAGTCATCATAGTAATAGAGGCACTGTAACACCCCGATATTTTTATGAAATATTTTTCATTAAATAATTCTATTTCTTCAATAGACGAAATACAAGGTTTAGATGAAAAATGTAACATTATTAAATTATTATATGTTTGTTATTGAATATTAATTAGATTGGTAGGTATGAATAGTAATAACTATATTATAAAAAATATATGGTCTACACATTTATAAATTAATTCATTATTTATCAAATGATTATAATTAAAAAAATATTCCGAAATAAAAGTGAGTTTTTTTTTTCTGAAAAAATGTTTTTATGCATGTAATTCATTTTTATATTAAATTAATAAATATTGGTAAATTATTTTAATAAAATTTATTAATTATTTAATTAGTCATATTTTTTAAACATTCAACAAATATTTTCTAAGGATAGGATAATAAAAAATCTAGTTTTGTGCTTAAAATGTATTTTTTCTAAAAAGAACTTTTTTCAAATTTTGCACACTTAATTTAAAATTAATTTCTTAAATTTATAGGTATTGAATCAAATAAAATTAATCAAATATTTATAATAACGAGTTTCTAATTTTCTAATTGGTCCTCTTTTATTTTTGGTCTTTATGAACAGTAATTGTGGTAAAATTTATCACCTCGATTACGGGTAAATCAAGTTGATTGAGATTAAAAATAAGTGATAAGGATATAATTATGCATCATAATTATTATTAGGAATTTAATTTTACCCTCAAAACCTTATTATTTAAATTTATTTGTTTAATTGACACTTTCCCATGAAAATGACTTATATATTATTTAAATTAAAAAAGTTACAAAATGTCACTCTCTTGGTTTTTAATGTGATGTATGTGTACACATAGGGAAAAAAGTAAGTTATGAATGAATATAAGTTTTTATTTTGATGTTAGTAAAATTATTTTCATGAAAAAAATTTATTTTTAATTTTTATTAAATATATAATGACCTTAATTTGTTATACACCACTGATGTAGTATTTCTCCATTTAATAAAAATTATAACAAATGATATTTAAAATTTTAAAAGTGATATAATATGAATGAGTTAATATTACCCAAGAATAATATATATATCTATATAACATATTAGTATGATTTTAAATCATTATATTTTTATTCCACATTTTTGTTGATGTAATTAAAGATAAATTAAATGAATAGTGTCAAAATTGACAATAATAATATTTTATCAAAATAATATTTTACTAAATTATTTAAAAATAATAAAAATATTAAAATAAGACAAGGTGGATATTATATGGTATAAAAAATCATAAATTATCTATTTATGGGCCAATTTTAATCTTATAAGTAAAAAATTATTACCTTTATCATTAAAAACATTATTAGGGTAGTTAAAATTAAAATAGGTTAACTAAGGGTTAATAAAAATTATATGGTTTAAAATTATACAAAAACTTGTATAAATATTTTGGTTTATTTTATTAAAACTATATACAACTTTAAATTTAATACATTTCCAAGGCATTTTTCTTAAGAATTAATTAATTATAATTTAATCTTTTGAGGAATTCCAAAGGTGCCCCTCACCTCAATTAAAAAAGGTTACCTCATCCCTCGCTTATTTACTTAACTATTAGCCTTATAAATCAAAACAAATATATCAATTTACTTTATAAACTTACATATTCACATTATATAGTTTTTGGTCTTCCAAAAATACCAACTCTAGAGCACTTTAGAGGAGATTTGAAGGAGTCATTTCTAAGAATAGGTAATCACCTTAACCGATCACTTTCTTTTAAAATATTATTTACCCACTATAAATCTATGGCATTTATCATAAAATAATAACCTAATTATTATAAATATGATTAATTTTTATCATGATTATGAAAATAACATTATAAACCCTCTTTACCATCAAATGAGAAGTGAAATTATCACTCGTGTGTACGTACGACTTACCATCTCCACATAGCGATACAATTAATTTTCACCACCATATTTTATGGTTAGGTATTATTATGGGATTAATGTTTATATATTAAATTAATGAACCAATTATAATTTTTGAATGATAATATCATTTTTACCTTCTAACCATAAAATCCTTAGAGAAATGACGACGTCGCTTGTGCATACATGTGGACTACCACCTCCAAGAAGCGATGTGAATTGTTTTTCATTTATATTTTACTTATATAGTAATGAGGATTAATTTAAGGAATATATATTTTATATATTATATAATAATTATCTTTTAAATTTGAATTAATATTTACCTTTATTTCGTTCTATTTTTTTGAAAAATGAAAATAACGTTCATGTGTACGTACGACCTACCGTCTCTATGAATAGTGTAAAAAATTTTTATATATCTAAATTTTATGGATAACTATAAATATGTATATAATAAATATATACTATACTTATACCATGATAAATATTCTTTATTTTATGGAATAAATATTAATGTACAAGGACTAGAACTATGAAACTGATATACTCATGATAAATGAAATAGTTAACACCTGGAAATAACAATTTTGATAAAGAATTATTGATAAAAGGGGGTGTTGAAATGTTATAAAGGGATCATATATTATATTATAAGTATGAAAATAAATCTATTATATAATTATAATAAATATAAATTTACTATACATAAGGTTATAGTGCTTTCAAAGCAATTCAAGCTTGAGGTAAGGGTTTATTTCATAATCTCATAAATATTAGAGATTTTTTATGTTTATGTATATACTAGATAATATTTTTATTACATATCCATGTTCTATAAAAATATTTATAAAACAATTTTACCATTATCCTATGAGTATTTAATTTCATTTTTACCCATGTTAGTCTTTTTAAAAAACAGTTTGAAGAGAATAATTTTTTCCAAATTAGGTACTTTGTGACTTTTTTTTGTCAAAAAATAATAAATGAATGTTTTTTTAACTTATATGACATGAAAATATTTTCATGTCATCATGATTTTTTTTATTTTAATCTTTATAATTTTGCATGGTTATTTTAAAATAAAATGTTTTTCTTTATAATTGAATATATTTTTAAAAAAGAAATGATTTCAAAATGGATGGTTGTTTTCCTCAATTATTATTCCAAGTGGTCTTTCAAAATAATTTTCCATATAAGATGAAATTATTTGATTTTAATTACAATTTAATGCGGATATTATCCAAGTATAACATAATTATTATTTCTATTTATGGTTTCTATTTATCATGAAAAATGAAATGTTTATGAAACCCATTTATTCTACATGGGTTATATTATGATGAAATGTTTATGAAACCCATTTTTTCATGGGTTATAATATGATGTATGTTTTATGATCTTTTGGATCATGTATGTATGATTTTATTTATGAGATGGGTTATACCTATATCTCCCTCCAATTCATTTGGTATAGATTAATATATCATGACATAAATAGTAATAAAATGGAGAGTGGACATAGTTCAGTAATAGAATCTGTCCACTAATATAGTCTTGGGAGTAAACCATGACTAATAATATGATTTGGGGAGTGAACCCATTATAGTATGATAGACTTGACATAATCCTTGAGTACTAAGGAAATTATTTTCCATTCTTATGTGTATGCCACAATTCCATGTCTTATGCCTATATTATGATCTCATGGTTCATGTTCCTTGATTGATTTATGATTTATGTATTATGAACTTCCAATATTTATTCCATGAATTAAGAGTATGATACTTGATATTATGAATGTGGTTTTTAAACATTAATATCATGTTATTATATCTTTATGCTTATGTTATGATTATTTTATCATTGATATCTCCCTTGTTTACCCATACTAAGAATTTGATCTCACTCTTTTCTTATGTTTCCTTTACCTAGGTTGTGAAGAAACATATTAAGTATGATATGTATAAGAAGGTTTCTAGTTATGAATAAATAATTAGGATATGGTGTAGATATTTTATGAACCCATTGTCTATATTTCTAAGTTTCCAAAGTTACTAGACATAAATTATTTTTCCATGGATCAAAATGTTAAGTAATGAATATTCATCTATTAAGATGTAATATATATGTATGAAAAGTATGGGTAGATATAATCACTAATGATTTTTTCTATCATTCTAATCAAAACCTATGATATATATATTTCATATGAAATATTCATTTTTATGGAAAAACCCTAACAACCAACTAAAATGGAACCTGAATCATCCCTGACATGGCCCAAAGGGCGTTCCCAATCCCTATAGGATAATGAATACCACCTTCACCTAAAAAAATAAAGGTTGAATTATTTCACCACAATAATAATGAAAACATACAAAATAAGTGGAAAAGAAACCACAAAAAAATTGTTATGACAATACATCCGTTAAGATAAAATGATTAAAAAGTAAAAAAGTATGTATCCCAAGTTAAAATAACTACCCAAAGCATCACATAAACCAATGAAAGCATCATAAAAAATATATCCTTATAAAATATGCATCACAAACTTCATCTATCACCACCAACTCCCAAGGTCTCTCTATCAGGAACACCCACCACCTCCAAGTAGTGATTTCCCCTTCCATGGTCCGAGAAAGAGAAAGTATACATATTCCAAAAGGAATATATAGAGTGAGAGAAACACTAGCCTAGTTGGATACCAACCAAAGATTTCATAATCAGTCTATATCAAATAAACAAAATAATCATAATTTTAAATAAATTATGGCATGGTAATGTTTTTCATAATTTATAATAAAACATGATTTTAAAATCATTTCAATGGAATGAATAAAAGTACACAAAAATAATCATCTCTATAAAAATAGTAATGAATTTTGATCACAATCTAAAGATAATTTATTAAATCATTTCATAAATAGTATAATGTATAAATATTTTCAATCCTATCACTATAGTTATAATCACTGGTGTTATTTGGATCAATGCTCAAGGATCCTCACACATCTCAGTGAAATATAACTCCTGGTGTGCAAAAATCTCTACACCTAAGGCCTATGGGGAATAATATTCCACCCCAATGAATAAAATACCCACCCCCATCATAGTTTATTTATCATTTTCATCATCATCCATTTCTAGTTAGAGATAATACAAGCCGAGAGTGGTTTTCTCGGACTAGCCACCTAACTATCCAAGATCATATATTCTTCAAGTGAATAAATCAAGGGAAAATTATTCAACTCAAATCAGATAATCAATCACCATTCAAGAAACTCCAAATCATGTTTTTCAAATATTCCATGTAATTTTAAAAACCAACATCAAATAGTTTTAATCAAAACTCATACATTTAAAAACAATTCAATTATTTAAAAATTTTACCATTTAATTTCTCAAGAATCATCAAAGTTATTATTCAAAATCATTAATTTCAATTCAATATTTTTTATAGAAATCAAAAATTTATTTTAAACCCATTTCTAAAGAGTATTTCATATCACACACCATGCCATTTTGAAAACAATTATCAAAAGAATCAAATTGGGATTTAAAATTTAATTAAAAATCCATTTCAAATCAACCAAGAAAAAAAGTTTCAATTAAGAAGAATTGAATTATGAAAAAACCTACCTAAATCATAATATTTTCAAACACACAACATTGGATCCACACTCAGGGAGAGATTAAGATAAGGAATAAACCACAAGAAAATCCTATAAACACAATCCAAAAATCAGGATTTGGGTTCGTCAACAACCTAAGGATCCACAACCCTTGAATAAGGAGAGACATAAGGAAAGGGGAATTCACAAAAGAATTGAGGATACACTTATCTAAATAGATATTATACTTTAATAAATACTTCAATCCATGAATATTCAAGGTTGGTAGGGCCAAAATCCCCTAAATAGAGCTTATAAAAGTTAAATAGGTTGAATTAGTATGATGTGAGGAGGTTAAAGAAGTAAGAAAGGGGTTTTAGGAAATAGAATTTTGATATTAACCATCCATTTCTCACCTAGATCAGAATCACTGACTAGCCATCAAATTCCACTCACCAACCAGTAGTGCCAGGAATATTGATTGAATCCTTGGTAATCCCACTGATAGACCATTGGGATTACATCGACTAGCCGATGGAGTTCCCATAGGAAATCTGTTATACTATCTTTCCACTGGCTGGAAGATGGACTCCCACTGGCTAGTTGGTGGGATTCCTTTAGAAATACACTAATACCCATATTCTATTGGTTGTCCAATGGTTCTCACCAATAAGACAATGGAATCCTTATATCTTTTATAGATACAAGTCCATGAACAATCTCAAGACAAACTCCCAAACACATATCAACCTCTCAAACAAGAATAAAAAATCTAGCCTTGACCCTTAAAAATATATAAAAAAGAAGAAACAACCAAGAATCGATATGACTATTAATAGGAGACAACTATACCAAGGATCATTCCTAAAAGAAAGATCTAAGATATTACAATTCTCCCCACCATAATGGGTTTTCCCTAAAAATGCTTAATCATGAATACTGGTCCATAAATAGATGTAGCTACTACTCCCTCTTCACTGAAACATGCTCCAACATCTCATAATATTCCAAAACATAATATTATAGTTGTTTAACCAAGGTGAAATGCCTCAACCCAAAGCACTAGGTTCAAGCTAGAGAGCCACAAGAACTCATGTTCATCTCCTCATACAGAAGAATATTTAAAATACCAGTGAGATTCTGAATTCCATCAAAGGGGATAATATACCCTAACTATCATACCCATATACCAAAAACAAAAAAATTATAAACAACATAGAGTAATAAAGGAATAATATAAATAATCATAATGTAATAATATATGGCACACATGTCATACAAATAAATACAATGATCTCCCAGTATGGAAAGCCAACCAAAGTATATAAGGTGAAAGTAAATGAAAAATTAAAACTCTGTGTAAATCATTAGAAGTTCATCCTTGTTTCACTAGAATATCTAAGCTCCACAACTCAAATATCTACCACAGTCCCCTTTCCCTCACTTGGATTCATAATCATGAATTCTACACATGAATCTAGATGGTCATATAGGGTGTGAGTAATAAAACATAGTTGGACACCACCAATGCGTCTTTAACAAGTGTGAATAGGTGTAAATGGTGTATACTATGATAATAATAAATGAAAAAACAAACATAAATAATAATTTTTTGAGTGTTTTTAAGTCAAAAAATCCACCACAAGCCCCAAATATACCCGAATCATCTCCATGTTAGAAGGATAATCAAAGATTTTATAAGTGATCAAGAATTAGTAACAGGGTTGGTGAATATGTCACTCAAAATACTCATGAAATTGAGTAGAAAAGATACTAGGAAACCACTAAGAATCAAGTGAACATGATACTTGGAATCCTCTAGGCATTGAGTGTACATGATACTCAACACCCACTAGGAATCAAGTAAACATGATAATTGTAATCCACTAGGCATATAGTGTACATTCTACTAACCACCCACTAGGAATCAGGTAAACATGCTACTCAACATCTTCAAGGCATTGAGATACCCCTACCTTGTGCTATGTTCCATCATTTTCATTGTCTCATGTCATATTCACACTCCCCCTCTATGGTATATCCATATCATGATTGTCTACCTATTCTAAGTAGCAAGAACAGTACTTACAAAGGCATGGTAATTACATGTAATAGGGTAGAGAATACAAAGGAAAATCACAACATGGATTAATGAGAATCAGTATCATGATACATAAACATGCAATCGATTTATAATATGAAAAGAATCTATATAATAACAATAATGGTATCAAGAATCATAAACAAGTATCATGTCTACACATATACACATTCCATAATTATCAATCAAGGTCATAAAAGTTATGAAAGACAAGTATCACATAAAGAAAAAAAGAGTATAAAAGAGAAAAAAATGAAAGGTAACATCCTACATCAATCTCATTGATGAAAAACTTGGATGTTCATCATGGGATTGAATCCTAAATCATATTGTACACCCATGAAGAAATATCTCAAACACTAATGATTTCTATCTTGGGTTTCAGTTCATTAAGAAAGAGTTTTAGAAAAATACCCAAGAATATTCCATATCAAGTTGGTAAGTTCAAGAATCAAATACCTCACAAATTCTGTCAACAGAACTAATTTTAAGTATGTTAAAAATAGGACCTCAATTCATTGGATTCATTGTCGATTCAATAATGGATCATGATTTCCTCATAAATTCTAGAAGATAACCTCAAGTCTAGGAAAAAAACACCGATCCACCCTTAAACTTTCATTGGAAACATATCCAAGATAAAATTCAAGAGGAATAGGTTATCAAGATGATTAGTCTATGGAAACTTACCTAGACATGTTCATAATTCATAAGGGATATTTCTATGATCTAGGGGATGTTTTCACATAAAAAACTACCTTTTTTTCTATCAATGATTGATGAATTAATTGTTATATGGAATTAAAACACTTATATCAAGTAGAAATATGATATATCTATGATTGTTTCCAAGGGAAAAGAGGCATATCTATAAGTAACTCAAAAAAATGATGATTTTTATCCCACAAACCTCAATTCTTGGTCAACAAATCTCTTGGATGCGTTGGAGTCTAGATTTATAGGATATGAATTTTTCATGAAAGGCTAGAGGAGTATCACAGTTCGAGAAAAATTACTGTAGTAATAAGAATAGTTCAAAATGAATTATAAATAGTCATTAAATGGTATTTTTAAATCATTAATTTCACATGTACACATTTTTTCTGCATGGTTTAGAAAATTGTGAACTGACTGTGTGGTGCATTTTTCCAAACTTAGAAACCCACATAGTTTGGGTAAATAGTTTTTCAACCCATATTCCAACTATATTATTGTCATTAGAGGGTGTCACATGGTTTTTAGGGGAGTGGGGCATGATTTTCCATGTTGTGCTTCTTAACCGTGCACCACACTAGATGCTACCGCCACATGGGTCATAGTTTCCTAGTGAATCAACATGGTTTCAAAATACTATACTCGAACCATGAACCTTTAAAAAGGATTCTAAAATACTTTGAATCCCACTAGATACTCAGATAACTCAACCCAATCAATTTATTGTTTAGAACACATGATTAAAGAATGAAATTAAATCATAATGAATTTCAAAAATCTGTGGTCGTTGCACTCCCCCCCCCCTCTAAAGACTTATCATCCTCAAGATATGTATCTAAGAATACATCTAAAATAATTTAGGACACTGAGCCTGAACATTTATGTTCTTCTCCGATGTCTCCTCCTAGATTCACCCATGTCACTATATAATCTATAAAAATTGTACTGCCTTCTCTCGTAGGACTTTCTCACTTTGGCCAATAATCTACACCGGGCATTCCTCATATGATGTTTTGAGATCCAACTCAATAACCTCCCAGTCAATGGAATACATAAGATTAGGAATATACCATCGAAGCTATAACACATGAGACCAATTATTAGAAACTCAGTAGAAAGTAGGATGATATCTATAGTATGTTGCTTTCACAATCAAATCAATAATCTCGAAGTGTCTAACATAACGTAGAGATAGAATCCCTTAATTACTCAATCATCATTATCCTAAAAAAGGTGTCACTCTAAAAAAAAATTCACCTATAATAAACTCCAAAGGTATCCTCCTGTGGCTGACATAAGATCTCATCCTACTCTAAGTTATTATCAACCACTTATAAATCAGTTTTACTCTATCAGAGGTTTCCTATACCATAATGGGCCCCACAAATGTGGCCTCAGTAGCCGCATGCCAACATAACATTGAACGAAATGCCCTATAACAAAGATTCTCAAAAGTTTCCATATAAATTGAAGCATGGTAACTATTATTATGTGAAAAATAAAACAAGGCTAGATGATAATACCAATTTCCACTAAAGTTTAGGACTCATACCTTAAGAATATCCTCCAATATATGAATCATCTTCTCTAGTTGTCTATCAGTCCAACGATGGTATTCTATGCTAAATCTCTACTGATTCACTAAGGCATTATATAAACCTTAAAAAAATCAGGATGTAAAATTGAAATCTTTGTCAGATACAATGCTCAAGAGAACTCTATGAAATCATTTAATATCATGTATATATGACTTCCTGGATTATCTAACGAGTGGGTATCACAACTTAGTAAGAAACGAGAAACATTTTTTGACTGATCAAAAACAACCCAAATAGTGTCATGTCTCCTCAGGGTCTAGGGTAACCCCATAATTTTTTTATCATGATGTCCTAACGCTTTCATGTGGGAAAAATAAGTGGATGGAGAAAACCACCAGGATTATGGTTCTCTACCTTTATCCTCTAGTATGTAAGGAACTGGGAAACAAATCCAGGAGTGTACCTATTTATACCTGACTAACAAAACTGATGCATAAGGTCATGGTACATATTTATCACTCCATGATGTACCACCCACTTAGAGGTATGAAATTATCTTCTCATATCTTCCTTGATGGAAGAAGATACTACAACTCTCCAATGTACTAGGATTACATCATCGCCATCCAATGAAAACCCGGGTATCGGGTCACCACATGTAAGTTGTTCCCATATCATAGACCACTTATGGTTTGATTCCTGACTAGCCTTCAAGGATGCTATAAATATTAATGGGAACATGTAATTAATCTATTTTCCTTGGAAACATCCATACTCTAGTTAGCTCATAATATAATCAGACACCATCGTTCCTCCAAAGGCTATTCACCAATCCTCTAGGCTACATGTGTAATAAAACCAATACCATCTACAACAAATTTACTATTACCTAGTGTATAATCAATGTCAAAGACGAAAATCTACTAGCACTCTAACAATAACCTCTACCTCAAATTGATATCCCACTATGTTAATATATAATTGAGGCTCTTTTGGTATGTGTAGACAACACACCTCTTTCCCAAGATATAGTGTCACCAACACTTAAATTCATGGACCACATATTCCAAATCTAACATAGGGTTATGATAGTTCCACTCATGGGCTCATAGCCAATTGAACCATAATATACTAACCACTCCCACTACATAAAAAATTTCCCCAAAACAACTTCTGATGCTTCACAATATACCAAATATATCATCCCATGATTAGAAAGAATAAAAACTGGAGATATATTCAACCTCCAATTCAGATCAATAAAATCCTCCTCACACATAAATAGACACTAAAATATCACCCTTTTATTCACCACCACAATTATGGGTATTGATAAATGGGTGAGATCCTAGATAAAACACTGATAATACCTTGCTAAAACCATAAATCTAATTATCTCAAACACATTCTAGGGACATGTCAAGGACATATCTACATATACTTCCTCTGGGTACACTAATATAATAGTCTCAAAAACTATATCCCCCATGATTTTCACCTCCTAAATCCAAAAGAGACACTTCAAAAACTTGTAATAAAGTTGGTGTGCCCCGGGTGTACTCATGACTATCTTGAGATGTTTGAAATTCTTATCTAGGGTTTGTGAGTATATAATAATCTTTTTTAATGAACACCATGATGAATGAATCGAGGTATGTGTGAAAGATATTTTTCATTAGATCCATGAACATGACATGAACATTTTTTCATCCAAACTGTATAACCAAGTGCTTATATAACCTATACATTCTCCTAAATGTAGTCTTTAGGATGTCCTACTCTCTAAACAACAACTGGTGATGACCTAATCAGAGATCAATATGGGGGAGTCACTAGGATCCCCATAATAGATCAAAGAGATAATTGATCCTATGAAATTTATACTTATTCACCATAGTCACCTGATTTAGATTTTGATAATCTACATAGAGTCAAATATTACCATCTTCTTTCTTAGATAAAAAGATAAGTGTACCCCACAAGGATGTACTCAGCTTGATTAAACACTTATGTTATAAGTCCTCGTGCTATACCTTGTGCTCCTTCAACTCAACTAGAGTCATATGATAAGGTGGCATCAAAATGTGAGGCAAACCTTTAATTAATTCTATCTTGATGTAAAATACTCAACCAGGGGGATGAACTGTGAAGTCAACCTAGAATATTTCTAGATAATGGTGAAAATTAGAGGAAAATACAAGGGGATACCACTGATCCTTCTAAAACATCAAATCCTATAATATTCACTATAATCATCTCAAGATGTCTCATGTATAGACTCACCCTACATGATCCTATTCCCAAGTCACCAATCATCATTAAATTCTCCCATTTTGACTATTTAAATAATTCCAATATTTGATAGCAATCAATGTGCTCTAAAAAATAAGTCATCTAATCCATAACAAGAATCACATTAAAGATAATAATCTTTAAAATCACGAATTTCCATAGATCCCCATAACTAAAAATTACTATAGGACTCTCTGTGCATAATTGATGACAGTCTACCTTCATTATAAATAGAGTATCAAGGGAATATAATTCAAATGATAATATGATCGGTAATTCAAGCCCATCAACAACTTTTTCAAAAATTATAGAATGGGATGTACCGATATAAAAAAATTAGTACATAGTGTAGAATTGATCAAGAATGTACCTCAAATAGTATAAGGTACCTCACCACCATCTGCTAGAGTTTGATATAATACATACAATCACCCTAACTCAGCTTCAAAAGCATCACTTTGGGGTACACTAATCATATGATTCATCATTTTATGAGCCTTATAATGAGGAAAAATTATGGATCCCAGGTTCCCTAACCACGTCTTCCTAGAAACCATACCTCAAATATCATTACAAAAACTACTAGATATTCCTCATCTCGTAGCACTACCAACACATGATTTAAGGTGCTGTATAAAACATCCAGTAATGTCCGACCTTCCCACAATTGAATCAATTTATAACTCCTCCTGAGAAAGTTGAATAATCCATACTATACTCCATCTGTATATAACTACTATGATTCACAACCATAGTATTCCTCTTATTTCTACCATAAGATACACTCATTGTTATAGTAATAGGTTCACCCCCTAAGCACTAAATGGTGAAAGAAGATAAACTACTCGATCCTCCTATAGAACCATGTCAATAGTCATGGACTTATGTAGAACCTCTAGGCATATCGTCAGTTCTAATCTCCTAACATGCTATATGATGTCAGAGAGAAGATCAATCCAAATTTTCCTAGCCTTTTGTGCCATGTTTCTAGGTATGAGAGGAGTGAAATAAGGTAGTTTAGTGAAACAAGTAGAGTGTGTGGATAGTGTCTTTTATCCCTTCTATAGCTCTATAAACCTCTATTCTTAGTCTATATTCAAAATATTAGGGAATAATTCTCTAAAGAATAGGTCCTTGAAGACCTCCTAGGTGATACCCTCATGTTTTCTAGCCTATACCATCATGCCTAAACATTGAATAAAAAATCCCTATAGCACGAATGACACAATATTCACCTTTCTATCCACATGAATATCAATAATTTCCAATATAATAATGAATATTTTTATCCAGTCCTCTATATCATGTTGGTCCCCTAGTTCCTTGAAAGGCTAGTGGTTCATAAATATAGAAGTATCTAGTATAGTCCACCATGGATCATGGTGCCCCTCTACCCTAGGAAGGAATAAGCAGAAGGAATCCCAACTAAGTTGGGCCCACTACCTGTATCACCAGAGTATGTTCAGAAGTGTGATCTATTGTACCATCATGTACAGTAGGTGGTGGAATAGGAGAATCCTCCCTAGAAGGATCATCTAAACCCATGTTATCTGGATGTTCTATCAATTTCCTTCGAGGTGTAATTTTTTGAAATGTGAAGGAAACATTTATAATGCCAGAAGTTGTTAGGATAGATCATAATTAGTTTATGGGATTACAAAGAGGGTCTCCCAGGAGAATACCTATAACCTAAAGTATATCCCTCCTTGTACTAACCAAGGCCCTCTGTACCTACATGTTAGTTATAGTCTTATATATACAAACATAACAACATGCTCAATTTCAACTAACTAATTATGCCATAGATATATCACAACAACATAGAAAAAATATATATCACTCAATAAATAATACAATTCTATCCTGAATCAATATCATAAATCAAGGAATAAAATTAAAGAACTAGTATGCAACACACACAATATATATATATATATAGTGTGATCCTACATTCCCAGTCATGATGCATGGAAATATCCAAAATCCCATGAAACTGTAATAGAGATCCCATCAATGGTAACTCAGAGGTCTGTCACACATGAGTTTTCTAGGAACATGGAAACTCCTATAACCGAGTTACAAAAAACCTATCTACTTTCTACCATGTACTATAAAAACTAAGAATATAAAAAGAAAACTATGATTTGATATCATTTTGTCACACCTTGACCCAAACCACCAGGTTCGAGTTAGAGATCCACAAGACCTCATGTATGCCCCCCCATATGCAATAGGCATTCAACTAATAGTGGTAGTCCTAACACCATCAATGGGGAGACTAAACCTAAATATCATAGATATATACCAAAAATAAAATAAAATATAAATAACTTAGAGTAATGAAGTAGGAAGATAAAGCATCATAATGCAATAACAGATGGAACATATGTCATACAAATAAACAAATTAGGGTCCTAGTGTGGTAAGAAAACAAGAGAATATATGGTGTAGGTAAATAAGAAAGTAAATCTACAAGAAATTACTTAAGATTCCATATCAGTTTTTCTACTAGTTCCAAGAACCAAAACTCAACTATTTATTGTGGTCCCCTTTACTTACCATGATCCCTGATCATGAAGTTTTCATGAACATCAAGATGCATGTGCAGGGTGAGAGTAAAAAAACCCAATAGGATACCACCAACATTTTCTTAACAAGTATTCACATGTATAATAGGTATGTTTCATGATATAAATAAATGTGAAAGCAATCATAAACAATAATTTGTTGAGTTTTCATGTGATAACCAAGCCACCAGTATCCTCGATCATACCTACTTTGGCTCCATGTCATAAGGATAATTGAAGATATTGGAAATGATCAAGAAATAGTCATAAGGCTAGTAAACATGTTACCTGGAATCCTCAAGGCATTGAGTGAACATTCTACTAGGAAACAACTTGGGATAGAGTGAACACGCTACTTGTCACTCACTAGGAATAGAGTGTGCATGCTACTCAACATATAGTAGAAATAAAATAAACATGTTACTTGGAATCCACTAGACATCAAGTTCACATGAAACTCAACATCTACAAGGAGTCAATTTAACATGATATTTGACATATACAAGGAATCAATATAATCTTACATTATTATCATGTCCACCATCATTTTCATCAATTTCATGTGCATAATCATCCTTTAAGTGATAACCATATCATGATGGTCCAACTATTTTGAGTATTAATAATAATACCTCTAAAGTCATGAAAATGACATGAAAAAAAGGAAAATAATAACATGGAATCACTCATAACAGGCTAGAGTACATAAAGGGAAAAATAACATGGAATCACGACAATCAGCAACAAGATAAAAAAACATGTGAGAAACATATAACATGTAAACAAGCTATATAATCATACTCATAGAATCAATCATTATAAATGAGTCTCATAGATAAACATGCACACATAAAATCACTATCAAGAAGGTTTTTACATGCTATTACACATAAGTTTCATATCAAATCAATAAGAGTATAAAAGGTCCTAAAATGGTAAGAAACTTCATAATTCAAGATCATTAATGAAGAAATCCAAATTTCCTCAAAGGATCGAAGCCCGAATCATGTTTCACACAAATGAATAAAATAGATTTCACTTTAAATATGATTATATCATGTTTTGTTTCATCAAGAAAGCAGTTTAGAAAGGATACAAAAGGATATTACATGATAAGAAGGTTGGATCTATAACCACATACCCCACAAAATCCATCAACATAACTAGTTAAAGATATGTTAAAGAAGAGGATGTAAATTCACCAGATACATTATTAATTCAAGAATGAATCATGATTTCCCCATTAACTATAGAAGATAACATTATGACTAGTCAACATAAATCAGTCCTCTACAAAACCGTCATTGGAAAAGATATATAATATGTGATTCAAGAATAATAGAGATGTAAGATGAACAATCCATGGAAACATACCTAGAAACATGCCCCACTCTTAAGGTATCTAGATTTGATCAAGGGAATGAAATTTTCCTAGGAAATTTCTTGATCTATTCCTTCTTATCCTAACATAAAACATCTTATCATTCCTTTGAGAAATTTACTTAGGTGATTTTTCCCACATTAATGACATGTAATAAGCTGAATCTTACATAATTAATGGTCTTAATCAATTAAACTACCATGAAATTCCATTTTTATCTAATTATGTGTGCCATGAATCTCACCCAAGTTGCGGTTTTTAATCATATAATGTGGTATATGATTGTACATAATCACACGATTTTTCATTCCATATATTATTTCATTTTTATTCTTATGATCACAATCATTAAATTTTTCATCATATTTAGCATTAACACAGTTCTTTCAAATTCCATCCATTGACTAAAACCAAAAAGCATAGTGTGAGAAGCATTAATCATAGTGAGAAAACTTACAATAATGAAAAATCATTCATAGTATGTATAACACATGAAACATTTTCATTCTATGAGACCATAGGTTTATCATAAGCCACAAATGATCATAATCTATTACAATCCTTTATAATGGTACATCAAAAAATGTAAATTAACCTAATAATTTCCCCCAGGATTTTCTAGCCATGTGTAAAGTCTTAGACCCACTCAACAAACAACATTAACGATTGAGTTAATATACAATATATCCCATTCATAGTTATTAACACTAGGTGCATCTTTTCCACATCTACTTCAACTTTATAGTATCTAGATAGAGATATATTTGGTAGGAAAACCACATTAATTTCTTTACAATAACTTAGTTTGTTCTCCTATACTTAGGTTTATCCTATGAGTTCTCACAAAATTGTTCTTATCCTAGTTCTAAAAAAATAAACCATTATCCACTACCAACTACAGGGGACCAAACTTTATATACAATAATATTACATCTTATTATATGAATATTCAATGCATAACATCATAGTCCAGACCAGAATCATAAAGGTTTAGTTCCTTTGGAAACATGTATATATAAATAACTGGCACATAAAAAGATTTTCATTAAATCCTACTAAGTTCTCTAGAACTAGCACCATCCCTAGACACATCATACTTAAAATATTTCTTCATATTCTATGTAAAATAAAACATAATAAAGTGTGAGAGTATATATTCAGTAAGGGTAAACATAGAAGGTGTCAATTTATGATCATAAGTGACTATAATATAATCATAAGGGTATGAGAACATGATAATAACATACAATAATCATAACTAATTAGTAAAATATCATTAATTATAAATCATGGATTAAAGCCTTATCATAACAAAAGAAAAAAAGTCATAACTGTGAAAAATCATTAATTATCAATCACAAGACATGAGAACACATCATAAGCATAAGAAATAATTTTATGGTGTACAAATAATCATATAAAATATTTTCCTTAGTCAAGGATAATTTCCAAGACTATCATAGTTGTTGGACTCCTCATGTTTTAATCATGTTTTAATGATCACAAATCTCATTAATGTTAATTAATCTTGATCTTCAGTTCACATCTTGCTAATGATATTCAAACTCAACAATAGGTGCACATCATGTTTTTATAATAAAAAATATTATGGATGTTAATTACTCTTTACAAGTCTTATGCATGATCACAATTCTCTCATATATTATCTCTAATGATTAACCTTAACTCATATTCTGCATATCACTGTCTTAGTCCAAATACAGATATTTGTCTAAGTATGTAGACACCGTGAAGGACTGACCGTGACCAGACACCGTGAAGGACTCACCGTGACCCAGACACCGTGAAGGAATCACCGTGACCCAGACACCGTGAAGGACTCACCGTGACCAGACACCATGACTACTCACCGTGACCACTCACCATGACCAGACACTGTGACCACTCACCGTGACCCAGACACCGTGACCACTCACCTTGACCAGACACTGTGACCACTCACCGTGACCCAGACACCGTGACCACTCACCGAGACCAGACACCGTGGTCAGACACTGTGAAGAAGGCACCGTTTCCATGATCACTGTGACACCGTTTCTTAAGCTTTTGTCAATATTATTTTAAATAATGCTAACAGTCATATTTGTTGTTTTTAATGCAATTACTGTTATTTAATGTTAGTTGTTAGCATGTCAGGAAACCGTATCTCGTACCTATGAAAAGGGAATCATTCCTACTGCCAAAACTCATGGAATATAATAAAGATTGAGATGCAGTACATGTAACAAAAAAAAGAGAGAAAGAAAAATAAGAAACAACGAAACAAGAAGAAAAGAGGTGTGCAATTGTGAAGATACAACATGAAGAACTTACGTACACTCAAGTGTACTGTGCTGAACAAGAAGGAGATTATAAGACATTCTAAGAACTCTCATGAGTGAAATCCAATACGGCTGAAGAACACATGACGAATCAAGAGATTATTCTCACTCCTATAGAACACAAACTGAACTACGACACTCTGTTTTTCAACAGAAAAACCAGAGAAGGACTCCGAAGCATTCTTGATAAATCCAACGAGTCCAGAGCTACATTGATAATCACTAGAGATTTCTAAACTCTCACCTATCTTCTCTACATGATTTATTTATTAACTTTCGAGCAGTGTGGTGTACTCTGTATATCTTTTCACACACTATCTCCTGCAATGAACTAGAGGATATCAAAATCCTCACTCAAATTCTCTTAACTTCTGTTTACCCACATCAACTATGGAAGAGGTCCTTGTGTGACCTGGTCTTTGTTTTGTTTCCCACAAATAACAGTGGTAGAGGTCCCTGCGTGGCCTGGACAGTTTTTTAAAACTGCTGTTAACCCTGATCTAGGGTGTAGATCATATTTATATATATTTGAGAGGACTAAGTCTCTGCTTGAGACTTACCCTCTTGTTATATCTACTGTGCATCTTTTAGTTAAGTTTAATGTATACGACATATATCATATTTATTCTGCTGCTATTTCTTTGAAAATAAAAAAATATTTTAAAGCTACTTTGATAGTTAAATTAGAAAGCGTTTACACTTATTGTAAATCAGTAGATTAGTTTCAAAAGTTAGTTTGATCCAGTGGTTAAACTAACTGACACCTAATCAATCTTTGAGAAGCTAAGTGAACATTTACAATATGTATAAATTCACTACAGTTTAACTTATTTTTTAAATCGAGGGATTTTAACTAGACAATATTTTAACAGAAATTTTAATTGGATCTCAATTCACCCCCCTCTTGAGTGTCCACTCCGACCAACATTTGGTATCAGAGGCTTAGTTTTTGTTTTTTTTGTTCAAAGATTTTTGAAATACTCTGTTTTTCAACTGTGATTTTAGTTGCATCTTTAATGATCTTAAATTTCTGTTAGTTCTAAATTTTTATCTCTTTAAATTATCTTTCTAAAATATAGTTATGGATAATATACTAGAGGGTGATGCTACTAACAATCCACCTTTCTTTAATGGTACCAACTATGCTCAGTGGAAACTTAAAATGAAAATTCATTTAGAAAGCATAGGTTTTGATATTTGGACTGCCATAGAATCAGAATATAAACTTCCCACTACTGCTAGATCCACTTGGGATGAACCTACAAAGACTACTTACAATAATAATTATAAATCCATGAATGCCCTGTACTGTGCTTTAGGAGATGAAGAGTTTAACAGAATTTCTTCTTGTAAAACTGCTTTTGAAATTTGGGATACCTTGGGTGTTTATCATGAAGGAACAACCAATGTTAAATAAATGAGATTAAATACTTATACTATTAAATATGATAATTTTAAAATGAAAACTGATGAACCTATTTCTGACATGTATCTCAGGTTTAATGAGATAGTCAATACAATGAACTTACTTTGAAAAACTGTTCCAGCAAAGGAAAAAATTATGAGAATCCTGAGATGTTTACCAGACCGATGGATAGGCATATCTATTTTAATCAGAGAGTCATGTGACATTGCTGCTTTGCCTATCAAAGAACTCATTGGTAAGCTTATGATGTATGAGGAAGAAATCAAGGTGAATAAAGAGGAAGATGATGAACTTAATAGGAAATCAGTGGCTTTCAAGACTACTGCTTCAAAGAGCAAGGACAAATATAAAGCTCAACTACCTACTGATAGTTCAACCAGTGAAAATTCAGACTTTGATAGTGATGCGGAAATGGCTCAGATAGCCAGAAGGTTTAAGAAATTTTATAGAAAGAAGAAATTATTCATAAAATCAAATTACAAAGGAAAGTATGACAATAAGGGACATTGGAAGAAGGATTGGAAAAAGCCAGATAAAAGTGATGAAGTTGCCTGTTATGAGTGCAGAAGAAAAGGACATATTAAAGAAGACTGCCCAAACCTCAAATTCAAGAAGAAATATGATTACAAGGACAGTAAGTACAAAAAGGCTATGAAGGCTACTTGGAGCGCTTCTGAGGATAGCTCCAGTGAATCTGAAGCTTCTGAGACTGAAACCATAAATAAGAAAAACATGTTCTTTATGACAAACACATCTGACGTAACCCTAGATACTCCTGCTTTAAATTCTTATTATTCTAAAGATAGTGCAAAATCTGATTCTGACTCTAAAAACATGACCAGTGAGGAATTTTTTGAATATTGTAATATGCTGGAAGAGACATGCAATGAACTTAAGGATAAATAAAAATCATTAAAGAAATAGCATGCTCTCACTACTACTTGTAAAACTGAACATACTATTGAAAAAGAGAAAAATGATCAACTGTTAAAGGAGAACACTGAACTAAAAATTTCTAATGAGAAACTCAGAAAGGATTTAGAGAAATTCACAAATGTAAAGGATACACGATCTCAAATTCTAGGAAAGCAAGTTGCAACAAAATACACTACTAGAATAGGCTACAAACCTGGACAGAGACAGTTTACTAAGAATAGATTTATTCCTAAATCTGGACAGAATGCTACTAATTCTAGTTCTGGACATTTATATGATTCAACTAGTTATATTCATAGTTATGGATCTAATAAGGTTTATCTTTCAAATTTTGTTGATTCTACAAATTTCATGAGACCCATAAGACAAATTTGGGTACCAAAAGATTTGATTGCTAACATGTATGGACCCAAGAAAATCTGGGTACATAAATCATTTCCTATCTAAATCTGTTTTGTAGGGAAACTGCTTAAAGAGCTCCTGTAGGAAGACTTGGTACTTGGACAGTTGATGTTCAAGACATATGTCAGGAGACTTCTCATGCTTTAAAAGCTTAGTCAGAATTGATGGAGGCTTTGTCACCTTTGGTGATAATTCTAAAGGGAAAATCATCGGCTTAGGCCAGATTGGTAACACTGACTCAGTATTAATTTCTAAAGTTTTATTTGTTGATGGACTTAAATATAATCTGTTAAGTATTTCTCAGTTATGTGATGATGGTTTTAATTTTAAATTTTAAAATGATTCTTGCAATGTTTTTAATTTTAAAAATGCTTTAGTATTTTCTTCCCTGCGAAATGAAAATGTTTATGATGTTGATTTAAATTCTTTATCCATGCAAAATATTACTTGTTTAAATGATTTTCATAAAGAGTCTTGGATTTGGCACAGAAGATTAAGACACTGCAATATACACTCACTTATAAAACTTACTAGGAAGAACTTAGTTAGAGACCTACCCAAACTTGAGTTTCCAAATGACAAAGTTTGTAATCCCTGTCAAAAGGGAAAGCAACACAGAATCCCTTTCAAACCAAAGAAAGAAGTCTCAACTTCTCAACCTCTCGAGTTGGTTCACATGGATTTGTTTGGACCATCTAGAGTTTCTAGATTCAATGGGAAGCACTATGTATATGTCTTAGTAGATGACTTTTCTAGATATACTTGGGTATATTTTCTAGCTCACAAAAGTGAAGCTTGTTCTTACTTTGTTAAATAATCCAGATCTGTAGAGAACCTTAGTGGACTTAAGATTAAAACTATAAGAAGTGATAATGGTCGTGAGTTTGATAATCTTGAATTTGAATCCTATTTCTCACACAATGGCTATAGTCATAATTTATCTGCCCCTAGGACACCTCAACAAAATGGTGTAGTAGAAAGAAGGAATGAAACCCTGCAAGAAATTTCTAGAACTATGCTTAATGAGTATGACCTACCTGTTTATTTTTGGGATGAAGCTGTAAATACAGCTTGTTATATTATCAATAGAGTCTTAATCAGACCTGTTCTTAAGAGGACCCCTTATGAGTTATGGAACCATAGGAAACCTAAGGTTAACAACTTCAAAGTATTTGGCTGCAAAGTCTTTATTCTTAATACGAAAGATAATCTTGACAAGTTTGAATCCAAGAGTGATGAAGGAATTTTCCAAGGTTATTTTATTTCTATTAAAGCCTATAGAGTTTTCAATAAGAGAACCAAGTGTGTGGAAGAATCTGTTCACATCAAGTTTGATGAAACTGATCCACATGAGTCTAAAATCTCTCTTGAAAATCTTGAAGAAGATTTATCTGTTCTGGACCTTAATAACGAATCAAATGAACCTGCTATAAAGAAAACCAGTTCTGGAAATTTTCCAGAACCTGCTTCTGTTGATTCCCAACCTGTTGATGAACCTGAAATTTCTAGTCCTACCTTTACTAGATCAACTAGAATTCTAAGGAATAATCCTTTAGATGCTGTTGTAGGAAATCTTGATAGAGGGACACATACTAGAGCTTCTCTTAGAAATCAGGTTGAACATCAAGCCTTCTTGTCACAGTTTGAACCTAAAAACATTGATGATGCTATTAATGATAAATTTTGGGTAATTGCTATGAAAGAAGAACTCAATCAGTTTGAAAGAAATAAAGTTTGGAATCTTGTTGAAAGACCTAATGGGACTTTCACAATAGGCACAAAATGAGTGTTTAGAAATAAAGTAGATGAATCCGGAAACATAGTTAGAAATAAAGCTAGACTAGTTGCACAAGGCTATAGTCAAGAAGAAGGTATTGACTATGAGGAGACTTTTGCTCCAGTAGCCAGATTAGAAGCTATTAGGATTTTACTTGCTTATTATACACATCTAAATTTCAAACTATATCAAATGGATGTCAAGAGTGCATTCTTAAATGGATATATTGCTGAGGATTTTATTGTCAAACAACCACCTGGATTTTCAAACCCTCATTTTCCAAATCATATTTTCAAACTATCAAAAGCTTTATATGGTTTAAAGCAAGCTCCAAGAGCTTGGTATGATAGATTAAGCACTTTTCTAATTTCTAAAGGTTTTACAAAAGGAATAACTGATCCTACTCTGTTTATAAAAAAAATTTCTAAAGATGTTTTAGTTGTAAAAATTTATGTAGATGATATTATTTTTGGATCTTCGAAAACTACATTATGTACTGATTTTTCTAAAATGATGCAAAATGAATTTGAAATGAGTTTAATGGGTGAACTTAAATTCTTTCTTGGTGTTCAAATATTTCAAAATGATGATGGAATTATTTTAACTCAAAGTAAATATACTAGAGATCTTTTAAAACGTTTTGGATTGGATATCACAAAATGTAGTGACACTCCCATGAGTACCACCTGTAAGATGGATCTTGATGAAAATGTTAAATCTATTGATCAAACCACTTATAGAGGAATGATTGGAAGTCTACTCTACCTGACTGCTAGTCGTCCCGATATTATGTTTAGTGTGTGTATGTGTGCCCGTTTTCAAGAAAACCCTAAAGAGTCACATTTAAATGATGTAAAGAGAATTTTCAAATACCTCAAGCATACTCCCAATTTAGGACTGTTCTATCCCAAAGGACAATCATTTGAATTAGTTAGTTATTCTGATGCTGACTTTGCTGGATGTAAGCTAGATAGAAAAAGCACCTCTGGAAAATGTCATCTTTTAGGCAAGTCACTAGTATCATGGTGTAGTAAGAAACAAAATTCTGTTGCATTATCAAATGTAGAAGCTAAATACATAGCTGCTGGAAGCTGTTGTGCACAAATTTTGTGGATGAAACACACATTACAAGACTATAGATATCAATTCAAACATGTCTCAATAAATTGTGACAACACAAGTGCTATTAATATTTCAAAGAATCCTGTTTCTCATTCTAGGACAAAACATATTGATGTAATACATCACTTTTTGAGGTATCATTATCAAAAAGGTGATATCACTTTGGAATTCATTGGTACTGAATATCAACTTGCGGATATATTCACAAAAACATTAAATTATGAAAGATTAGACTACATCATACATGATCTTGGTATGATTAATCATAAATTAATATCTTACTGATCTTAATGTTTAATACTTTACTGTACTTTACCTTACGGTTTCATACTTACTGTTTCTAAGTTACTGTTTTATCCTCACGGTCTGAAAACTCACTGTCTCACCGTGACTATATAAAATGATCACTGTCTCACCGTGATGAATATAAACTATCTCACCATGATGACTAGTTTTCTATCTCACTGTAATACCTACTCACGGTCTCACCATGAGAATTATGGTTATTTTTTTTAACCCGTATCGCGGTAATTTTTTATTTCACCTCTATTTGATTTCCCGCGTTTGTGTTTTTATGACGTTTGACATTCCCAAATGATAAAACTTAAGGGTTTCATTCGATTCCGTACCCGAATTCTCTCTTGAACCTTCTCTTCCCTCTCACCCGAACCTTTAGTGAATGCCAAGGATGAAGCGTCCATCTTCACCCTCGTCTGAGAAGCGCCGCTCTAAGAAACAAAAGAGGATGCCGAGGATAGCTCCCAAAGGAACTATAAACCCAAACCTGGTAAGCCGTACAGTTGTACCTGAAAAAGAGGTTTGCCCTGAATGGTTGCTCTCTAGAAGATCGTTAGTTTTGAAAGTTTTAAAAGAACAAGGATGTCTTGAATGGTTCACTGGACAGAATAGACCGATTTACCCTGAGGCTTGTATCTCAATTCTATCAGTATGTGAAGTTATATTTTGAGTTTGGAGAAATATTTTTGGTAACCAGCTGGATCGATGGTCAGAAGTTCTCTTTCTCTTCAATGTTGTGGGCTGCTTGTCTAAGAATTCCACATTAAGGAGTGTGTGAAGATTACCGAGAGACCCTCCTCCAACAACCGACATCTTTGACCTAGAAACCACTTTGGAAAATCTAACTGAAAATGGAACCAAGTGAAGGGACATAGCTGCTGAATTGGATGGAGAGACAAGACTTCTGTTCAAGTTTGTTCAGAATTTGGTTAGTCCAAGAAAAGGAGATTTTGCTGTGATGAAGTATCAGGATGTGTTCCTGATTCACCTGTTGAAGAATGGCCATAAGATCAATCTGTGTAAGTATGTTATCAACCATATCTGTGAGCTGATCAATGTAACTTCCAAATCCACCTACCTATTTTATTCTAGGATGATTTCAGCCATGTTAGTTGCAAAAGGGATGGTTGGAATGAAAGAAGAAAAATTAGAGGACCTTGATTTCTGCCTATCCATGCCTATCATCAAAAGGATGAGGATTAGCTCGAATCCCTGGAAAAAGCAATGGGTTGAGGATAGTGATCAACTGTATAAAAAGTTTAATCCCGTTGACTATCCAAGAAGGCATAAGAACCTAGTTGATCCTGGTTTGGAACCAGATAAAGTGGATGAGTATTCAGAAGAAGAAGAACAAGAATAAGTAACAGCTGAAGTTCCACCTAGAGAAGAATCTGTAATACCTCCAATGGAAATAGTTCCTATTGGAGAGGAAAGGGTTTTTATCCCTGCTGTTTTCCCTACTGAAATACCTCAAGGAGAGGAAGTTATTGTTGAAAAGGAATGGACTAAGGATCCTTCAGTTGTTCTTCATGAGGAAGAAGCTCATTCCAATGCTGCAAGGAATTTTGTTTTTCCTGGTTCAGAACAACAAGCAACCTTAGAGGAAGATTTTGTTGAAGAGACTCTTTCTGTTGAGAAAGAAGAAAGTCTAGAAGCTTATCCAGTGGAACAATCGGTTCCTGAGATTATTCCATCTACTGAAGAAAGAATAGAAATTGCCTTTCAGTTGGCAAGGCAAGAGTTTGCTGAAGATATTAGGGATGATCCTGTGGATCTTGTCCATGTTCCTGAACCTCAAGAATCTGAAAGGGAAGAACAAGTTGAGGGGGAGGAAACTCCAAATCTTGATATTGTGGAATTTGGATCTGCTGAAGCTTCTAAACCTTCTATTACTTACTCTTTGCACTCTTGGTATGAGTTCCCAAGCTTTTATGATGTGAATGAGTCACAGTAAGTGACTGCAACTGGAATGGATCTTTCTTCTCTGTTTCAACTGAATTCCTTAGCTCATTCAGAACCAGAACCAGAGCCCCAACCTCAATCTGGATCAGAACATGAGTTTGAAGATGAATCTAACCCTCAAATAGAATCTGAACCTCTACCTTTACCTGCATGATTACCTGAGCTTCACTCCTTTGTGACCAAAGAGGATCTGAATGTTTTTGGCGAGACTTTGTTAGCTGGTTTTCAGAAAATTGTCTCCACTCAACCTTGCCCAGTGACTCAATTAAGTCAAGAAGATGCATCGATTCTCTTGGAAAATATTATATTGCATATTCAACCAAGGATGATCCGAGAAATTCAAGAAGTCAGAGTAGAGAATAAGCTGCTGAGTGCTGATGTTGCAAATCTGAAAAGTATGGTAGCAAGTCTGCAGAATGAGTTATCTTTGAGATCAGAGCCTGCTCCTATTTCTTCCCCTACACCTGATGATGTTTCTCCTAAGTCTTCTGATTCCCTCCTTGCTAGGGATATTGTGTCTCAGGTTCATCCTTACCTACTTTCTTTTGATGAAAAGATTTGAAAAAGGCACACCAAGATGCTGGAACGCATGAGAGAGCTTGTGGAAACTCTGAATAAGCTTACAGATGAATACACTGGATGTCTACAAAAAGTTCTGAAACAACTCAAAGTTCTAACCGAAGCTGTCAAGGCTTCACCTGCTTCTGGTCAGACCTCCACACCTTCTTTGGATGATTCTATGCTGAGATCCATAATTAAGACAGAATTTCAGAATCCATTCAGTGGCTTGGATCTATCTTCTTTGTCAGAAGTGATTAAGAACAATGATAGAGAATTGGACTTGGTTAGGATTCATTCTAAGATAGCCAATGATTCTCAACAAGAGATCTCCATGAAAATAGATTTGTATCTTTCCCGAATTTTCTATAAAAGTGACATGACAGATCACTTTAGATATCTTGTGGAAAATCTGAGAATCACTCTGGTGACTCAAGCTTTTAAATCTCAAGTTCAAAAACTTTCAGAGTTCACCAGATTGTTGGACAGATTTCTGGAGAATAAGGATGATTTTGAAAAGGCTATGCAGTATGGTGGTGAAATCATTACTGATTTCATCAATCTTTTGAAGCCGTATCTTCATTTGCAGAGTACTGCTATAGTTGCTCCAGCTACTGCACCCCTTAGACCTGGACTACCTGCCTTAGCCTCAATTGACATGATAGTTAGCCAAGCCCTTTCTCAGATCCGGCCAGTCATTCTTTACCAACCTAAGACTAGATATTATACTGCTCCTACTTTGGCTCCATCTGTTTTTGAAGGTCTACCCTTACCCTTGTTGTCTACCACATCTATGCCTTCTTCTACGTCATCCCCAGCTCCTACTGCTGATAAAGGTAAGAAAAAAATGGATCCCTAAAGAGTCTAGTGACTGTTTTTCTTTTTGATGGGCTGTCATTTCTTGTTTACAGTTTGTACTTCTCCTGTACTTTGTATTCTAAACCCTTTGTTTAATGACAACTCCCGAGTTTCATTTCATTTTCTCTACTTTTTGATAATCCCAAAAGGGGGAGAAAAACTACAGTTATCAGTTATATAGTAGTATAAATGGGGGAGAAAAACACCAAGTATCTGTTCTATAATGTTTTTTCTATGCTAGTATCTTTAATATTTAATGTCATTTATATTCTTCCTATATATGATTTGTGATCATCAAAAAGGAGGAGATTTTTGGACTCCTCATGTGTTAATAATGTTTTAATGATCACAAATCTCATTACTGTTAATTAATCTTGATCTTCAGTGCACATCTTACTAATGCTCTTCAAACTCAACAATAGGTGCACATCATGTTTTTATAATAACAAATCTTATGGATGTTAATTACTCTTTACAAGTCTTATGCATGATCAAAATTCTCTCATATATTATCTCTAATGATTAACCTTAACTCATATTCTTCATATCACTGTCTTAGTCCAAATACAGATATTTGTCTAAGTATGAAGACACCGTAAAGGACTCACCGTGACCAGACACCGTGAAGGACTCACCGTGACCCAAACACCGTGAAGGAATCACCGTGACCACTCACCATGACCAGACACCGTGACTACTCACCGTGACCCAGACACCGTGACCACTCACAGTGACCAGACACCGTGATCAGACACCGTGAAGAAGACACCGTTTCCATGATCACTGTGACACCGTTTCTTAAGCTTTTGTCAATATTATTTTAAATAATTCTAACGGTCATATTTTTTGTTTTTAATGCAATTACTGTTATTTAATGTTAGTTGTTGGCATGTCAGGAAACCGTATCTCGTACCTATGAAAAGGGAATCATTCCTATTTCCAGAACTTGTGGAATATAAGAAAGATTGAGATGCAGTACACGTAACAAAAAAAGAGAGAAAGAAAAATAAGCAACAACAAAACAATAAGAAAAGCGGTGTGCAAGTGTGAAGATACAACACGAAGAACTTACGTACACTCAAGTGCACTGTGATGAAAAAGAAGAAGATTGCAAGACATTCTAAGAACTCTCATGAGTGCAATCCAATACGGCTGAATAACAAACGACGAATCAAGAGATCATTCTCACTCCTATAGAACACAAGCTAAACTACGACACTCTGTTTTTCAACAAAAAAACCAGAGAAGGACTCTGAAGCATTCCTGCTGAATCCAATGAGTCCATAGCTACATTGATAATCACGAGAGCTTTCTAAACTCTCATCTATCTTCTCTATGTGATTTATTTATTAACTTTCGAGCAGTGTGGTGTACTCTGTATATCTTTACACACACTGTCTCCTGCACTGAACTGGAGGATATAAAAATCCTCACTCGAATTCTCTTAACTTCTGTTTACCCACGTCAACTGTGGAAGATGTCATTGTGTGACCTGGTATTTGTTTTTTTTCCCACGAAGAACAGTGGTAGAGGTCCCTGCGTGGCCTGGACAAATTTGTAAAACTGCTGTTAACCCCGATCCAGGGTGTGGATCATATTTATATATATTTGAGAGGACTAAGTCTCGGATTGAGACTGAACCTCTTGTTATATCTGCTGTGCATCTTTTAGTTAAGTTTAAAGTATACGACATATATCATATTTATTCCGCTGCTATTGCTTTGAAAATACAAAACTATTTTAAAGCTACTTTGATAGTTAAATTAGCAAGTGTTTACACTTATTGTAAATCAGTAGATTAGTTTCAAAAGTTAGTTTGATCTAGTGGTTAAAATAACTGAGACCTAATCAATATTTGAGAAGCTAAGTGAACATTTAAAATCTGTATAAATTCACTACAGTTTAACTTATTTTATAAATCGGGGGATTTTAACTAGACAATATTTTAATAGAAATTTTAATTGGAACACAATTCACCCCCCTCTTGAGTGTCCACTTCGACCAACAATAGTGTATTGGGTTCACTTCCCATTCTATCATATCATTAGTCAAGGTTCCCTCCCAACATAATCATAATGGATAGAGTCCCTTACTGGACTAGGTTAACTACCCATTATAGTACTTATTATCTCATGATATATCTATCATTAACCAATTAATTTGTGGGATATAAAATTATGGTACCACCCATAACATAATTAAAACCATAAATACGTATTCCAAAATATCATATAAAATTAACCATATCATTATATCATAACTCGTGGAAAGGAAACAACTTTCTTAAACATTTCATTATTTCATTACAACGTAACCCCGAAAAAATGAATGGTTTTTGTAAATATATCTTCCTAAAAATAAAATAAAAACATCTAGAAAAAGGATAATGTTGATATAATTGCATCTTATCCCATGTAAATCATAATTAAAATAAAAGGATGTTATTATAGATGAAAAATTCCTTTAAAATGTCACTAGAATATTTATTGATGAAAATACACTTTTCATTCTGAAATTAATTATTTAAAATATACATATTTTTAAAATATTATGGAAAATAATTCACTGAAAATAACCTTTAAAATTTATAATGTAATATTTAAATCATTTAGAGGTGATGATGAAGGTAAATTCCATTCATTACATAATCGTTATAACAAATATTATGTTCATACATTAGGTAAAAAGTTCCTCATTTAGAAAATTAAGATTGGATTATTTCTAAACCTGTTTTTATAAATTCAAACATGGGTAAAATTGAATTTAAAAACATTATTTAATAGTCAAAAAAATTCTTGAAATTTTTTTATAAAACAAGGATTTTAAAGAAAAAGGTTTTTTTGATTGAAATAGGAGAAATAAGGCCAGCTTTTCTTAAAAACATTTGCTAAACCATTTTGAGTATCAAAGAGAGGTAAAAGTTACTAAAACTTAAATATTACAAAAATAACCATAGGAGAATAAAACTTAAAGGGGTTTATCAATTAATAATAATATAATATCCTCAATATAAAATAAAGAATAAAAAATCCTGATTAAAATGGGATTGAAACATAAATCCCTTACCTCTTGTCTTATTTGCTTCATAAATGTTCAAATATAATATATAATAAATATAGATTTATTATAAATATATTAAAGAAACATATTAATACATATCATACCAAATATTGTTTATTTATAACTTCATATCACCTTTTTATTAATAATTCTTTATTAAAATCACTATTCTGGGTAATAAATGCTTTGTTTTTAATATATGTTTTGGTTAGATCATTTTTTTAATTGCACCTTGTTAATGGTTTAATAATACCCAAAATATTAATCATGAAATATGTATCATATTTATTTATCATATACATTTTTATAATTATTCACATAAAGTGGTGATGAAAAATGAATTACATCACTTCGTGGAGACAATAGTCCATACGTATAGACGAGCGATGTTTTCAATTTTCGATGGTTGGAATAAAAGAAAGGTAAATATTAATTATACTTTAAAAAATAATTAATATATAATATATATCATATAAATTAATTAAATGTATCCTTATTACCATTTATGTAAATAAAAAATGAAAAATGAATCACATCCCTACGGGGAGGTGGTAGTTCACATGTACACACGAGAAACATTATCATTTTTCAATAGATTGAAAAGTAAAAAGTTAGAAAATATATTATAATTAAATAATTATAATTATTTCACAAAAAAATATAAATAATAAATCCATCATAATTACAAACTATTAATTATGGTGATGGAGAATGAATCATACCACTATGTGAAGGTGGTAGTCCACACGTACGCATGAGCGATACTTTTTAATTTCCCATTGAGAAGGATGTGTAAAATGGATGTTACATCATAATAATAATAATTAAGTATATTTAAGATGCATACATCATTATTTTAGAGTGTATACCACATATTTAATGGAGGTAAATGAAAAAAATTTGAAAGAGCTCGCATTAGACGATTACCTCTTCTTCCATTGACCTCATTTAGATCCCTTATTAAGGAAACTTAAAAAGATATTTTAAGAATAAAAAATATATAATTAATGTATAAGTAAGTTCAAAAGATAATTGAGCAGGTTTTGGTCATTATATAGGGCTCAAAGTGGTGTAAAGAAGAGAGAGGAGGTGAGTCCTTTTATAAGGGAGGGAAGATGAACTCTTATAATTTTTCAAAACATCAAAATATTATAAAGTAAAATTCTTGTAAAATTGGTTAAAATTGGATTAATTTAGAATAAAATATGAGATAATATCTAGATAAACTCATACAATATATTTTATAGAAATATTTAGTTCATTTTAACCCTTGTCTCTTTAGTTTAAACCTAGTTAACCCTTTTTATCCTTAACCACTTTCAATCATTAAGGGTTATAAAGATACTTCTAAGTTATAAATTAGAAAAAAAATGGTAAAGGTGATATTTTCAACAATATTTCACCTCCTTGTCCTATTTTAATATTTTTATGGGTTTTTAAACATATAATGAAATATTATATAACCTAAAATGTCATTATTGTCATTTCTAAAACTATTTATTTAATTTGACTATGAAGTTAGGAAGAAAAAAATTTATTTATAATATAGAACCTTTAAATATATAATATAAATTATAATTACCCATAAAATTTATTTTACCCCACAATTTATCCAAAATATATTTATATTTTGGTTTTAATGATTATTTAGTAAATTTTTTACTGCTTTCAGAAGCACTGTGTCAATGTTACCTAAACATTTATGGAAATTATTCCATAATTAATAAATTAAAAATAATTTATTATAATAAAAATAATTTATTGATATGAAAAATAATCATTTATAACTTACCATATTTTCTTTTTATCCCCATGAAAAAAATTACATTTTTTAAAATAAAAGAGAGTGACATTTGGTATTTTTCTTTTGTTAAAATAATATATAGTTCACTATCAAATAAAAATGTAAATTGTTTCCATAAAATAGGATAATGGATGAGTATGTTCTAACTATACTCACACATTATATTAAAAGAAAGTGTTTGAGTTATTTTTAAGTCTTATTCCATATTTGTATCCCTCTGTTACCTGTTTTACTCTTAACGAGATGTAAAATATTTACCATAGTTACTATTAATAATAAAAAAAATAAAATGGGTTTATTTACCAAATTTTAACCTCATGATTCCTAATATTGATTTAATTTTTCAATATTTAATTTATATAAGTGTAATAAATAATTTTAACATAAATTCATAAAATTCAATGAAAAAATAATTTCAAGAAAATGTTTTTTAACCGTAAAAATTATCTTATATCAAAACAATGAATATTGATGATTCAAATGAAATTAATTATATTTTAAAAATAAAATGGATCATATTTCACTTTAAAAATAAATCCAAAAAATAATTATACTTTTAAATAAATTTATTTATTGAATCGAAATGACAATATTTTAAAAACCGGTATTTTTCACTATTCACTGAAGAATCAATCAGTTTGGACAAATCCTATAATTTCATAATAATTTAATTTTTATAAAATTATTTTAAAAATGATATTAATTTTATTAAATAAAATTTCTAAAAGTTTCATAACATTATTTTAATATTTACTGACAAAAAGAAATAAAGACCATTTTTTTAAGAAAATGTATTTTGTTTATACAAACTGGCATTACTAAAAATTGAGTGTTTTTTCCTAAAAATTAATAAATAATTTTTTATTTATAAAGATTATTATACATATACATTTTAATATTGTAACTCATATTCATACCAACCAATTCAATATCTTGGTTATAATTGTCACATTTTAAAAAATAATATTTCTAGAGTATATTGCAATTCACCCAATGCTCATTGTTGTGTGTTAATAAATTTATCCAGATTATTATTTTAAAGTAAATTTTAAGGGTGATAAATTATCCCTAATTAAATAAATTGCGTCCTTAAAAATTTTTCTTGATCTTCATGAGTTCAATATTTGAAAATATATTTGATGAAAATCCTTATCGTACAAAGGGAAAATAAAACATCCTTTGAAAAAGGGAAGTGTGAAACATAATAGTTTCAAAAAATAACACATAATTATGTTCCCAAAAAAGGATAACATTATAAGGAAGTTAATATATTGAAATTGAGGAGAAAAACAATTTCCAAGGACTAATAGAGAGTGATAGAGAATATGGTTGTGAGAAAGACGACCATAAAATTATAAATCAGTGAGGGGTTAGAAAACCATAAAATAATCATAAGTGAAGAGAAAATAATAAAATATACTTTTCAAGATCCTTTTACTAAATTTGATGGTTTATTTCAATATTAATATAGATAACATAGAAAAGTAAACTTACTTGATATCTTTCCATTTCATAAAAAAATAATGCTTTGGTTGTGCTTCAATAAATTTCCACTTCTTCTCTTACTCCATGAAATGAATATTCATGATGATTTCATTAGGTATGAAGCACTAAATTTAATTTTTACTGATCATAATATATATAAAATAACTAAAATTTATTACTTTTATCTATAAATATTTTCAAAAAACTGGTTAGAAAAATTTAGCTAATATGGATAAATATAATACATTTCTCTAAGACCACAAAAATAATACCCAATGTTCATCTTAATCCATTCCATAAATAGTTAACATTAAACTCCTACAAAATATATATGATGAAATTGGAAACCCAAAAATATGAAATATTTTATCTCATATTTTTTCCATGATCATCATTAACATTTATCCTTAAGAAACTTGAAGTGGTACATAATGTTACTTACCCAACATGTGAATACCTTGATTATATATTATACTAAAATATGTTAATAACTATAACAATAATAAAAAATTTATGAAACAAATGATTTCAAAAATTAACTCTATCCTTATTCCTCAAATAAGACCAAAAACTACTGAATATATTCCATAAATCAAAAACTATTATAAACTTCATCATAAATCACTTTTTCATCAAATCACTAATAATTTTGAAATTCACCAATACTATTAAATTAATTTTTCAATATCAAGAAACTCTTTTTCCTAACTAATAATTATTATCTCAACATTATGCAGATATTAATGGTTATCTCCTCCTCAATCACATGTTTTACAAAAAAATACCACCTTACAACTAAATAAATTTTAAAGGGTATCATTACCATTAAACTTATGCTTCAAAATCATTAAATAAAAACTATCATAGAATAAACCATATATGTTTCATGATAATTAGTATTATAATATTGAAAAAATACGTCTAAAAAGTAATTCTTGAATTAAAATACATAAACACTTGAATCAATTAACTTCAATAATTGTAATAACATAAGACATTCCTTGGTATTGGTGTTAAACCTTGGATTAGGGCATTGAATTGAATAATAATAATTTTCCCAAACCTAATACATTGATGTATAATTGATAATTTGATATGTACTTTATTTCTTTATATAAAACCCAACATTTTCCCTTGGAAATTACTTGATCTATTCCCTTTGTTTCAAATCATAAAACATCTTCTTGTTCCTTTTATACATTTACTTGGGTGCTTCTTCCCACATTTATGATATATAGAAATATGATTATTCTTTACTTCATGGTATTAATTAATTAAACTCCCATAAAACCTCATTTTTATCTTATTTGGTTTTTTAATAATCTCACCCATGTTGTGGTTGCTAAACATAAAACATGATAGATGATTGGGAATAATCATAAGGTTTTTCATTCCATCTTCTATTTTATTTGTTTTCTCATGTGTATAATCATTGCATTGTCCATCACATTTAGTGTTTACAAGATTATTTTGGGTTCCATCCATTGAATAAAACTAAAAATAATATTTAGATAAATAGTAATCATAGTGATAAATAATATAATCATGAAAGAACATTCATAGGATGTTAAATCAAGACACTGTTTCACTCTATGACATATTAGGTTTAACATAGGGAATCCATGATCATCATCTATTAAAATAAAATATTCAAATAATTTATAATAGATTGTAAAGAAAATATGGATTAACCCAATCATATCCCATAGGAGTGACCATCTAGTTGTGTATACCAAGAATCACTCATCATGCACCAGTAACAATTGAGTTAATAAACAATGTTCCCCATTCAGTGTTGTTACCCCTAGGTGCATCCATTCTACAGCTGCATCCACTTACTATTATCTATACATGGATATATTTTCTAGTAAAAACAAACTTCTTTCCTTACCATAACTTATGATGCTATCTTATACCTAGGCTTTACTTATGGGTTTTCCTAAACTTTTATTATCCTAGTTTACAAAAAATAACTAAACCTTGATTTGATACCATCTATGATGACCTAAACTTTACATATATTAATATTTGATATTATTAGATGAATATTAAATAGATCATATCATGATCCATGCTATAACAGTAAAGGTATATTGTAGCTATAAACATAAATATATAAACAACTGGTACCAAAAGGATTGACATCATTTCTCACTAGGTTATTCAGAACTAACAACCTTCTTATACACATCATACTTAAAACCATTATTTATGTACTGGGAAAAAATAAACATAATAAAGGATGATCTTAGATTCTTTGTAAGGGTAAACATAGGATATATCAATTTATTATCATAATTAGGATCAAGATAAACATAAGGGTATGAGAACATGAACATAACATACAATAATCATACCCAATCAGTCAAATATCACGAATCACAAATCATGGTAGAAGGAATTATCATAAAAAATAAAATAAAAAAAGAATAAGTGTGTGGAATCATTAACAATAAATTAAAATATATAAAAACAAAACACAATCCTAAGAAATAAGATTTTGGAATACACATAATAATATAAAATCATTTCTATAGTCAAGGATCACTTCCAAGGATATCATAGTGGATTAGGTTAACTCTTAATATTATCTTAGTGGATAGAGTCCCCTAATAAACTTAGTTCACCCCCAATTTAGTTCGTATCATCTCATGAGATATATATCTTTATCCAATGTATTAGTGGGAAATACAATTCTACGCATAAACATCACATAGTGAAAACCCTAAATACGTGTTTCATAAAATAATAAAACATTCTTCATATCATCATATCATAACTCATGGAAAGGAACATGTTTCATAAAAAATTCCATATTTCAGTATAACATAACCCATAGAAAATTAATGGATTAAATAGATATCTAATAATAAAAATCATAAAACATCCAAATAAAAATAAGGGTGATATCATTGGATTATATAGCCAATCAATCATAAGTAACATCAAATGATATTATCATAGATAAAAAATTAATTTAAAATATCAATAGAATATTTCTTGAAGAAAAGACCGCTTTCATTTAGAAAATTTCTTATTTAAAATCTAAAAATTTACAAAATATTATAGAAAAAATTATTTGAAAATTACCATGGAAACATGTAAAGGAAACTTCAATGCATAGATAAGACAAGAGGGTGTGAAATTTTCTTTATTCCATAATTGTTTTTAATAAAAATTTTGTTCGTACATTAGGCAAAAAGTAAAACGTTCTGAAAAGAAGAAGAAGATTATTTTTAAATATTTCTATAAAAATTTAAAAATGGGTAAAATTTACTATAAGAAATCATTAAATGATAGTAAAAAAATATTTTTGAAATTATTTTTTAAAACATTAATGTGGAATAAAAATTTTTCAGATTGAAAGAAGAGAGATGATGTTGGCTTTTCATAAAAGAAAGTTTTGACCCATTTTTAGAACCGAAGAGAGAAAAATGTTACTAAAAAATCAAAATTATAGAAATTAATAGAGTATTTGAAAAAATAAATGTGTTTTTAAAATAAATATCATATAATTTACTCAATGGAAATATAAGGCCAAATAATCCCAATTAAAATGGGATTGAAACATATATCCCTTTCCTCAAGTCTCATATTTATTTATAGGTATTAACATATCCTATATAATATATATATATTCATTATAAATATATTATAGAACAATATTCATAAATAGAATACTTAATTTTATTTACTTATTCATCACCCATTTATTAACAATTCTTAATTAAAATCACTGTTTCAGGTGATAACTGCTTTGGTTTTCATGTATACTTTAGTTATATGGTTCCAGTACTGAAACTAAAATAATGATTTAATGATTTAAAAAATCTTAATCATGAAATATGTAACAAATTTATTCATCATATAATCTTATATAAATTTTTATATAAATCATTGATTAAAAATTAATTACATCACTTCATGGAGATGACAGTCCATACACATGCATGAGTGAAGATTAAAATTTTCAATGGTTGTAATGAAATAAATTTAAATAATAATTCAAACTTATAGTATCATTAATATATCATATATATCATATATATTCATTAAATAGTTCCTTATTACCATCCATGTAAATCAAAAAATAAAAACTATTCACATCACTTCGTGGAGGTGATTGTCCACACATACAAATGAGTGACATTATCATTTTTCAATGGATGGAAAGGTAAGAAGGTAGATAATATATTATAATTATAAAATTATAATTATATCATAAATAAAATATATAAATAAATCCATTATAATATAAATCCATGAATTATGGTGATGGAGAATGAATCATATCGTTATGTGGGGGTGGTACTCCACACGTACGCACGAGTGATACATATCATTTCCCATTGGAAATTAAATGGAAAATGGTCAAATCATAATCATAATAAAAATTTGGTATATTGATGATACTGAATTAAATATTTTTTATTTTATACCGTATATTTATAGGAGGTATAAGAAGAAATAAATTGAAAAAGGTCAAGTGAGATGATTACCTCTTATTCGGTTGGCCTCCTTTATATCCCTTATTAAGGACCCTTGGATTGGTATTTTAAGAATACCAACACCTATAAATAATATATAGGTAAGTTAAAAAGATAATTGTGTAGTGTTTATTCAATATAGGTGGCTCCAAGTGGTGTAAAGAAGAGAGAGGCGGGGTGCCCTTTTCTAAGGGAGGGAAGGGGAACTCTTGCAATCTTTCAAAACTTTAAAATATTAAAAAGTATAATTCAAGTAAAATTAGTTCCAAATTGTATTTATTTATATATAGATATGATATAGGATTGAAATAATCTTATTCAGTAATATTTATACAAGTTTTTAGGTTAACCCTTATCAATTTAGTTTGACCCCCACCCTCTAAACCCTTTTTATCCTGAACTATTGTAAAACATTTTTCAATCATTAAGGGTTATAAATTTACTTATAAGGTAAAAATTGGAACAGAAAATTTAAAGGATGATATTTTAGACCATACCCTATACCCTTTTTAAATTTTAAGTTTTTTATTATTTTAAAATAATTTATTTTGATTTTAATGTTTGGAAGACATAAATATATTTAGAATATTGAACATTTAAATGTAAATTATAAATTATAATTACCCATAATTTTTTTGGAACACTAGAAATCATAAAAAATTTATTAAATTTAAGGTTTTTAAAATTATTTAGGAAATTATTTCTAGTGTTAGCACAAGCGTTATGTCAGTGTTGCAAAAAAATTTAATTTAATTGTACCCCAATTACAAATAAAAAATAAATTACCATCATAAAAGTAATTTATTAATATTTAAAATATTTATTTATAACCGATGATAACCTCTTTTTATCCCCATGATAATATATAATAGTTTTTAAAGAAAGGGAGAGTGTCAATTTTTAATTTCCTTTACTTACAATAATTTATAAGTTGGTAAGAAAGAAAAAAGGGAAAAATATCCATAACATTGAATCCTACATGAGTATGTTTGAACCCAAATCATCCAATATATTATCATCAAGTGTTGGGGTTATTTTAAATTCTTATGACACATTATGAATCATGTTTTACCATACCAAGGTGAAAAATATTTACAATGATTACTATCCACAATGACCAAAAATGAAAGGGGATTATTTAGAAATTTAGAAATTCTTCATTATAAATATGGATTCAATTTTTTAAGTTACATTTTCTATAAGTGGAATAATTAAATTTAATATAAAATTTTAAAACAAATGAGAAAATAATTTTTATAAAAATGCGTTTTAAGCCTAAAAATTAACTTTTTTTCAAAATCATGAATAATAATGAATAAAATGAAATTATAATTACAAATATAATGTATCATATATTACATTAAGATAAAATTAAAAATATAATGTTACTTTTAAATTACTTTATTTAATGAAAATAAATTACAGTATTTGAAAATCGGTATTTTTCACTTAACTGAAAAATAATTCATTTTATAAAAATCATAAAAGTTCACCATAGGTTCATTTTAATATGATGATTTAAAAAATTATTTTCATTTTATTAATTATAATTTCAAATTTTTTTTATAAATTTATTATAATATTTACTCACAAAAAAATTAAAACTATTTTTTTGAAGAAAAAATATTTTTGATGCATATACCGACTTTACTAAAAATTTAGTGCTTATTTCCTAATAATTAATCAATAAATTTGTGTTGAGTCGGAATATTATAAATATATTTCATAATTTAGTTATAAATATTCACACCTTCCAATTTAATGTAAAGTTTATAATGGTCACATTTAGAAAATAGTATTTTTATAGTATATTGAAATTTTCTTAAAGATCTCTGTTGTGTGTTAAGAAAAATATCAAACTTATTATTCTTTTAAAATAAATTTTTAATGAGTTAAATTATACACAACTAAAATAAATTATATCCTTTCAACCTTTGTTGAAAACCCACATCGTACATAGGGATAATAAAACATCATTTGAAAATGGGTAGTGGGAAACATAAGGGTTACCTAAAATAAAAGATAATTAGGTTACCAAATAAGGAAAATATTACCGAGAAGTCAAAATATAGACATATAGGAGAAAAATAATGTCTAATTACTAATAGTTAGTGATAGAGAACATGGTCCTAAGAAAGGTAATGATCATAAAACCATAAATTAATGATGGGTTAAAAGACCATCAATTCATCAGAAATGAAGATAAAAGAATATATTTTTTATTTCCAGATCATTTTCATAAAGTTTAGGGATTCTTTTACTATTAATATTAAGAATATGAGAAAATAATCTTACTTTATATATCTTTTAATTTCATAATTTTTTTCATCCTTTAGTCATGATTAAATCAATTTCCACTTAATCTCTTACTCTATAAAATAAATATTCAATATGAAGGTTTCATTCTTGAAGTAATAAAATTAAATTTTAATGGATCATAAAAACCATAAATAAATGGAAAGACATTCATTATGTCTCTAAATATGTACCTAAACCAAAATGGTTAACATAATTTATCCAAAGTGTAGTCTGATCTTGGTCCATTAAAGATCATGTATTTGGCCTTTAAAGGTCATGTACAGGGCTTTATGTCTCTGGTACTTCAGGTCATGTATCAGCCTTGTGCCTCTAGGCTTACTAGTCATGTAATGGTTCCCCCTCAACCCTTAAAATGGGGGTTATCCAAAAATAAATAAAAATATAAGGCCTTCAGGATTTCATAGGAGGAGGATAAATATAATAAAATTGTCTCTAAAACCTCAACATAAACACCCAAATTTCAACTTAATCCATTCTATAAACATTTAAACATAAGACTCCTCCAAAATCTATATGAAAATATTCAAAACAAAAGAATACAAATTATTTTATCGCATATTTTTTTACAAGATCAAATTTAAAATTTATACAAAAAAAAATAAAGTAGCTCATAATGTTACATACCAAACATGTGAATACATTGATCATATATTCTTATAAAATATGATAATAACCTAAATCACCATAAAACCTCAATGAAAAAATATATGTTTTCAAAAATTACCTCAATAATTTTTACTAAAATAAATTCATGGACTATTGAATATACTATATAAATCTAAAAATATAATAAACTTCATTATAAATAACATTTTTTTCAAATATATAATCATTTTGAAGGTCACTAATACTATCAAATTTACTTTATGAATTTTAATCAACTCATTATCCAGACTAAACATTATTTTTTAAACATCAGGAACATATTAAGGGTTATATACCTCTCAATCATGTTTTTTCCAAAATAATAACTCCTTAATACTAAATCGTATTTCTAGGTTATCAGTACCATTAAAAATATGATTTAAAATAATTAATAAAAAAATATTATAGAACAAACCTTATATGCTTCATGATTCTTATAGCTATAATTTAATTGATAAAATACCTCTATAATATAAATCTCAAATCCTAATACATAAACACTTTTATCATTCCACTTCAATAATTGGTAGAACATATAACCTTACTTATTCTAGGAGTTAAACCATTAACTAAGGCATTGACTCAGATAATTCTGGTTTTCCCCACACCTGATACATTGAGATATAAATGTTAATTTAGGATGTACATTATTTAACTCCATAGAGTCCTTCATTTTTCCTCAGTAATTACTTGATATATTCCATTTTTTCAACATATAAAACATCTTACTATTCCTTTGATACATTTACCGAGGTGCTTCTTACCACATTCATGACATATAGGAAATTGAATCTTCTATCCTTAATGGTGTATGTCAACTGAACTCCCATGAAACACCATTTTTCTCTTATTAAGTGTGTCATAAATCTCACCCAAGATGAGGTTTTCAATTATATAATGTGATAGATTATTTAGAATAATCACAACATTTCACATTCTAACTCCCATTTTATTTGATATCTCATGGGGATAATCATTGTAGTGTCCATCACATATAGAATTAAAATAATACTTTTGGGTTCTATCCATTGACTAAAACCAATTTTTTTTTGTGAGAAACAATAATCATAGTTATAAACCATGTAATCATGAAAAATCATTCATAGTATGTCTAAATCATGAAACATTTTTAGTCTATAAAACATTAGGATTAACCTATTCCATCTATGATCATTATCTATTAGAATTATTTATGATGGTTCTTTAATAAAAATTTAAATTAACCAATTCATATCCCCTAGAAGAGTCTATCTAGCTGGGATATGTTAGGCCCACTCATCGTACACCAATAACAATCGAGTTAATACCTAATCTTCTCCATTCAAAGTTGTTACCTTTTGGTGATTTTTTTCATATTCATATCCTATTTTTTGTATATATACAAGAACATATAATCTAGTAAAACCACACTCCATTATTTACTATAATAAAGGATGTTCTTCTATACTTTGGCATATCCTATGGCTTCTCACTAAAATTTTCTCATCGTGTTTCTGAGAATAAAAAAACCTTTCTTGGATACCAACTATGGAAACCCAAAAAAAAAATATATAAATATTATATATTATTAGATGAATATTCAATACATAAAATCTTGATCTATGTTGAACCATAAAGGTTTAGAATCATTAGAAACTTGGTTACATAAACAATTAGAACATAATATATTTACATTATCTCCCACCAATTTATTCACCTCTAGAACCCTTCTTATACACATCATACTTAAAACCTTTACTTATATCCTTGGGAGAATTAAACATAATAAAGGTTGAGATTAGATTCTTAGTAAGGGTAAACATAAGAGATATCAATCAATGATCATAATTGAGAATAAGATAAACATAAGGGTATGATAACATGATCATAACTTACAATAATAATTCTCAATACATTAAAGATCATTAATCTTATAATAAGTATTTTTCAAAAGAAAACAAAAATATCATAAGTGTGTTGAATCATTAATAATCAATAATAATCTATAATAACACATCATAATCATAAGATATTATTTTTCGACATACACATGAGAAAAGAAAATCATTTCCTTAGTCAATGATCACTTACAAGACTATCATGGTGGAATGAGTTCACTCCCCATTCCATCACATACTAACTCAAGGATCACTCCCAATACCTTACTGATATGGGTTCACTCCCCTTTCTAGTTCTTATTTTCTCATGAGAAGTACATATTTAACTAATTTATTAGAGGGATAAATAATCATGGACCCATATATCATATAATTAATACCATGAATATTTTTACCACATGATAATAAAACATTCACCATATCATTATATCATAACCCATGGATTGGAAATATGTAAACATTTCATTACTTCATCATTACATAACACGTGAAAAATGAATGAGTTTTGTAAACATCACATTATTAAAATAATAAACAATCTAGAGGTAGAATAAGGATGATATCATTATATCCTATTCCCAGTAAAGTATAAGTGTCATCAAAGGATTTTATTATAGATGAAAAATGACTTTAAAAGATCATTGGAGTATTTATTGAGGAAGATACCCTTTTTGTTTTAAAAAAACTTATTTAAAATATAAAAATTGAAAAACATTTAAGGATTTTTTTTAAAAATAACCCTGGAAACTTTTAAAATAAGACTCAAATCATTGAGAAGTCATGATGATGAGAAATTTTGTTCATGAAATAATCATTAAAACAAATATTCTGTTAATACCTTCGGTAAAAAGTACCTCAATCCAAAAATGATTAGAATAATATTTTTTAAAAAAAATACAAACCTAGTTAAAATTGATGTTAAAAAATTATTTAAGGATTGTCAAGAAAATTATTGATCACATTTTAGAAAACATGGATATGGAAGAAAAAGGGGTTTCGACTAAAAGAGGACAAATATGGTCATCTTTTCTTAAAAACATTTTATAAATCATTTTGAGTATCAAAGAGATAAAAATGGTAATAAAATTTAAAAAATATATAAATAACTAGAAGATAATAAAAATTAATTGGGTTTACCAAATAATTAACATATAATTTCCTTAATTAAAATTCAAGCATAAAAAATCCCGATTAAAATCTGATTAAAACATAAATCCCTTACCTTGAGTCCCTCCTTTATTAATAGGTGGTATAATATCCCATATAATAAATATATATCTTTTAAAAATATATTACAAAATCATATTTATACATATAAAACCAATTATGAATTACTTATAACATATTATCACCTATTTATTAATAATTATTTATTAAAACCACTATTTTGGGTGATTATTACTTCATTTTTCATGTATGTTTCTATTATATCGCTCTAGTAATTTAACCTTGGTCTTGGTTTAAAAATATAAAAAATATTAATAATGAAATTAATATCATATTTATTTATAATATACATTTTTCTAATTATTAATATAATGTGGTGATGAAAAGTGTATTACATAACTTCATGGAGATGATAATATGTACGTATGCATGAGTGATGTTTCAAATTTTTGATGGTTTGAATGAAAGAAAAAAAAATAGAAATTAAAATTTCAAAAATAATTAATATATAATATATATCATAAATATTCATTAAATTTATTCTTATTACTATCCATGTTAATAAAATATTAAAAACGAATCACATCACTTTGTGGAGGTGGTAGTTCACACATTTTCATGAGTGATATTATATTTTTAAACGGATAGAAAGGTAAGAAGGTTGATAATATGACAACCCTACTTTTTATTACAACTTAAACATGCTTTATTACATAAAACTTCACTTGATACAACAAAGAAGATCGAGAGGTTTAGTGTCTTTGGGGCTTAGGATTATTACATAAAAACTTTAAACTTGAAATACAACATCCTTATTGAAAACTTCCTTTACATGACCACTACATTCCTTCGTACCTAGCATTGCATGGGATAACCTGAGGACATGCATAAGAAAAGGGTGAGCTATAAAGCCCAGTAAGGGAGTACATAATGAATAACATGAGGAGTACAATACATGTTAGGCAATAGGCATATCAATAGAGCATAAGAGAGACATGAACATAAAGGCATGATAAAGCATGATAATCATAACATGGAAATGTGGCAACAACACTTAACATTGAATTAGCATGAGCCAAGGCTCATTGCACATGGAGCATGAGTAAACCCTCATTGCACTTGAAGCACGAGTAAACCCTCGTTGCACTTGAATTAGCATGAGTCAACACTCATTGCACATGACGTATCATGATACTATACTTTGCCCAAAAATTTGACTGTCTCAGAAAATTATGAAAAATTCATCGTTGGATAATTTCGACGTCCTGATTCCAAAAATAATATTTATTTTATCTAAATAATTTTCTAAATATGTGAATTTTCACTTTTAAAATAAAAACCGACATTTATAAAAAATTCACGGGTTTTGACAGAAATGGCTTTCAAACCTTAATAAAAATTTTAATTGCATTCATAAAATTATAAGATCATTTATATTTAAATAAAAAATTAATTTAATATTAATAATAATATTTTATTAAAATATTATTTAATTCAAAAATCCTTTAATTTAATAAAATATAATTCTTAATTAAATAATAACTAAAAACATCATTTGTACTTTAAAAACTAATTACAATGCATCAAAAATGACTAGAAATTATATTCATTATTATATACAAAAATAATGTACATGAACATGGTGCTACTTATTTGTTACATAACCCCTTAAAATAGCCGCATAAGACCTAAGGGTAAGGTGTGCGATGGTGACAGACTCTTGGGGTTGCTCGGATAACATCGCTCGAGTGGTAATCTCTATCAACTTCCATTTTTCCCGTAGACGATCACGTTCGAGCTTGACTTGATGAAGCTCAGCTTGGGCTTGGTCAAGGGCAAAGCCCAAAGACGCCACCTCCTTTCCGAGCTCCGACAAATGGGCTTCGTAAGGGGCAATTCTACTGGATGAGGCCATCGCTTCCTTTGTCTGAGTAGAAAATTGGTTCGTTAAAGCCTTATATTTAAACTACCCAGATGATCACTGTTCAACGGCTATAAAAGTAACGGTCACAAATCTTAACGTTAAACTAAAGAAGTTGACATCATATAAAAACATAAAGAAACATTTAACTGGATCAAGAGGGATTTTCCATTAATGAAATTTTTGGGTCGTTACAACATTCCCCCCTTAAGAAATTTCGCCCTCGAAATTTTCCTTTTCCCACACTAAAACAAATGTGGGTAACTTAGCTTCATCATATCTTCCGACTCCCAAGTTGCTTCTTCAAACTTGTGGTTTCTCCACAACACCTTGACGAGGGGCATTGTCTTATTTCGTAGAACTTTTTCTCTACGATCTAAGATCTTCACTGGTTGCTCCTCATAAGAAAGATCGTCTTCTAATTGTACCACCTCAGAAGAGAGTACATGTGAAGGGTCTGGTATGTACTTCCTTAAGAGGGATACATGGAAGACATCATGCACCTTGGCCATAGTAGGTGGAAGTGCTAGTCGATAGGCCACAGCCCCAACACGATCAAGAATCTCGAAGGGGCCGATGTACCTTGGACTTAACTTCCCTTTCTTTCCAAACCTCATGACCTTCTTCCACGGAGATATGCATAAAAACACCATGTCTCCGACTTTAAATTCAAGGTCTCGTCGACGATTATCTGCATAACTCTTCTGTCGACTTTGGGCTGCCTTGATATGCTGCTGAATGGTTTTCACCTTCTCCACCATTTCTTCGACCATTTCTGGTCCAAGCAGCTTACGTTCACCGACCTCATCCCAACATGCCGGTGTTCTACACCTTTTCCCATACAGGGCTTCATATGGTGCCATTTGGATGCTCGAGTGGAAACTATTATTATAAGAGAACTCAACTAGAGGAAGATGTTGATCCCATCCTCCTTTAAAGTCCATTGAGCACGCTCTCAACATATCCTCAAGTGTTTGGATAGTCCGCTCGGATTGGCCATCAGTTTGAGGATGATAGGCCGTACTGAAGTTCAGTTCAGTATTCAGAGCATGTTGAAGACTCTTCCAAAACTTAGAGGTAAATCTTGGATCTCGGTCAGACACAATAGATAGTGGTACTCCATGCAACCGTACCACTTCCCTGATATATATCCGTGCCAGTTGATCCAAAGAGAAGTCCTCTCGAATAGAAATGAAGTGTGCAGTCTTTGTAAGACGATCCACAATAACCCAGATTGCATTGTTGCTTTTGGATGTCCTTGGAAGTCCAGTGACGAAGTCCATGGTGATGTTCTCCCATTTCCATTCTGGTATGGGCAATGGTTGCATCATCCCCTTAGACTTCTGCCTCTCTGCCTTCACTTTCTGACACACCAGGCACTTTGATGTATATTCAGCGATCTCCTTCTTCATATTATCCCACCAAAAGTTTTCTCGGAGATCTCGATACATCTTTGTGCTCCCTGGGTGAATAGAGAAATTTGAACTATGTGCATCATCCAAAAGTTCCTTCTTCAGCTCCGAACTTGATGGGACACATAGTCTTTTCCCAAACCGCACAATTCCTTCTTCATTAACATTAAACTCTGAGGATTTTCCCTTTTTGATAGCTTCCACTTTTTCTTGGATTCTCGCATCATCCTTTTGAGCATCCTTTAACCTTTCCAAAAGAGATGGTTGAGCAATCATTTGTGAAAGGATTGATGATGTTCCCTTGTTTATGATTCCCACTTCCATCTTCATCAAGTCTAAGAAGATTGGATCCTTCTCAATTCTCATCATTGATAGAATTGCTGGATCCTTTCTACTTAGGGCATCCGCCACCTTGTTCGCCTTCCCAGGGTGGTAATGTATTGAACAGTCATAATCCTTTATGAGCTCTATCCATCTTCTCTGGCGCATATTAAGCTCTTTCTGTGTGAATATATATTTAAGACTCTTGTGGTCCGTATATATCTCACATTTCTCTCCATAGAGATAATGCCGCCAGATTTTCAAGGCAAAGATCACCGCCGCCAACTCCAGATCATGCGTTGGATAGTTTCGCTCATGGATTTTCAACTGCCTTGAGGCATAGGATATCACTTTATCATTCTGCATCAGCACACATCCTAAGCCCTTCTTCGAAGCATCACTGAATACCACAAAAAGCTCCCCACTTGTGGGTAAAGTGAGCACAGGTGCAGTGATAAGCCTCCTTTTCAACTCCTTGAAGCTTTCTTCGCATTCATCACTCCAAGCAAACTTTACTCCCTTTCGAGTTAGCTTGGTAAGAGGGTTGGACAATCGTGAGAAGTTTCTCACAAATCGTCGATAATATCCAGCTAACCCCAAGAAGCTATGGATATCAGTTACCGATGTTGGCCTCGGCCATCCCTCAATTGCATCTGTTTTGGAGGGGTCCACAGATATCCCATTGCTTGTGATGATATGGCCCAAGAATGAGACCTCCTTCAACCAGAACTCACACTTGCTGTACTTGGCATAGAGCTTCTCCTTGCGCAAAGTCTCCAGTACAGTTCTTAAATGCTCCTCATGGTCCTCCTTGGTTTTGGAGTATATTAGAATATCATCTATAAAGACTACCACAAATTTATCTAGGTAATCTCTAAAGACTCTATTCATCAAGTCCATGAATAATGCTGGAGCATTGGTGAGTCCAAAAGGCATTACTATGAATTCATAGTGCCCGTACCTTGTACGAAAAGCAGTCTTGGGGATATCTTCCTTCTTCACCCTTACTTGATAATATCCCGACCGCAAGTCGACCTTGGAGAAGTATTGTGCTCCACGCAGCTGATCAAACAAGTCATCGATTCTTGGGAGAGGATACTTGTTCTTTATCGTGATTTTGTTAAGTTCACGATAATCGATGCAAAGCCGCATTGACCCATCCTTCTTCTTGACGAAGAGGACTGGTGCACCCCATGGTGATGCACTTGGGCGTATAAACCCTTTATCCAGATTCTCCTGTAGTTGTTTCTTCAGTTCTTCAAGCTCAACCACAGCCATTCTATATGGAGTCTTGGATATTGGTAGCGCCCCAGGTATAAGTTCAATTGAGAACTCAACATCTCTTCTTGGAGGAAGACCAGGAAGTTCCTCGGGAAATACTTCAGCGAATTCCCTCACAATAGGCATTTCTTCAAGGGTGGTTTCTTCCTTGGACTCAATCATCTGAGCCAGATATGCGTGCTCATAAGGTAGTAATATCCATGCTTGAGATGATGGAGTTAAAGGAGATTCATCTTCCTCCTGACACTTGTAAAGAATCGGGGGTCGATTCTCCATATGGAGTGTGATTTCCCTCTCCCGACAATTTATGTTGGCTCTATATAAGGAAAGCCAATCCATGCCAAGAATTGCATAAAATTCCACCAAAGGGAGTATGACAAGGTTCGCCGGGAAATTCAATCCACAGATTATAACAGGGGAGGACTTATACTCATGGGATGCAATGATTGCCCCATTTGCCGTACTCACCGACATCTTTACTTCCATGATTTGTGGTGGTGCAGGGATTATTCTACTAAACTTTTGAGATATAAAAGAATGCGTAGAACCTGAATCAAAAAGTACGTTCGCTATTCTTGAATGAATAACTAGCGTACCTGTCACCACTTCGTTGTCGGGGTTCACTTCGGCAGAAGTGATGGCAAAAGCTCTTCCTTGCTGTCTTGGAGGTTGTTGATTGCCTCCGATAACCCTTGGATTAGGGCACTGATTCGCAAAATGACCCGGTTCTTTGCATTTGAAGCATTGAACAACGCGTTGAGGTTCGAACGGAGCGTTCCTCCCCTCCGTCGCAGCCGCGGGTCCTTCTTGCTGACAGTTAATAGCTAGGTGCCCTTCTCTTCCACACTTGAAGCATTTTCTTGTCCCCCTAAGGCAATTCCCAGGGTGCTTCTTTCCACACTTTTGGCAAGTGGGGTGCTGGAATTTCTTAGCGCCGTTGGATTTATCCATCGGACCACCAGCATTGAAGTCCACCTTCCGCTTCTTGTCCCCATGATACCCCTGTGATTCTCCGATCTCCATTTCAACCTTAAGGGCACATCGGACAATCTCCTCATAGCTGTCAAAGTCACGGATCGCTAATGCTTTCCGCAAGCTAGGCTTCAGCCCACCAAAGAAGCGGTCAACCTTGCATTCGGGGGTAACGACAAAGCCGGAAGCGTATCGTGCAAGCCTTGTGAAGTTTGCCTCGTACGCTCCCACAGATTCCTCATCTTTCTGCTTGAGGGAAAGGAAGTCCCTTTCCATCTTAAGACGGAGGGTGCGTGGAAAATATTTATCGAAAAACATCTTCCGGAATACCTTCCATTCCAAAGCCTCGATCTCCTCCCCAGGCTTCGTATTTTTGATCAACGTCCACCATTGATCAGCTTCACCCTCCATACGATAAACTGCCAGGAGAACCTTCTCTTTTTCAGAGCATTGGAGGATGGAGAATATCTTCTCAATGGAGCTGATCCATTGTTCAGCAATCGTGGGATCGGATGATCCACTAAAAGTAGGAGGCCTTTGTCTCATGAAGCTTTCAATAGCGACTTGTTCTTTCTTAGGGGGGGTTGAACGTTCCTCTTGACCAGTGTTTCTATTCAAAACTTGAGTTAGCTGAGAGAGAAGCGTGACAAAGTTCGCGATTCCCGCTCCCATTGGATTGGGCATCTCATTGGTACAATCATCACACTGATCTTCACAACGGTTGTTAGCCCGAGTTCTCCTATTACCGGCCATTGGCTGGAATAAAAGGAAAGTTAGGGGTAACACATAAAGGGTAATCCAAAGACAAAAGTTGATGACTTATAAATAAACTTTAATCTCTTCAACTCATGAGTCTATAGGATTCAATCCAGGCTTTTCATGATCTTCCTTCTAACATATATTCTTAGGGGCATTTTTCCCTTAATAAGGGTTCATACTAAGATTGTAAATTTATCAAAACATATCCCCCGGGAGTGTCGTAACCAAGAGTGCAGCAAGGCCCGTTGTCGTTCACCAGTTCCCGTTCGAGTCTAGCTCAAAGCGGTGTTTTCGGGTTTTACCCCTAGGATACATCTGTGCCAGAGCCGCCTCTACCTGCTCGTATCCAGACAGGGATGTATTTGTTTGATAAACCACTTACTTAGTATTTACCAAAACTTAGGGATGTTTTTATTATGCTTAGTCTTGTATCTAAGGCTTTACTAGGGTTTCCTAATCCCAAAAATAACTAAACCTATCCTCTGATACCAACTATGACAACCCTACTTTTTATTACAACTTAAACATGCTTTATTACATAAAACTTCACTTGATACAACAAAGAAGATCGAGAGGTTTAGTGTCTTTGGGGCTTAGGATTATTACATAAAAACTTTAAACTTGAAATACAACATCCTTATTGAAAACTTCCTTTACATGACCACTACATTCCTTCGTACCTAGCATTGCATGGGATAACCTGAGGACATGCATAAGAAAAGGGTGAGCTATAAAGCCCAGTAAGGGAGTACATAATGAATAACATGAGGAGTACAATACATGTTAGGCAATAGGCATATCAATAGAGCATAAGAGAGACATGAACATAAAGGCATGATAAAGCATGATAATCATAACATGGAAATGTGGCAACAACACTTAACATTGAATTAGCATGAGCCAAGGCTCATTGCACATGGAGCATGAGTAAACCCTCATTGCACTTGAAGCACAAGTAAACCCTCGTTGCACTTGAATTAGCATGAGTCAACACTCATTGCACATGACGTATCATGATACTATACTTTACCCAAAAATTTGACTGTCTCAGAAAATTATGAAAAATTCATCGTTGGATAATTTCGACGTCCTGATTCCAAAAATAATATTTATTTTATCTAAATAATTTTCTAAATATGTGAATTTTCACTTTTAAAATAAAAACCGACATTTATAAAAAATTCACGGGTTTTGACAGAAATGGCTTTCAAACCTTAATAAAAATTTTAATTGCATTCATAAAATTATAAGATCATTTATATTTAAATAAAAAATTAATTTAATATTAATAATAATATTTTATTAAAATATTATTTAATTCAAAAATCCTTTAATTTAATAAAATATAATTCTTAATTAAATAATAACTAAAAACATCATTTGTACTTTAAAAACTAATTACAATGCATCAAAAATGACTAGAAATTATATTCATTATTATATACAAAAATAATGTACATGAACATGGTGCTACTTATTTGTTACATAACCCCTTAAAATAGCCGCATAAGACCTAAGGGTAAGGTGTGCGATGGTGACAGACTCTTGGGGTTGCTCGGATAACATCGCTCGAGTGGTAATCTCTATCAACTTCCATTTTTCCCGTAGACGATCACGTTCGAGCTTGACTTGATGAAGCTCAGCTTGGGCTTGGTCAAGGGCAAAGCCCAAAGACGCCACCTCCTTTCCGAGCTCCGACAAATGGGCTTCGTAAGGGGCAATTCTACTGGATGAGGCCATCGCTTCCTTTGTCTGAGTAGAAAATTGGTTCGTTAAAGCCTTATATTTAAACTACCCAGATGATCACTGTTCAACGGCTATAAAAGTAACGGTCACAAATCTTAACGTTAAACTAAAGAAGTTGACATCATATAAAAACATAAAGAAACATTTAACTGGATCAAGAGGGATTTTCCATTAATGAAATTTTTGGGTCGTTACAGATAAGATATTATAACTACATAAGTATAATTATTTAATTAATATAATATAAATATATATATTATATCCATTTTAATAACCAACCATTAATAATACTGATGGATAATGAATCATATCGCTATATTAAGGTGGTAGCCCACATGTACACATGAGCGATACATTTTGTTTCCCATTAGAAAGGATGTCAAAAATGGTTGATCCAATATCATAATAAAAATTCAGTATATTTAATATATTTAGGTCATTATTTTAGGTTGGATACCATAGATATATATGGGTTATAAGAAGAAACAAATTGTAAGAGGTCGGGTAAGATGATTACCTCTTCTTCGGTAGACCTCCTTAAATCCCTTCTCAAGGTATCTTTGAATGATGTTTTTAGAATAAAAAAACTGATAAATCATGTATAGGAATGTTTATAGAAAAAATTTATAGAGTTTTTATAATCTTGGTAGCTCAAAGTGGAGTAAATGAGAGATGGGATGAGTGCCCTTTTATAAGAAAGGGAAGGGGAACTCTAGTAATTTTTCAAAATAAAATATAAAGCTATATTCATGGAAAAGTATTTTAAAATTGGATTAATTTAGAATTCAAGATGCTATAGGATCTAAATAAACTCATAGAATAGTATTTATATAAGTTTTTATAAAATTTAAACCCTTATCTCTTTAGTTTAACCCTATTTTGTCCTTAAATAAGATAACATATTTTTCAATTATTGTGGGTAATGATTTTACTTCTAAGGTAAAAATTAGTACAAAAATTGTCATGGGATGAAATTTTCAACCATATCCCATCCTTGTTACCCTATTTAAATATTTTTATGATTTTTAAATCATTTAATAAAATACTATAAAACCTAAAATATCTTAAATATCATTTTTGGGGATATTCATTTATTTTTTCTTTAAAGTTATGAATTGAGAACTATATTTTGAATATAGACCCTTTCATAAAAATTTATACAGTATAATTACGCATAAATTTTTTTCCATAACACAATTAATAAAAAAATTTTATAGTCTTTTAAATTATTTATTAATTGTTTCTACTACTTTCACAAGTAATGTGTCGGGGTTGCATAAAAATTTATAGTAATTATATCATCGTTAAAAATTAAAGATAAATTAATATCATAAAAATATTTTTTAGTATTCTAAATAATAAATTTTAACTGAGTATAAAATCTTTTTTATGTACAAGATAAGATATTATAAATTTTAAAATAAAAGAGAGTGACATTTTGTAATTTTCTTTACTTAAAATAATATACAAGTCACTATCAATGAAATATGTTTCAAAATTTCCATAACATAGATTAATGGATGTGGATGGTAGAAAGTTGTTCATAAAATAGAATAAAGTAAAGTGTTAGGGTTATTTTAAATTCTAAGCTCACGGTTTTAACCATTTTTACCCATTTTACCCTTACCGAGGTGAAAAATATTTTACATGGTTACTATTTATAATGACAAAAAATAAAAGGGGATTATTTTATGAATTTTTGCCTAATTATTCCAAATAAAGATTAAAATTTTCAAGATTAAATTTCTATAAGTTCTAAAAATTATTTTATTATAAATTCATAAAACGCAAAGAAAAAATAATTTTTAGAAAAATGTATTTTAAGCATAAAAATTAACTTATATAAAAATCATGAATATTTATCATAAAATATAATTATTTAAGTTTTTTTAAGTAAAATTGATAATATTTAACTTTAATAAAAAATACAGAATATAACGGGACTTTTCAATTACTTTATTTAATGAAAATAAATGATAGTATTTGAAAAATTATTTTTTTCACTATTCATTGAAAAATCAATAATTTCAAAAAAATACAAAAAATTCACCCCAAGTTAATTTTTTATGATGATTTAAAAAATTATGTTCACTTTATAATATAAAATTTCTAATATATATATAAAATAATTATATTATTTAGCTATAAAAATTTAAAAAAAATCAAGAAAATGTATTTTTGATGCATAAACCATCTTTACAAAACAATTGAGTGTTTATTTCCTAACAGTTAATAAATATATTTCTATTGAGTTGGACCATTATAATTATATTTAATAATTATTTTAATTATATTAATACCCTCCAATTTAATGACTTGTTTATAATAATCACATGTCAGTTAAAATATTTTTATGTAGATCACAATTCGTATAAAGCTTGATGCTGCATGCTAAGAAAGTTATCATGCTTATTATTTTTTTAAACTAAATTTTGAGAGTGTTATAAAATCATTCTCTTGAATGATCAAGCATCCAACCCTTAAGATCATGCATCACAACCACATGTTCTAGATCATGTGTGGGATAATTATTCTCATTTTGATGAATGTGATGAGAACCAAAAGATACCATGTGATCACCCTATATGAGAACAAAAATCATACCTAAACCTAATGCATCAAAAAAAATACCACATATCCCATCCAAACATTTGGAATGTTCAGAACTAGATATGAAGACAAATGGTCCTTCAACTCATAGAAAGGAAGCATTGAATTTTTAATCCTAAATAGATAACATTCCCTTCTAAATAAGAACAATCAATAAAGAATAAAATTTTACGAAATCTTTTATGAACCAATAGTAATACCCTAAAAAACCGAAAAATATCTAAATCTTAAAGAAATTTTACGGTTCCTCACATGAAATAACATCTTTCACTATTTCAAGATCAACTAAAATTCTATGTTGTGAGACCATATGCCCTAATAACTTCATCCCTTAAATCTAGAATTTTCACTTTGGAATCTTGTTATAAATTTAATAATTCCTAAATATATCCACAATTTATATCCAATGAAGTATATGGACTTACTTGGATTTATAATAAACTATGATGTCATCTAAAAAAATACCATAATGATTGACTCAAGATAGTGTTGTAAAAAACTATTCATCAACACCATAAACACATTTGGAGCATTGGTCAGGCCGAATGAAATAATAAGATAATAATAGTTTCTACACCTTATCCTAAATATATTATATGGGATATCAAACTCTTTAATCCTAATATGGTGGTATCCAGCTCGAATATTAATATCGGATAACCACTTCACCCCTTTTATCAAATAAAATAAATAGTTAATTCAGGGTAAAAAATAATTATTCTTGAAAGCAGTCTACCTGAGCATCCATTAATTAACACATAAGTGAAGGGTTCTATCATCATTCCTAAAAAAAAGAACCAATTTTTTCCAAGGTGACACACTAAGTCAAATTAATCTTTTGGAAATTAATTCAACTAAATGATTCTTTAGCACATTCAGTTTTATTGGATCCATATGATAGTAGGGGAAAAATACCATCTAAGTATATGTAACTAAGTAAATAGACAAATCTATCTCCCTCTCTGGTGGTTGGATATAAAATATTATCTAAAACACTTATAGAAACTATATAGTTACTGGAACAAGTTAACCACCATAGGATTCATGCTCCAGCTTAAGAACATTCATGAATATCAACAAATCTAGCTATGGAAGGGGAGGTCTTGTTCGGATGGTCCTTGAGTCTCATTATCACTAAAAACATGAATCTCACCATAAGGAGAAGTAAAGAACACCCATAGATGACAATAATCAATTTGAGATTGGTTATCAACCAACCAGTCCATTTTGAGAATATCGTCTAGAGGTTTTATTTAAATAAGTAAAATTCCAAGATTATATCGATCTCTAATAAATAGAATGCCCAATAGGGACATCATCACCCTAATCTCTCTTCACCTTGGGTGTTTTTTTTTCAATTTAAATTTGATAAGTCATGATCTCTAAGAGAATATTCAATATATACATAGTGTGGGTTAATATGAAAGAATGAGAGGCACAAGTGTTGAATAAAATAGGCACTAAAGATGATTAAATAGTAATGGTACCTCTCAACATCATAGAAACCACATTAGTTCCTATTGGAGACTATTCTACTATATGAAGTAATATCATTCATAATGCCTATGGCTAGAACCCCATTATTCTTGAAGCATCAAACTGTGTCATGCCCTTATGTTGGGTAGTAAAAAATTGGGAAAACATCAGGAAGTTTCATAAGAATATGCATGGGTTGAAAATATTAAGTTCCTCCATTCAAGAATGATTTTTATCACCCTGGAAATTTAGTTTAAAATAATAATAAGCTTTATATCATTATTAACATGCAACACTGATCTTTATGTTAATTGCAATAAACTATAAAGATATTATTATTTAAATATGACTATTATAAAAGTTTAATTGAATTTGTGTGTATGAATAATATTAACCACATTGTGAAATATATTTATAATTTTCATACTCAATACAAATTAATTAATTAGTTTTTAGAAAATATGTACTAAATTTTTAGTGAAGTCATTTTATACTTCAAAAAAACTTTTTTCTTAATAAATGATTTTTATTTATTTTTGTGAGAAAAATGTTATAATTAATTTTTACCACTTTGTAAAAAACTTATTTTTTAAAAAGGACTTCATTTTTAAATAAACATATAAAATTATCCTGTGGTTAATTTTTTGTATTTTGTTTGTTTAGATTGATTTCTTAGTGAATAGTGAGAATGCTGATTGTATTGAAAGTTTCATTTTAATTTCATGTATTTACAAAGTCCCATTTTTTTACTTGGTTTTAAAATTTAATTAGAAAATTTTTATGAAACATAATTCTATTAATTTCATTATAATTTATATTATTATTAATTTTGGTATAAAAACATTTTAAACATAAAAAATATTTTTTATGGAAAACCATTTTTCATAGAGTTTTACAAATTAATTTTAAAATTAATTCATGTCAATTATATATATTTAATCAAATTAAATTTATTCCACATTTATAATAAAAATTCATAAAAATTATATGTTTTTCAAATTTAGTTTTTTTATAATGAATAGTAAACATGGTAAATAATTGTCACCACGGCAAGAGTAAATCAAGAAATTATAATTAAAAACAATGTGATAAGGCATTAAAAATCTATTTAAAACCTAACTTATCTCTATTGGATTAGTTCAATCAACCATCCTCATCAAATATTCGATTATATGTCAACTTGGGGTTATTTTTCTTTAATAATGAATTTAATATAATTTTAAGTAAATAATAAATTTGAAATTTCACTCTCTTGGTATTAATAACTATAATAATTTTTCCATGGGATAAAAGGATTTTATGTTAGGTTATAAATGGTTATTTTAAATATTTTTTAATTTTTTATCATGGTAATTTATTTTTAATTTTTAGTGATAGAATAATTACCATAAATCTTACACAACACCAACATAGTACATATTAAAGTAATAAAAAAATCAAATAAATAATATTAAAAATATTAAAAGTAATATAATTTGGATGAGTTATTATGTTCCATGATTTTTTTAGATAAATATAACATATTAGTGATGTGTTAATTTTTTTTATTTAAATTCCATTTCTATCTTGTCTTTAAATTCCAACTATGTGAATAGTCGTGAAAATGAAATCAATGGTATCTTTCATTAAATAATATTTTATTAAATAAATTAAAATTCATAAAACATCCAGACAAGTTTATGTGATATAGTCAATAATATCAAACATTTTCCACTTATGGGTCATTAGTACATTTATTGTAACATTCATGACTCTTAAATAAAAAAACATTAATATTAAGGTAATCATCAAAAGGGTTAATGAAGGGTTAAAACTAATAAATAAGGCTTAAAAACATCACCTAAACTTGTCTAAATATTATTTTATGAGATTATTTACACATATAATCATATATATTTTAAATATATCAATTGTGATCCAATTTATCATGAAAATTAATTTATATCAATTTAAAACATTAAGTAATTCCAAGGGTGCCCCTCTCCTCTCTTATATAAGGATACCATATCTCCTCTCTTCCTCACACTTCTTAAGCCACTTATCTCAACTAAAAATATTAAAAACCTATTATTAAATTCATTAGTGACATTCTATAGGTGTTTTTAATATTAAAATACCATCCCATGGGACCTTAATGAGAGATCCAAAGGAGTTTCTTCAAAGGGGAGGTAATCATTTTAATTGACCATTTTCATTTTTCTTCTACATCTAACTCATTCGATTATATCCTAAACATTCAAATTTTATAACATAATCATATCACATATATTGATATGTTATTATGTTAATTTAATGACCTTATTTATCTCATGTTTTCATCAAAAGTGAATTTAAAGTATTGCTCATGTGTATGTGTGGACTACCACCTCCACGTAGCGATGCGATTCATTTTCCATCCCCACCTCACATGAATGTTTATAATGATGAATTTAATAAATATATATGATATTTATTACATTATTAATGTTATTTAAATATGTATTATTATTTAACTCTCTTTTTTCCATCCATAAAAAAATGGAAATATCACTCGTGCATACGTACAAACTAACAACTCCATGATGAGATGAATTTTTTTTGGAAAATCCTTCCACATGTTATTAATTTCTTCTTTATTATGGATTATTTATTATTAAATAAATTCAAAGACTCCAAAAATGAAGACTATATCTCTAGGAATACAATGAAAAATATCACTTAATAAACCAACTGATATATCTTAAAAATTTATAGATAGATCATCATCACCACCTATGATTGCATCTTATTATTTAGGATTGTTTGTAAAAACAATTTCACATACCTCATGATCACTTGAGGTAGGAATGTTTTCCTCATCCTTAGTGGTAATTTAAATAACTTTCTCTACATTGTATAATCTAGTTATGACTTCTTTGTTATAATTTCATAGATATACCAAATTTTTTTCCTCTTGTCTTAAGAGGGAAATATTAATTAGATTTATTTTCTCTATATATCTATTTTTCATCATGGTCTTGGTAGAATGTGATTTCTGTTCTAAGAAAAATTAATCTTCACTAAAATTTCACTTTATAGTAAATATAGTAAAGAAACTCAAATTTTTAAATGATAAAGATTTACAATATAGATAATCCAAAAGAGGTGAACCGGACCATTGATTCCACTTGAGAGTACCACATTGGGATATTATCAACATTTAGAGGGTGTGTGAATCAATATTTTGGAATTTTAAACCAATTAATATTTTTTATCTCTTTACCTCCTAAGCATGTTTGAATATTGGTTCTTTTTATCTCTCTTTATCAACATATGAAAATATATTAATGAAAGTAAAGGAATGGACATGATGTTTTTATAGTGCTCACTAGTCAATAATAGTAGCTAATCCTTATCAAAACATCATGTACATTTTAATGTTTGTTATCTTTACCTCCTAATCCTATTTTAATGTTGTTTTTATTTCTCTATCTTTATTATCATATGAAAATATAATAATGAAAGTAAAGGAATGGACATGATGTTTTTACAAGGCTCACTATTCAATAATAGTATCTAGTCCTTGTCATGTATGGTGATGATTAGTACATGGATTCTCAAAAATAATGAGATACCAAATACAATGGTTTAGTTTAGAAAAATATTAATCCCAAGTGTGGTTCCCAACACTTTAGGAGGTGGATATAAACATTCATAATTACCTAGACTTTGGAATTCTGAGTCTAACTATAACTCCTTGCTGAATCATTAGACTCCTTTTGTAGAAATTATTTCATTTCTTCTTCAGATACATCGAAACATCAATAATGTCTTCCTCCAATGAGACTTTTTTGGAAGTTCACGGTGTTTCTTTATTCTTATCTTCCTCTTTTATTACTTGCACAACAGGGTACAAAAAATATTTGTTATTTTTCTCTTGTATGAAAAATAATTCATACAAACTTACACCATTTAACAATAGTAAAATAAATACTTATTTTCTTTCATTACTTTCATGACTTCTTCTTATCCTACTCTTTTATCCTCTTACATAAGTACACTTTTAATTTCACTAGAATGTTTTTCCTTCTCCTTTATTTCCCTTATCCCTTCATCTGGAACCTCTTCATTCAATTTTTATTCATTTGATAATGTATTTATATTAATTATTATCTAGAACCAGTTCATATAATGCCTTCTTCATTCCCCAAAACCTCAACTCTTTATCCATTATCTATTTTTCTCATGCTTCATGGTTCATCTATCATATTATTGATCCTTCTTTTTCTTCTACTTAATATGATATATATATATATCTCTTAGGTACATATCTATCCAATACTCGACCCAAATAGAATTAATCTAAAGATTCATAGTCAACACCTTATGCTAAACATCTAAGAATAATTCTTCTTTAAGATCATAAAACAACTGAAGCAATCAATTCATAGTGAACTAGATCCCATTTATACAGGAAATGTTTCCCCACAAACTTAGATAGAAGGGTGAGCTCAAATTTGAATTTTCCACTTACGAATTTGAATATCCTGATCAAATAATTCTTCATTTTATTTTTATAAAACTTCCTAAAACATAGGACTTAACAAGCTTCATAGGAACATTACATAAATATGAGAATCAACTATATTCTTCAATGATCCTGAAATATTATCTAGAATCATGATACTCCCTTAAGGATTATTAAAGTTTTGAATATCCATCATAGCATCATTATAATGAATAGATTTAAAAAAGACTTTATATATATTTAAACTTTCTTTATTTGATACATCCTTGTATGAAGTTCTTTTTCTGGTAAATCTTCACGATAACTCCGTTATACGGTAATAATCCATTTTGTGTTCCTTCAAAATTATCTTCTTTATTTGGATCTAATTTATCTTATGAATTAATTCAATCCACCCATAAATTTTTTTATTGTATATATTTAAAATGTTCTTCTTTCATTCAATGGGGTCAAATATTTTTGTTTATTTTTCTCTATCTAATGAAACCCTAGAGGTATTATATTCTTCCTCTATTTTTGACTTCATTGAAATTTTTTTGATGGATTTATAGTATTCAATATGATGAATTTGGAACACTTATGTCTGATGCCATCACTTATAGGCTTATTTCAAATTAGTTTTCTTATAAATTTCTTTTATATCCCTTTAATCATAAATTTTTTTTCCGTTGCATCTGCTCATCAACATGCTCGATGCCTCTTCTCAAAAACTTCTGTCCAATGACACTTGTCTAAACAATCTTTTCAATTAATCTCATAAAAAACTTATGTATGATCCATATACTCAAAAACCTCAATCTAATCGCTTCATTCAGAATCTTCTATCCTAAAAATGTTCTTAGAATTACCTATCTCATGTCCTTTTTCGAGCTACCTTTCATTTGGGGATCCAACAAAAAATTTTCTATCTTATTATCTCCACATTTTTCATCCATCTGATTAATTTTATATAAAACCTCTATTTGATAATTTATAAACCTTTGTTCGCAATCCTAAAAGACTCATTTTTATGGTCTTGTAAAACTCTATCTGATGACCCTAAGATTCTCTATTTTATGGAATTCATAAAACTCTATTTGATGGACTTAAAACATTTATTTGGTAAATTTAACACACCTCTATACAACTTATACCTTCATAAAACTTTATCAAGAATCATTAATAACTTTTTATAAACCTGATTTTTATATATTATTAAGATTAGAAAATCATTTCCTGATTTGAATCCATTTAACCCAATATTTTATTCTACCAAAATTCAGATTGAATCACAACCAAAATGTATTATGATGATTAATCAATGAGTAATAGTTCCCTAAGAAATGACTAATATACATCCAAAGATCTTTGTCTCATAGAACTATAAATTTATTTCAGCTATCATTTGTTTTCATCCTCTATTTGGTAACCTCAGTCTAATTGACTCTATCTGATCACCTCAGTCTAATGGACTATGTTTGATCATGTCAACTTTCTTTATTCATTTATTTAATACTTTTTCGATTAAATTCATAGGAAAACTCTTTAAAGAAATTTTTTAATGTTGATAAAAAATGAGCTTATCCAACGTACATAGAAAATGTTATATACATTAATACCATCTCACTAATTGACATAACTAAACTCAACATCTTTAAATAACTTTTTCCTTTAAGTAAGGAATAATATATAAATCTTCCAAAGGCTATAAAAAAATTATCCTATTATAAGATAACATGAATTTGGAACTTTCTATCATCTTCTCTTCATCATTCAATCATCTAAGCTACATATTTTATGTTAACATGATTTGATAACTCAACCAAATTACTAAGAAACTTCTTCTATGTGAACTATTCAACATATCAACATCAATGAAATCATTCCTGGAAAAAAATTTACAACTAATGAAATCCATTGAAAAAAATTAAAATCATAAAAAAAATAGAATCTTCAGTTTTTTCTATGGTTTTTAATTAAAAAATAAATTAGTTTAATAATGGAAATAACAGTGTTTGTTGGGTTTTTATGTAGCATGGCTAGAGAAAATCCCAAGACACCATCCACTCATTGTTGTACACCATTTTTTTGAGGTATATTACTATGGTAAATATTCATAGGGTTTTTTAAAATTGAAATTTATTTTATTGATTAATTGATAATAAATGATAGGTATTTGAACTAGGTTGATTTTAGGAGTCTACTACAGACCCTCTGTGGGTTAATGGTCATGGTTTTGATGTGACGAGGTCACCGGTGAGTAATACATGGCTTATGCATCTGTTAAACTTATTTAATTAATTAATTATAAATGTTTTATTTAAGTAATTATGAGTTATTGGATTGATTTAGGGGCTCAAGGGATGATCTGGGCTTGGGTAGAGTTTAGAAGTTCTTGAAAATGATTGGGTTGTAGCTTCCAGCCTTTGGAAAATAAAGTTAAATAATTTATATGAGGTAGGTGGTCTCTAGTAAATGTCCTTATGGTTTTGAATTTTGATTATGTTCCATGTGGTATTTTGTCTCACCAATGAGGTGATAAAAACATTTTAACTAAAAGATATAATAAATTAAATTATCAATTAAGTTTTTTCATTAGTTATACTATTAATTAATTTAATTTAATGCTAAGGGTTGAGATTAAAAAAGTTTCAAGTCCACTAAGGACCTTGTACATTGGCATAATGTATTGACCTCCAATGGAAGATACCTTGATTGTGGACTTATGACCTGAGAGAAAAGAACCCCAATGATGGGTGTTAATTAAATAAATTATATGCTTGAGACTTAATACCCCTTTCTATGGTTCCCTAATTTCATATATACTTAGTAGGTTGTACTTGACCATAGTGATTCCTTGGAGATTTTAGGCTCATTGATTTGAACCTGGAGAAGTGTTCCTTTTTCCATTGAAACATAACTACTATATGGGTAGGATTTGGGTATATTATTGATAGTTTTTGTGTGGATACTAGCCTACCATGACCTTATGTATTGAGGTGGGTTGTGAACCATCTTCTTTGACCTTTACTAATGAGACACACCCCTTATGGCCTACAATACTATATTCTATTGTGAAACTACTAGGGAACGTGGTACCCTATTATGATGGCTGTTTCCCTGTGACTTGAGATTGAGACCGGGGACCCCAAGTGGTGCGCCTCAGATTTTTAATGACCTAAAGGATAAAAGGTAGGTTTTATTTATTTTCTGATGACTGTGGGGACCCTAGTGGGTGCACCAATGATAGGATAACTCTGAGGGGGGTTATTTGGGACTAGGTAGGGATGATTATGGGTGTTATATTAAAACCAATTCATTACATGTGAGCATAAGAAACTGTGGATAGTGGTAATGGGTTTGGGAATTCATCTAACCTTTGCTATTTTTTTCATTTTGTGACTTTTTGGTTTCCTAGTTGTTTTTTCCTAGAATCTATCTCATGAGATGAAACTATGAAATCAAAAATACCCTTAGTGGTGGTATTTTATAATGTATAGAGAAAACCATTAGGGACATCTGGATATATATGAGAAAACCCACATGGGGTTGTTCTATGTTTATATGATGAGAAAACTCCCATAGGGTATGTTAGTGATACATAACTATGAGAACTCATGTATATGAGGTTTGTGATACATGTTAGAGAAAACTCCCATAGGGGAGGTATATTATACTATTAATGGGGATGTCATAGATTTGGATTTAGGGTTGATAATGTATATTGGGTTTGGATTTATAAATAATTATATATGTTGTGAAACTTATATGTATATTGGGGGTACTTGGGCATATTATACTTGTCGACACAGTCATCAAAATGAACTTAGAGACACCCTAAAATTGTTTGAATCCTATATGGTCAATAAATCTCATAGACCTGAGGATTAATGATGGTTATTGGTCTTGGATCAGGTTATATGTATACACCCTAGGGAAATTTTTGATATCGTGTTTGGTAAAATCCCCATGATGTACTCAAAGATATTCCATCACTGGATGAAGTAGGTACTGTTAGTATTTTTATTTATTTATTTCACATGTTTATTTATTTATTATGATCATGTCACATGAACATATAAATTCATTACATATTTAGTATGAGACTAATTTGGTGGTTCCCTATTGATTTATACAATCACTCCCTTCTTGGGTATCCATTGGACTTGGGTACCTTAGCTTCCCTCACTTGTTTCAAGTTTAGGTTGGGATAAGGCCTAGGATTTCATGATCGAGCATGAGATGATTTGACGGAATTTAGAGTTTAGTATAAGGGGAGGATCAAGGATTGTAGTTTTTTCTCATGTACTTTTATTTTATTATTTATTTATTCTTTTAGTTTCATTCACCATATTTGATCAACCTTGTGGGTGATCGGTCATGGATGCTGGTATGAATACATTTTATTTTTTATAGAATGTACAATGTTTTATTATTTCTGTACACTCTGATATGATGGGTGTTAATGACACTTGGTTACTTTATTTTTTAATTTTGAAACTAATATAGGGGGTAAAGTCCTCATATGGTACCAACATAGACCCTGACTACTAGTTGGAAACCTCTGTCATATGGGGAGTCAGGACTGAGGTACATTAGTGGTCATTGGCCAAGTTACTATTTATAGTTAGTCGGATCAATACAATACATAAATTCTAAATGAATTTACTTAATATTTCATGAAATTTATGATGAATTATTTTTCATATATGTTAATCTATAAATATAGAAAAGGAGTGCAGATAATAAGAAACATGTATCAAATTCATATCAACTATTCTATAAATTAGGTATGGGTTATGTTACACATGAATTAAACTAGAAAATTTTCTAAAATTTTAATAGAATATTTAATATAAAAAATTATCAGTGTGTCTGTATTGAGATAAAACATGATAAATCTAATCCTCCACTACCTTAATCATACATTATGTGGTTTGGAAGGATGAATGTGTTAATAATAAGGGTAAACATGTATATGCAAACACTAAAAAAGTATTGGTTGAAATTTTATGTATGATAGGAGTGAAAATTATTATTAATTTATATTTAAAATTATAATATTATATACTATTTGTTTCATTATCTAGTTTATTTTCAAGATGATTCAACTCCTATTTATGATAAAGAACTACTTTTGGTGGGTTTGTATCATTCAGAGTAATATAGATATCTTATAGGGGTGGGTTTTAGAGTTTCATAAAGTGACTACTATAAGAAATGATAAACAAGTAATTATACTTATGACGAATTTGAAAATTTATAATGAAAAGTTATGAAACATTAAGAAGTTATATTTCAATAAAAAAAACTAATAATATAACAGATGGAAGCAAGGTTATTAATGAACCAACATCCACATCCATTATAACCGGACCCACAAACACCATGTTTTGAGTGTAATTGTCCCCCATAATAGTGAAACATACATGTGATGCTGGTTAATTGAAAAATGTTTTATAATATTTGAGTAGAGACTACATATATATTACTTAGTTGATTATAAATATTTCTGGTTGAAACGTTTTTTGACTTATATCTATTTGAACCCATACAATGGATTTTTTCTAGAGGTTTGGAGTATAATATTCAGGATGACACCATTCGTTATACACCATTAATGATAATACATATATGATTAGGTATATAGGTTTATCATTGGACAATATCTGAGCTACCTATTCTCATTGATGATGTTGATGTTCTAACTATAAAATAAGATGTTAGAATAACTATCTCATCAATGATAAGTCTTATAAACACCTTCGATAAGAAAGGAGTGTGGAATTTACAACTTATATTTTACTCAATACCTTTTATGATAAATAGAAATTTTTTAAACTATTATATATAATTGAGAAAGGGTAAAAAATTTTATATCAAGGATATAAAAGGGATCATTTATTTCATCAAAAATACAAACTATACCAAATATTATACCAATATTATCTAAAACATTTATAAAATGTAAACACTAATATTTTTATGACATATTTCTATTTAAATAATTTCATTCATATGATATCTTGTGTTACATGCAACACCAAGTTTATACAAACCATAATATACTAATAAAATATTATTATTTAAAATGGCAGTAATCGATTTGCCTTTGGATTGGTTGGTATGAATAGTACTAACTAAATAATGAACATTTTATGGTTATATATGTATAAAATAAACTCATTGGTTATGAAATGATTAGAAATGAAAATAAAAATCATTTTAAAGAAGAAGAAATATTTTTCTGAAAACTATTTTTATGTATGTAATGTATTTTTATCAAAATAAATTAAATTAATCCTTATTTGTGAATGATTTTGATGATATATATATATATATATATATTATTTAATTTATCAAATTTTTTAAACAATTAAAAAATATTTTACTATGTATAGGATAAGAATAAATGCACTTTTATTCTTAAAAATGTATATTTTCTAATAAATAGGGTTTGCTCACATTTTTTGCATTTACTTTAAAATGGAATTATTTCATGTATAGGTACTGAATTAGATATAATTAATTGAACATTTATAATCAAGAGTTTAAAATTTGTAAAATATTCCCCGTTTATTTTTTGTCAATATGAATAGTAACCACAATAAAATTTATCACATCAGTAAAGGGTAAATCAGGTTAATCTAGATTAAAAATAAGTGATAATGCCATAATTATTCATCCAGAATCTAATTAGATGAAAATAATTCTATCCTTAACACCTTTTGATCAAAATTTATTTTTTTAATAGACCCTTTTCCATGAAAATGACTTATATATTATTTAAATCAATGAAAGTTACAAAATATCACTATCTTTGTTTTTAATATCCTTTATGTATACACAACATGAAAAAAGTATGTTATGAATGAATATGAGTGATTTTTTATTTTAAAAAATTATTTTCATGATAGAAATTTATTTTTATAGTTTTTTGTAATTATATAATGACCTTAATTTCTTATGCAACATCGATGTAGTATGTCTCTATTTAATAAAAAATATAATAAATGATTTCAAAAATGTTAAAAGTGATTTAATTTTAATGATTTAATATGAACCATGAATTATATATATATATAGTAAATATTAGGGATGTATTAATGAATTATATTTGAAATATCCCATTTTATTTATGTGTTTAAAGTTAAAATAAATGAATAGTGTAAAAATTGAAAATAATGATATTTTATCAAAATAATATTTTATTAAATTATTTAAAAATCATAAAAATATTAAAATAAGATAAGGTAATTATGATATGGTCTAAAATTTCATATTTTTTATATTTTTGGGACAATTTTCACCTTATTAGTAAAAATTACAACCCTTTAATATTGAAAATTATGTCACCATAGTTAAAATTTAAATTGGTTAACAAAGGATTAATCAAAATTTTAAGGTTTAAAATTACAAAATAAAAGTATAAATACTATTGGTTGATGGGATTAAAACCCTATCCTACCCATTTCTGAGGTATTTTTACTGAGAATGAATTTATTATAATTTAATCTTTTAAGAAATTCCAAAAGTTCTCCTCACCTAAATTGTAAAAGGGCACCTCCTCCCTCACTTATTTACACCACATTGAGCCTTATTGCTTGACTAAAATCTTATAATTTTCCTTATAAACTTCTATAGACACATTATATAGGTTATGGTCTTCCCAAAATACCAACCCTATATCTCTTTATATGTGATCTAAAGGATTCATTTCTAAGAAGTGAAAGTATCACTTGTGCATACTGTTCAGCTTACCGTCTCTACATAGAGATAAAATTAATTTTCATCACCATATTTTATGGATGAGTATTATGATATGTTTAATTTTTATTATATGATATTAATTATAAAATTATAATTTTTTAATAATAATATAATTTATACATTCTTACCATCCAATCCTTTGATAAACCATACTGTCACTCATGCATACATGTTGAATACCACCTCCATGAAGCGATGCGATTCATTTTTCATTTATATTTTACTTGTATGGTAATGAGGATAAAATTGATGAATATATATGATATAATAATTATATTTTAAATTTTAATTAATATTTACCTTTCTTTAATTCCGTCCATTGAAAAATGAAAACAACATTCATGCATACATACTACTATCTCCATGAATGGTGTAATTCAATTTTTATATATAACTTTTATGGATGACTCTAAATATGTATATAAGGAATATATATGATATTTATATCATGATAAATATTATGGATATGGTAGAGCCAATATTAATGTACAAGTATCAGAACTACTAAACTGATATATTCATGACAAAAAAATTGTTTTCACCTAGAAATAACAAATTTGATAAAGAGTTATTGATAAAAGAGGGTGTTAAAATTTTATAAAGGTATAATATGTGATATTTTAAGTATAAAAATTCATCTATTATATAAGTATAATAAATCTAAATTTATTATACATGAGTTTATAATTCTTTATAATCAAGGAAAGCTCGAGGTAAGTGTTTATTTCACAATCACATCAATATTTGATATTATTTATGTTTAAGTATTCATTGGTGAATATTTATATTACATATCCATGTTTTAAAGAAAATAAAAAATGTTTTTACTAGTCTAAAATGAATTTTTAAATTAATTTTTTACCTATGTTTTACTTTTTACAAAATAGTTTGAAAGGATTTTTCTTCATTTTCCAAATTATACTTTGTGAATTATTCAACAAAAAAATATGGAAGGAATGTTTTTTTAACTTATAAGGCATGAATTTATTTTCCTGCTATCATTAATAAATTTTTATTTGAAGATTACTTTAAAATTTTACAAGGTTATTTTCAAAGAAAATAGTTTTCTTTATAATTTCACAACTTTTTAAAAAGAAACAATTTTGAAAATGAAAGGTTATTTTCCTCAAGAATTATTCCAAGTGATAATTAAAAATCATTTTCCATAAAAGATTATATTATTTGATGTTACTTATAATTTATAAGGGATATGATCCAAGGATGACATATTTATTATTTATATAGATTGTTTATGTTTAGGATAAAAATATGAAATGTTTATGAAACACTTTTATTTTCCATGGGTTAGGTTATAATGAAATGTTTATGAAACCCATTTCGTTACATGGGTTCTGATATGATGTATGTTTTATGATCCTGTGTCACATGTATGTTTTATTTTCATTATTCGATGGGTGGGACCTATATATCCCTCCAATTCATTTTGTAAATTTTAATATCTCATGAGATAAATGAGACTAGAATGGGTAGTGAACCCAATTTATTATGAGACTTTGTCCACTATGATAGTAATGGTAGTGAACCCTGACTACTATGATTGTTTGGGAAGTGAACTCATTCTAATATGATATCCCTGTAAATAAGAATTGAATAATAAGTAAATTATTTTCTATACTTATGTGTATGCCATAATTCCATGTCTTATGCTAATGTTAGGATCTCATAGCTCGTATTCTTTGATTACATTACGATTCAAGTCTTATGAACTTCCAAGATTTATTCCATGAATATTGATGATAATCTATTTTATGAAGGGTATAATTTTAAAATGTTAATTTCATATTTTTATAACTATATTATCATGTTATGCTTATTTTATCATTAATATCTCCCTTTTTTACCCTTACTAAGCATCTAATCTCACCCTTTTCGTATTTTTCCTTTCCCAAGATTATAAAGAAAGATATTAAGTATGATATTTATAATAAGGGATATAGTTTTGAAAAAATATGTGGTTGAAAATTTTTATATTTTATGAACTGTTGTTTAAGTTTCTAATTTTCCAAGGGAATAATACCTATAATATTATAGCATGGATTATAATGTTATTCAATGAATATTCATCTATTTAGATTTAATATCTCTGTATAAAATGTTGGTATCTCTATAGTTTCTATCAGATCAAGGTTTAGTTAATCATTGGAAACTAGGATGAGAAAATTTTAGTAAGAACCCAATGATATGTCTACATATAGGATAAAATCCCAATATTTGGTAATGGTAATTAATTTCCTAGGTTAAACCTAAAGTTTCATAGAAGAATGTGTCCTGATTTAGATATCATATAATTGTTTTCCCATGATTATGTAGTTTCCCACCAAGATTATTATTTCTCACACTATGATTTTTTGTTTAAGTTAATGGATGGAACTCTAAGGAATCATGTTGATGCTAAATATTATGGAAAATTCAATGATTGTCCTCCTAGGAAACTGAATGTTATGGGAACTACAATTTAAAATATTATTTTCATTCTCACAAAAATTTATCAATGTATAAATAATGCTTATATTTAAATTAGAAAAGTAGGGAATAATCTCTATTGAGTCCTTGATGAGGCCACAACCACTTTCTTTTAGTTGGTTTGATGATCCACCAATTATTGAGAAATGGATTAGTACCACTAAAAAGATATTTTTTTCTCCAACCCTTGGAACATGAAAAATTTATTTTAGTTTTTATCATTTTGAAGTAGAAGCTAATTAGTGGTGTAATCTTATCAATAACACAAAATAACAATAAGAAATTGCATCTATGGGGTGGGATAAATTTAAATTATTATTTTTCAAAAAGTAATTTCCTTATATTATTCATATTAAAATAGAGAAATAATTCCTTGAGTTAAAGCATAAGGATGGTTAATCAGTTGGTAATTATGAGGAAAATTTCACAAGACTTTTGAGGTATTATTCTAGTATTATCATATAAATTTAAAGTAAGGATTTTCAATTCTTCAGTGGATTAAGAAAAATTATATAAAGAGTGTTATCCATATGGGACTTCAATAGTTATAGATAAATTGTTTAATGTTATCTCAAGGTGAAGATGGATATTGGAGTAACTCATAAATCTCATGGTTTTGATAAGAAAAGAAAAATAGAATAAAAAATAAATTCTAAAAACAATGGAGATAATAATATGAGCTTTCCTTTATACTCAAAATGTGGAAGTAAACATGGGGGAATTTTTTTGAAGTGAAGTGTTAAATTTTTAAAGTGTGTAAAGGGTGGTCATTGGGAAATTGAATGTCGATTTGATGGGAAGAAGTCATCAAATTATGTAAATAAAGATAAGGATCCACATAATTCACTACCCACACTCCAGTGATTTAAATTCAAGGTGTATGGGAATTATGATAACTAGTTCCCAAATATGAAGGTTAATGATGATGATCTATGTAAAAAAATATCTTAATCCAAGAGATAAAGGTAAATCTCATATGATCACCATTTCTGATTAGGTGTATAATAACTATGTGGTGAAAGGTACACTTACCATCCACTCTAAATATGATAATGTCTTATTTTATTCTATACATACCCACTCTTTTATATCTAAATAATTTTTGAAGGGTATCATAGTACCACCACAAAAATTAGATGTTGAGTTAGCAAGAAACCTCCAATGGTATGATAATTACATCCAAAGTCTATGATTCTTCTTCTTTTGAAGCTTGTGGGAATGTGTTTCTTAGAAATATTTTGATTATTCATTTAGTTAAAATTGATGATATTTTGGTAATGTATTGGAATTTTTTACATAAATCACACATCAATTTCCAAGGAAGAGTATTTATGCTTAAAATTCTGAACTAACCTATTATTTCCAATTAGTTTAATGAATAAATTGAACTTATAATGTCAATTACATCCATTTTATAGGTCATGATTCCTATTAAAAATGGTAATTTATCTTAGATGATTGGGGATAAAATCAATATCAAAGATATTACTATTAAGGGAGTTTATTGATATCTTTATGGAAATGTTTCTTGGTTTTTTGTCAAATTGTGAAGTTTATTTTTCAAAAGAACCCATAAATGGGGTGACACTTATTTCCTAGAATCTATATAGAATGTCCCTTATTGAGTTACAATAATTAAAAAAGAAATTCCAGGAGAATCTTTAAAAGGGATTCATTAAGCCATGTGCATCACCTTAGGGTGCACCTGTTCTATTTGTTAAAAAGAAATATGGATCCATGCAACTCTACAATGATTATAGGGAACTTAACAAGATCACTATAATGAAAAATTTTCATATACCCTATATTGATTAATTGTTTGATCAACTACATGGAGATCAATACTTTTCAAAGATTGATCTTTTATTTGGATAACATTAGTTGATGGTCAAAACAGAGGATATTTTTGGAGTTGGTGGCCTAGAACCAACTACTTTGTACTTTATTCATCAATGAATACTATATCATATCTTGATTGTTATCCTGCGTGACAATGTATGTGATAATGTCCTAAGGATAGCTATTGCATTAAAGTTTTATAGCGGATCCCTACTATTATGAGAACCCGGAAGTGCCATAACATTGTTCTTGAATATATGTTCTATGGATGGATGATGTTATTTAAATGACACAAATAATAAAGGCCATTAGGGGTGAGGACTCATAAAACTTTGAGGCACCTTCTCATGGTGTGCACCCTTGGTAATTTCTAGGAGGATATTATGAGAATGAGACCCGCCAGTGGGAAATCCACATTTCATAGTGTCATTGGATGTTCCTATCTACAGACGTGTGTATTGGTCCTTAGACATTAATATTACTATTAATGGGTATTACAACTCATGGACTTATATGTATTGATGAAAACCGTGGCGACATACTATTCACAGCGAGGTAGGATACATTGGGTGCGTCACGAGTGATACTATATTAATAGATAATGCGAGAAAAGATTTTCCCCTTATGTTCTATAATGGAATTATATATCTTAGGACCTTTGATGGAATTGATATATCCTAAATAAATCCATGGCTATGGTGAGTAATGGGAAAGTAAAATTTTGGAAAGTCAAAGAAATAATAATCGAGCACATGGGTTACTGACACTAACATGCAACCCGCTTGATTCGAGATATCGAGACAAAGGAATTAAATTACACGGTAATCATTTGTATGAGGTGACATATCAATGCGGCGTCAACTTATTTCTCTTGGGTGCCTTTACCCATTTCTAGATAGTAATCTTGGACTTTAGGTAAGCCCGCCTAATGCCAACGATAAAGAGGCCTAGAGGGTCACACACTAAGTGTATCCAAGTATCTCAAGTAGAATAAAGATTAATACCATATGTGGTTTAATAATTATTCAAGGAATCCTAAATAATTTTTAATGTTGGAGGAAGAATAAAATGAAAAAAAAGATATACATGCTGTGTCCATTTAATGTATACGCCGTGTAGTTTTCATTTTGGAAAGAAAATGAAAACAAGATATACACATTGTGTATATTAAAAGTACATGCCATGTAGTTTTCATTTTGGAATGGAAATGAAAAACAAGTACATTCTCTGTATTAATTATTACATGCCATTTAGTTTTTCCAGTCAGGATTTTGAGGAAATAATATCGTTTTAATTAATGATATTTATTATAATCAGTGTGGGAACATGTCAAGGAATTAATAATTCGACATGGGGGTTTTCAATAAGAGTTAATGAAATAAATAAAATGTGTAACATGTTTATTTATTGTCATAACTCTATAACCTCAAACCCAATTATAGATATCCTCACAACCCCAAAACTTTTCCTTAATCATTGTGCACAAAAATTCTGGAAAATTCTCTCAATACCGAAAGAACTCCTTCCTCTAAGAATTCTCTCAGGACCGAGAGAGATCCTCCTCCATCGGATCAAGGCGATCTAAGGTGGACAACACAAGCAAAGGCTTCTCCATGCTAGCACCTAGAGATTACTTTGGTGTGGTCCAGAGATATGTGGAGAACGTTTGGATCAACTCTAGAGGAATCCTACAATTAGATTTTATGATGCAATGACGGATCAAATCGGATCATGACCAGAGAAATCAATGAAGAAAGAATTCCATCAAGGTTGTAAATTAATTAAATTAATTATAACCAACATATGATGATCCTCTTTTGTGGTTCTGGGACTATTCTTCTTTGTCTATTTCTATGATTCAATCCATGGAGTCTGGCGTTTATCGTTATATTGATCCCAGATTGATCATTGATAATGAAAAAAAGTCAAGTGGGCACATCCACCCACGAGCTTCCGCTGCGTCTGAAACCTAGAAGTGGTATTAGATGGATTAATATCGTTGATTATAATTATTTAGTTTTTCGTTGGTGATTTATGCATTTAATAATTTATTTGTTTCAATTCAAGTTAATAATTCTTAAATCTGAATCTCAATATTTGTTCCTCCTCTCTCGTTTCTTGTTCACCTTACTGAAACAAAATTTTCATTTATTTTGGATTAAAATAAAATAGAGGATCCCATCTGGAGGTGCCAAATGTTCCTAGCCATACAACACCAGAATACACGACATGTATTCGGTAGTACATGCCGTGTAGTCTAGGTTCAATGCATTGGACTGATCCGTCAAATAAGGCCATGTAAATGGATCCTACCTAAGTCATAAATGACACCGTGTGCTGACCAGAAATAGGTGGCACACAGTTTCTAGATTACACGCTGTGTGGTCCACTAAACACAGCGTGTAGTCCCTTTTGGTTAGGGTTGGACCATGTACTTCATATATTTCTTGCCCGGCCGGAAACCGTGTAACGCGGACACTACACGGCGTGTGTCCCACTGAACATGCCATGTACTCTGAAAATTTCTGAAGTACAAAAACATGCCATGTCCCCGGGCGTGTACTTCAGATTGATGGTGAACAAAAGTACACGCCGTTTAGTTGGAACTACATGCATTTTACTCATCCAAATTATGCAGTTTTATTAAAATTTATTATTATATTATACAAACCCTTGAGACGTGTACCATAGTGCAGGTGTAAAGATGAGGTACAACACGTGATAGGTGTTTTATATATATGTGTTTAATTTAATATCTGCATAAATGGGAATTCACTGGGTTTCCTCCAAGGTACAAGTTACGTACACATATAATTTTAAATAAATTTATTTATTTAAAATTATGATGGATGAGAATCTCAAGGAAATTCAGAAAGAGGATTTAAGATAAAAGGATTGATTAATTAAAAATAATTAATTGATTTGAGAATGATTTATCTTAAACAATAATGATTAAAGAATTGAATGATAGTTTTATTTATGAGTAAATATCATTGCATATATGGATGATCATGAGCTAGACAAAGATCTTTGTATGTGAATGGTTTATTTTAATTAATTTATTTAAATTAAATTTGTTGTCCTACGAGCCTTCTCCTCATTAATATGTAGGGTCTTCACACCCAAGGTTTATTTTATGTAAAACCCCCTTTTTACCCATAACCTGTGTGTGAGATAAATGCATATGTAATGGAAAGCGGTCCTAAGCTAGTAGAGGTGGCTCAAGTCAGGCAAAACCAATCCAAGGAGATACAAAGGTGGATAGGTGGAAAGATGTAAACATTAATCTAAAAGGTTCAAGGTGTTTCTCCCCTAGGTTTTGGGCTAGTTTATCAACCGCTAGATAAACTAACCAATAGAACAAGCTCATGATCACACCATTTATTTTATTTCTGTCTGTTGCATGGTTTATTTATTGTGGGTGTGTTGTCATGATCACACAATTAATGAATTAAACAAGCATGCAAGATGGAACTAAAATAAGACCGACTTGTGCGTAAAATATTATCTCAGACATGGTTAATCACTTAAGTATATCCCACTTAATATTAACAAGCATTTAATAAAGATAATAAAATGGAAATTTACTTATAAGGATAAAATCCCTCAAATAAATATTAAGTCGTTATAGCCTTCTATAATCTTAGTTAGAATCGAACCATAGTTCAAAGTTCTTGACCAAACCTAGTTGGGGTGATTTCAATTATTTAGGAATTCTAATTCAAGGTTTTGGGTTGAATTGACTTGGTTCACATCAAGGGTTGACTACCACAATAGGACTTGGTGTGACCAAGAGGCAAAGGTTAAGGAAATCCAAAATAAAAGAGTTTCAGGATTGGGGAGTCCACTCAACGGATCAAGGAGTTGTAAGTTAATGCAGTTGGCATTTGGAATGCCTACCTAAAACCCATAAAGTTGTTGACCAACCCTAGTTGGGATAATTTTAAGGGAAATATGCACCCTTTCCACTATAATATTTAGGAAATAGAATATTCCTAAGTCAATGGTGAGGGCTATTGGATTTTAATAAAATATTGGGAGACTAATAAGTATTAATTTATTTATTTGTCTCAGTTTTATCAAAATAAAGTATTAAACCTTTGATCATTTTAATTTGTAGAAAAAAAAGAAAATTATTTCAAACATATCATTTCAAACCATACTCAAGAAGGAAAACCTTCTCACTAGCACCAATTTCCAAGAGTAGAAAATGCATTTACACATCATCCTTCACCACGAGAGGAAATTATATGTGTTGGAAGAGCCTCTTCCAGTTTCACCTAGAAAATAGGCCAGTGATGAGAAATTATATCTCTATATGAAACTCATGGATGATTCCATAGATGTCCAGTGTTTCATGCTATCGACCATGTCTAATGAGCTCTTGAAGAAACATGAAAACATGGACACGTATAACCTGCTGTCTCACCTTAAGGATCCATACCAAGATAAGGTGAGACATGAGATATATGAGATCTCCAACGATTTTTTTACAACTAATCTTGGAGAGTCTACGCTAGATGGGCCTCATGTAGTCAAGCTTATTGGCTACATTGAACAATTGGACATCTTAGGGATTAAGTTCCCGGATGAGTTGCATACAGATCTCATCCAATCATCAGTACCCAAGACCTTCTCTAGATTTATTGTCAATTACAACATGAGAAACCATGAGTAGAGTCTATCAGAACTTCTGACCTTAATTCGCCAGGTAGATAAGGATATGGGGCGTGACAAACCTGTTGTCCTTATGGTGAATAAGAAAAATAAGGACAAGACAAAGGGGAAAAATACTTATAAATGGTATGAATCCCCAGAGTGTCGTCCCTCTAAGAGGGGGAAGATCCAGTGGCAAGGAAAGAAATGAGAGGTTGTATGTTTTTCATGTGGTAATCAAGGCCACTGGAAGAGGAAATACACCCAGAAGCGTGTGGATGCTAAAGGTGCATTCGTTATCGAGTGTAATCTTTCTATTTCTACACATTGGGTATTAGATACAGCTTGTGGGGCTCACATCTGTATTCAAATATAGGAACCAAGTAGATTTAGAAAGATTTCCAGAGGAGAGGTGGATCTTCTAGCTTCCAATGGCATGAGGCAGGATGCGTTAGAAATTGGCGATTACCACCACTCATTTCTAACTAGGATGATTTTGGTTTTACACAACTGTTATTATGTTCCTAGTGTTACCAAGAACATAATTTCTCTATCTTTTTTGGATATGGATGGATTTATTTTTAAGTTTTGAAATAAGGGATGTCTCTTTTATAAGAACAATGTATGTTATGGTATTAAACATTTAAATAATTGTTTGTATCTATTAAATTATGAAAACCAAGGGTTGGAAATCGATAAAAAAACAGACTCACATGACTCATACATCACCCAGTTGTGGCATCATGATCTAGGTCATGTAAACGAGAATCACTTGACAAAGCTCTTCCAAGATGGCTATTTAGACTCTACTAAGATAAAACCACTTGATAGATGTCATGATTTTTTACAAGGAAAAATGACTAAGCTCCATTTCGATGGACAAAGTGAATGGGCCACAGAGCTTCTAGGGTTAGTGCACACAGATGTGTGTGGACTATTTCCAGTAGAAGCTAGAGGTGGATATTATTACTTCATAAATTTTACTAATGATTTGAGTAGATATGGCTATGTATACTTAATGAGGTATAAGTCTGAAGACTTAGATAAATTTAAGAAATTCAATAATTAAGTAGAGAATCAACTTGGTAAGAAGATAAAGAAGCTTCGATCGGATCACGGTGGAGAATATTTGAACCAAGAGTTCATTGATCTTCTATGGGAGTCTGGGATTATATCTTAGCTCACTCCTCCTTATACACCACAGTGGAATGGTGTTAGTGAAAGGAGAAACCACACCTTTTTGGACATGGTGAGGTCGATGAGGGGTCCTGGAGATCTTCCATTATCAATTTGGGGATATTCATTACAAACTGTAGCATACACATTAAATTGAGTTCCGACTAAGGTGGAAAATGGAATTCTCTCCATGTTATGGAATGGAAAGAAACCCATTTTTTAGCACACATGTGTATAGGGATGTAAGGCATTTGTTAAGGCCTTCTTAGGAAAAAAAGTAGCACCCCAGAGCATGAGGTGTATCTTTATAGGATATCCTAAGGAAATGAAAGGATATTACCTATATAACCCTTCAGACAAGAAAGTGACTATCTCCAGACAAACCGTCTTTCTTGAAAGGGAGCACATCCTCAAAAAGGATAGTGGGAGAAAGATTGAATTTGATGAAGTTAATGCTCAGGATATATAGGATTTGTTATAGGAACAAGTTATATAAGTCCCCGTAGAAGAGGTTCCAGAAACAAAAGTACTGCATAGGAGCTCAAGAGAGGTTAGGGAACCAGAGATATTTAGATTCCTAGTCACCGAGGATGGTGAATCATTATTTTTGGACAATGATGAACCGCTATCATAAAATCAAGAAGTATAAATCTTAGAAGATGCAATATGGCTACAAGATATGAATTCTGAGATGGATTCCATGTATCAAAACCAAGTCTGGGTTCTAGTCGATTAGCTAGTTGATGTAAATCCTGCTAGATGAAAATGGGTATTCAAGAGAAAAATGGACATGTAAGGTCAAGTTATCACCTATAAAGCAAGGATAGTGGCTAAAGGAATCAGGCAACGCCAAGGAATTGAATATGATGAAACCTTCTCTCCAGTTTCCATGTTTAAATCCATAAGAATCATACTTTCCATAACAGCTTACCATGACTACGAGATTTAGAAAATGGATTTCAAAACAACATTCCTTAACGGGAACCTTCAAAAAGATGTCTATATGACAAAAATAGAAGGATTTCTGACACAAGGTGAAGCCAAACGAGTTTTCAAGTTGTAGAAATCCATTTATTGATTAAAGCAAGCATCTAGGTCGTGGAACATACAATTTGATGAAGACATAAAGGAATTTAGTTTCATTAAGACTGAATGTGAGCCATGTGTTTATAAAAGGTTTAATGGGAATTCGGTCGTTATCCTAGTAGTATATGTTGATGACATATTGCTTGTTTGAAATGATGTACCAGTCTTACAATCAGTTAAGGACTGGTTGAACAAGTGTTTCTCCATGAAGGACTTGGGTGAAGTAGCCTACATTATAGGGATCAAAATCATTCATGATAGATCCAAGAGGCTTCATGGACTAAATCAGGGTACATACATTGACCAGATACTAAAGAGATTTAGTATAGAACAATCCAAGAGAGGATTGGTTCCAGTGTCACATGGAATACATCTTTATAAGAAAATGTGTCCTCAGACACAAAAAGAGAAAGATAGAATGAGTAAGATCCCATACGCTTCGGCTATAGAATCTGTCATGTATGACATGTTATGTACCAGGCTTGATGTTTCCAATGCACTGATCATGGTATGAAGATATCAAGCAGATCCAGGAGAATAACATTGGACTGTTGTTAAGACTATCTTTAATTATCTAATAAGAACTAAGGATATGTTCCTGGTGTATGGAAGAGATGAGGAGCTTGTCATCCGAGGGTATGCTGATGCTGGATTTCAGAAAGATCAGATTGATCTGAAGTCACAATCTGGATATGTTTTTTGTCTCAATGGAGGAGCTGTGAGTTGGAAGAGTTCAAAGAAGCTAGTTTTCACTGATTCTATAGTAGAGTCCAAATATATAACGACTTATGATGCAGCCAAGGAAGCCGTATAGATTTGGAACTTTGTCCAAGAGTTTGATGTGGTGCCTATCAGTAAAGATCCTATCACATTCTATTGGGATAATACTGTAGCATTGGCTCTTACAAAAGAACCAAGGTCACATCAACGGACAAATCATATACTCTAGAAGTATCACCTCTTGAGGGATTTCTATCAAAGGGGTGAAGTTACAGTGAGTAGAGTCTCCACGGAAGAGAATGTGCCAGAACCCATGACTAAAGGCCTATCTCAGCATAAGCATGAATATCATGTGAGAGCTAGCGGGTTAAAGGTTGTTAGCAGTTGGCTCTAGTCCAAGTGGGATTCTGTTGGAGTCGGTGGCCTAGAACCAACTACTTTGTACTTTATTCATTAATGAATACTTTATCTCATCTTGATTGTTCTTCTACGTCACAATGCATGTGATAATGTCCTAAAGATAACTGTTTCATTAAAGGGTCATAGTGGATCCCTGCTATGATGAGAACCCAGAAGTTCTATAACACTGTTCTTGAATATATGTTCTATGGACGGATGATGTTATTTGAGGGACATAGATAATACAGGCCATTAGGGGTGAGGACTCAAAATACTTTGATGAACCTTCTCATTGTGTGCTCCCTTGGTAATATCTAGGAGGATATTATGAGAACGAGACCCGCCAGTAGAAAATCCACATTTCATAGTGTCATAGGATGTTCCTATATTGAGACGTGTGTATTGGTACTTAGACTTTAAGATTAATATTAATGGGTATTAGAACTCGTGCACTTAGATGTATTGAAGAAAACTATGAAGACACACTGTTCGCAGCGAGGTAGGATACATTGGCTGCGTCACGAGTGATACTACATTAATAGATAATGCGAGAGAGGATTTGTACCTTCTGTTCCATAACATAAGTAGATATCTCAGGACCTTTTATGGAATTGATATAGCCTAAATAAATCCATGGACATAGTGAAGAATTGGAAAGTTCAATTCTGGAAAGTCAAAGAAAGAATAATCGAGCACATGGGTTGATGGCACTAGCATGAAACCCACTTGATTTGAGATATTGAGACAAAGGGATTAAATTACATGGTAAGTGTTCGTATGAGGTGACACGTCAATGCGGCGTCAACTTCTTTCTCCGGGGTGCCTTTACCCATTTTTAGACAGTAATCATGGACTTTAGGCAAGCCTACCTAATGCCAAAGAGAAATAGGCCTAGAGGGTCACACACTAAGTGTATCCAAGTATCTGAAGTAGAATAAAGATTAGTCCCGTATGTGGTTTTATAATTATTCAAGGAAGCCTAAATCATTTTTAATATTGGAGGAAGAATAAAATGAAAAACAAGATATACATGCCGTGTACATTGAATGTACACGCCGTGTAGTTTTCATTTTGGAAAGAAAATGAAAATAATATATACACACCATGTACATTAAATGTAAACGTCGTGTAGTTTTCATTTTTTAAATAAAATGAAAAATGAGTACACGCTGTGTATTAATGATTACACATCGTGTAGTTTTTCTA
>OY728155.1:482202420-482417429 GCA_963277665.1 Viscum album
CACAAAAGAGAAAGATCATGAGTAATTTCATTTAAGTATATAATATTGAACATGTTATAATAAAATCATATAATCATAGTAAATGTGGAAAAAATATATAGAATGACATAAACATGATTTAAGTCTAACTTCGTAGATAACATCACATAGTGGAAAAAGTCCCATAATGGATTAGGTTAATCTCTAATATCATACATGAAGCCTCATGAGACTAAATGTTTACCCAATGAATTAGAGAACTATCTAGGCACACCAATAAAAAAATTTCATGGTCTATGTGTTCCATTTAAAGTAATAAATCATAATTCATAACATATTAATTACCTATATAAATAAAATGGGTTGTATAATATTTATTCATATCATTAACCAAGGAAATTTCATAATGAAGGAATTTGATAAATGATCATAAGGAATGTATTAACCCATAAAAAAGAGGGATAAAAAGATAGGTATATATTTTATAGATATATATACTTAATTTATAAGCATTCCATAAAATTAATAGAGAGATAAAGTGATTTATAGAGATAAAGGTCATAACCTAAAGAAAATGGTGGTTTATAAAGATCCCTTACCTCAAGATAAATTTGTCACATGCATTATTTATATCCATAAATAATAAAAATAGATTAACCATTTAATTTATTATGAAATATTTTCAAGTTTATTATTACTTTTATTTTAATTATTATCATATCATATTCAATTACTTTACCAACTAATTCCATGTCGTATGTTTTAATGATAAATAGTTCATATGCCCAAAATCAATTTGGTAAGTTGACTAGGGTAGAAGATATTATTAATTAATCATATAAATAATGGTAAAAATGACATAAGTATATTTTTTATACATAAATTATACTTTTTAATCCAACTAAAAAATATGTATATGAAAAATTAACCATGTTACAATAATAGAGACGGTAGGTCGTACATACGCATGAGTAATATTTCTATTTTTTTGAAGATCATGATAGTAGGAAAGTAAGTGTTATTTTATCTTTATAGGATGATAATTAAATAATAAATATATTATTATATATTGGAATATCATTAAACATACCATCCATGTGATGCGATAAAAATAAAATTTAAAAAAACAAATCACATCGCTTCGCAAGACAGTAGTCTACTGTACTCACAAACGATGTTATAATTTTAAATGGATGGTAAAGTAAGAAATTATATGATATATTAATTTTAAATAATGGTTAATATGTCATTATTATTATATAAATAAATTAAATTTACCCTTATTTCCTTCCATTTAAAACTCAAGTGAAGAACAAATCACATCGCTTCGTGCGACGGTAGTCTGTCTTACACACATTCGACGCTATCAAATTCTATACTGAATGGATAGTAAGAAGGTATATGTTATATTATAATTATATAGACATAATTATATAATAAATATAATATATAAACATTAAATACATTATATAAATCCTTGATAAGTGGTGATGGAAATCTAATTCTGTTGGTTCGTGAAGTGGTAGTCTATCATACACACGATCAACAGTTTCATTTCCCATTTGAGGGAGGAGGAGATGGTTTTAGGTCATGAAATTAACTTAATAATATCTAAGTATATTTTCTATACTAATGATATTATATAATCCTAGTTTAATACTATTTTATTGAGGTGGAATAATAAATAATATAAAATTCTCAGTTATGAACATTATCTCTACTTCGAACAACTTCTTTTGGTACCAAAATCCTTCCTATGATGGATTTTTAATCAGACCAAGGATTATAGGATAAGTGGAGTGGATTATCAAAGTGACATGGGAAGGTATTGGTCCATCCAATGGGATTTTAAATTGTGTAAAGGAGATAAGAGGGGTGTCCTTTAATAAGCGGGGGAGAGGACACACTTGGAATTTTTGAAAAGAAAGAATTCCACACAGATTTTTCTCAGGATAAAAGGATAAAAAATATACCATTTTTAACATTGTAAGGTATAATGTATAAATATTACCATAAAATAGTATGTATATATGATTTGAATCATTTATAACCCTTATCTTTTTAGTTTAACACCCCGGTAAACCCATTTTTTACTTTAACAACGATAAATAATTTTTTACTATTTTAAATATTAAATACGGTAAAAACTTAAGTTGAAATTATTAGATAATATAAATAATAATTATTTAAAATATTAAATTAATTTTATCAAAATAAACTCATATAATTCATGGAATTTAATTTAAAATTAAACCCACAAACGTGATGAAAATATAGTTTTTCAAGAAATAATTTTTTAAGAAAAGATGATATCATATTAACTATATGAAAAGTAATAATAATTAAATTAATTTTAATTACTTAAAATGCAGAAACATTATTCACTTTAAATTAGTTTTCATAAAAAAGTGTTTTGCAACCTAAAAATAAACTTATACTAAAATCTAGTATAAAGATGATTTAAATATAATTAATTTTATTTAATATAAAGAAATATTAATTATGTTAATTTTAAATAAATTAAAATAATAACATGAATTAATTTATTAAAAATAAATGAAAATTTTATAATAATCAGTATTTTTCATTATTCCCTAAAAAAATAATATTTTCTAAAAAATTCCAAAATTTCAACATAAGTTAATATAGATATTATTATTTAAAAAATTATTTTATTTTTTTAAAATAAATTTTCTAAAATTGGTATAATTTAATTTTAAATTACGTGCACAAATTACAACTAGACCTCCTTTTAGGAAAATACAATTTTTCAGAAAACATTTCTTTCTCATTAAAATGGTTCTTATTTTACTTCTAATAATTATAAAACCATTTAATTTATTTTATACATGTGTAATCCATATAATTTTAATAATTTAATTATTCTTATTTATACTTTCCAACTTAACAGTTAGGTTATGAAGGCCGTGTTTAGATAATAATATTTTAATAGAGTATCATGTTTTGTTTAAACCCAGTGTTGCATGCATCACAAGACATTGAAGAGATTGAATTTATTTTAAAATTTAATATATCATAAATTATTGAGATATTATAGATAATATACAAAAAAAATCATATAGTTGAGTTACCCAAATTAAAAAACATTTCTCAAAAACATTTTATGATAGTTTTTAGATTAAAAAAGGGGAGTGATGTCATTCTAAAAATAAAAAAGAGAGGATCATGAAAAGAATGACGAGGTCAGGAATATAGTAGCATAGGTCATTCTAGAAAAAGTGATGGAAAATATATCAAGTAAAGATTCCATATATATGATAGAAAATATCAAGATAAGAAGAAGGAAGGAAGTTCTATATTAGTGATGGAAATTTAAAGAAGAATATAAGGGAGTTAGAGAAGGTTTTATCACCGGAATTTTATATAGTTATTCATGTAGAAAAAGGTAAAGAAGAGATATAAACCATTGTAGTGATAATATTACTTTTTTTTAATTGAAATTCAAAAAAAATACCTATATAGGATCAATGAGTTCCCCATGTGTTTAAGAGAGGTGATCTCTCTATCCTATGAAGGTTGTAAACCTATAAGGTTAGTAAAATTTCCATGAATTATAAAAAGTAGTGTAATTAGTGTTTTGTTACATCAACACATTACCGGTGTATACTCTCTGGATTAGATTAGTTTTAGTGAACAATGTAAAACTATTTTGTTGACCTTTTTAGTTCTTTATCACATAATATCAGTAGTGAGGGAGAGATTGTTCACAATAACGATGGAACAAAATCATTGGCAAGGGTCATTAAATGAAATAGACATACCCTTATTCACTTCCCCCTCTTAGGGTATTCACCATACATGGTACTAACAAATAAATTTATGAATTAGTTTAAAGTATTAAATTTATTCTCATAAATATCATTCTATGTATATAGAAATTTATATCCTAGTTATGACATAAAATTTAGTTTTTAGCATCTTCTTGTATTGTTAGCAATTTTAAAGGGAATATGTATCCATATTTACTATAAGAGTATTTTCCAGTCCCTACCAATCTTAGGATTTTTCTATAATTTATTTTCTCTTTTAGGTGTATGCATGACATTATTTCACACCCTTGATCCTAATTGGGCACACATGTGGTAGTTCCTTCACATGGTTTAACTCATCCTTTTTCCTAATAAAAAAATTTCCCCACTAGTGTGGTTGTTAATTGGTGGGTTTCTCTATAAATGTGTAAGCTAAAGTAATTGTTCCCTATAATTCATTTCAACCCTCATGTTCCCACTAAAATAATATATAAAAAACTTCATCATTTGATGTACTCATGATTCTAATAATAAGACCAACAACCATTTAAAAAAATAAGATTTAGTTATTTTCAACCATGAATATAATTTATTTGTGGGTTATGAACTTAAAAGTAAAAGTTGGTTAAAATTTATACATATTAAGTGTTAGTATTATATTGATTTTTTTCCTATTGAGTATTTATCAATGTATAATGGGAATTTAGGTCAAAATTATCATTTAATTGGGAGATTAGGATTTATTATTTAATAGGAACCACATGATGATATTTAAAGGGTATGAAATAAACAATAATAACAAGAAGTATTGAAATAAAATATTAAAAAATGGGTTATTTTAAGTAATGCAAACATAAATTATGAAGTTAACATGTGATCCATCAACTTGAATGTGACTGAACTAATTTAGACCTCTCATAGGACAACCATTACAGTGAGAAGAAAATAGAGTATAATAATAATAATAATAATAATAATAATAATAATAATAATAGTAATAATAATAATAATTAGAAATTGGTTAGTCTATGATTCAAAAAAATAATATACCAAAATTAAATTAATGCTCAAAAAGAGATGAAAAAATGAAGTTTTACAATCCTTTTTCTCCCTGAAACCAACATATTCTTGAGGATATTCATAAATATAATCAAAGGAAAGACCTGATCTACCCAGGCCGACCAGGGCATCTATTAACCCATTAGCCTCATGAAATATATGTGATATAACAAATAAAACATAAGAAATAAAGTTTATATAATGGGGATATTGTGGTAGAGGCCTCTATGATATACATATCTTCTATTTGAATGCATTCACTATCACTATCGAGTCCATTTCAAGGTATATTTTATCCTATACTCTCCACCTTTCCATATCAAGTGCCACCACTACAAATTCAAGATCCAATTCTATTGAGTTGATTTATCCATAATAATAGTAAAATAATACCTTCATAATTACATTCAAGTCCAAAAATACTTCTCCAAAGTTATCCTTTTGGTATTTTAATGATAATTATTTGTTAATCATGATCTACAAAACCAGTGGATTTTTCCAAATAAGCTTCAAAGGGGCCTTATAATGCTTAAATGAACCAAAAAGACCATGTTTAGTTGGTCTTGGATTATACTGGTATCCCCAAATCCTAAATATTTCTACTCAATAAACTCAATAAAGTGTTTATTTCCACTATATATGTCACAATATTAACTATATTACCTTATTATTTAGAAATAAGTATTTTAATATCATTATATGTTCTAAAACAACATCACACACATTGGACATATTTATATACCCAATCACACATCAATTTACAATAAATGCAGAACAACCTCTATGTGTATTGAAACAAAAGATATCTAGAAATAAAAATAATTGTTGATATATCATTGTAACACCCTGACATTTTTATGAAATATTTCACTTTAAATAATTTTATTTCTTCTATTTCTTACATTACACACAACACTGAGTTTAGATGAACTATATAACATTATTAAATTATAATGTGTTTGTTATTATATCATTTTTGGATTGGAGGTTATTAATAGTAATAAATAAATTATTAAAAATATATGGTTTACACATTTATAAAATTAATTCACTATTCATCAAATGATTATAACTAAAAAAATATTTAAAAATAAAAGTGATGTTTTTATAAAACAATTGTTTTTATACATGAAATTTATTTTTATATTAATAAATTAAATTAATAATTATTGGTGAATTATTTTAAGGAAATTTATAAATTATTTAATTAATGAAATGTTTTAAACATTTAAATTTTTTCTAGGTATAGGAGAAAAATAAATCTAGTTTTATGCTTAAAATGTATTTTTTCTAAAAAGCAGTTTTTGTCATATTTTGCGTACATACTTTAAAATTAATTTATGCCATTAATAGGTATTTAATTAGATAAAATTATTTAAATATTTATAATTATGAGTTTTAAATTTGGTAAATTGGCCATTTTATTTTTGGTTAATATGAATTGTAACTGTGGTAAAATTTATCCCATCAGTAAAGAGTAAATCAGGTTAATCTTGATTAAAAATAAGTGATAAGTCTATAAATTTTCATCCTAATTATTATTATATTAATTTAATTAGACTCTTATCACCATATTATTTAAATTAATTAGTTTAAGGGACACATTTCTATTAAAATTATTTATATGTTTTTTAAATTAAAGAAAGTTACAAAATGTCACTCTCTTTATTTTTAATGTGTATTATGAGTCCACATGGGAAAAAATGTAAGTTATGAACTAATATAAGTGCTTATTTTAAACAAAATTAAATTAATTTTATTATATAAATTTATTTTTAATTCTTAGTAATTATATAATTACCTTAATTGCTTATGAAACACTGATGAAATATTTCACCATTTAACTAAAAATATAATAAACCATTTTAAAAATATTAAAAGTGGTGTAATTTTAATGATTTAATGTGACCCACTAATTTAGATATTTATATGAAATTTTAGGGAGTTTTAATGGATTATATTCTAAATCCCCATTTTTCTTGATGTATTTCAATTCAAATTAAATGAATAGTATCAAAATTGAGATTAATGGTATTTTATCAAAATAATATTTTACTAAATTATTTAAAAATCATAAAATTTTTTAAATAAGAGAAGGTGGATATGATATGGTATATAATGTAATAAAATTTCCATTTATGTTCCAACTTTTACCTTATGAGTAAAAATTACAACCCTTTAAGATTGAAAAACTTGTTACCATAGTTAAAATTAAAATTAGTTAAGCAAGGGTTAATAAAACTGATAAGGTTTAAAATTAAACAAAAAATTATATAAATTATATTGGTTGATAGAATTAAAACATTACCCTAAATTATCTTAAAATAAATATCCATTTGGAGTCATTTGTCTTGAGAATAAATTTATTATAATTTAATATCTTGAGAAATTCCAAAAGTGGCCCTCACTTTAATTATAAAAGGGAACCTCATCGCTAACTTATTTACACTAGATTTGAACTTATATATCAATAAAAATATTACAATTTACCTTATAAAATTGCCCAGTCACATTATATAGGTTCGTTTTTTTTCAAAAAAGATCATCCCTAGATTTCCTTAGAGGATATCTAAAGGAGTTATTTCAAAGAAGAGGTAATCACCTTACCCGATCACTTTATTTTCTACTATTCCTTAACTTTTCTAAATATATAGTATTGATCATTAAATAATAAATTAAGTATCATAAATATGATCAAATATTATTATGATAGTTAAAAGCCCATTATATTCCATCTTCCCTATCAAAGGAGAAGTGAAAGTATCGGTCGTGCGTATGTACGACTTACCATCTCCACATAGCAATACAGTTCATGTTTCACCACCATATTTTATGGATGGGTATTATGATGGGTCTAATATTTATTTATTATATTTATGAAAAAATTATAATTATTTAAAAATAATATCATGTCTTCCTTCTTACCATTATATCTATTGGGAAACAATAATGTCTCTCATGCGTATGTGTAGACAACCACCTCCATGAAGCGATGTGAATCATTTTTCATTTATATTTTAATTGGATGGTAAAGAGGATGGATTTTATGAATATAAATTATATATATTATATAATAATTATCTTTGAAATTTTAATCAATGTTCTCTTTTATTTTGTTCCACCTGTCAAAAAATGAAAACAACGTTCATGCATACGTACGACTTACTGTCTCTATGAACAATGTAATTCAATTTTCTATATATAAATTTTATGGATGAATATAAATATTTATATAATGATTATATATGATATTTATATTATTATTAATATTAAATATTATTTAATCAAGATAAATGTACAAGGAACATAACTATTAAACTGAAATACTCATGATAAACGAAATAGTATACACCCGAAAATGAAAAATTTAATAAAGAATTATTTATAAAAGGGGGAGTTGAAATGATACAAATGGATTATATATGATATTATAAGTGTTAAAATGACTATTATATTTAATCATAATAAATTTAAATTTATTATATAGGAGGATAGTGTGATTTCAAAGCAAGGTGAACTTGAGGTAAGAGTTTTATGTCACAATCTAATTGTTTATTAGGATTAATTATGGTTATGCCTCTTATTAAGAAATATTATGATCTACCTCTCAAGAAACTTATTAATTTTATTTTACTCTATTTATTTATTTAAATTCATGTTTTATTATCATTTTCCTCATTTATGTAATAAATAGACCAAAAATATGTTTTTAGGGAAAATTGACTTTATTTATCTCTTCAGTCAAAAAACATTTTTCTTACATATTAATGTTTTATAAAAATGTCTTAAGAAGGTTTTAAATACTATATTATTATTTTTTAAATTCATTTTTACCCATGTTTTACTTTTACAAAACGTTTTGAAAGGATTTTTTTTGTTTTTCCAAATGAGATACTTTGTGACATTTTTTACAAAAGTATGGAAGGAATGTTTTTATTTAATTTATAAGGCATGCAATTTTTTCCTACTATCATGAATAATTTTTTTATTTGAAAAAACATTTAATTTTTTTTTCAAATAAAATGTTTTCCTTTATAATCACATAGTTTTTTTAAATAATTGATTTCAAAATGAAATTGGTATTTTACTCAAGAATATTTTAATGATATTTTAATGGAATTTCTATTCCTAAATAACAAAAACCATTTATTTAACTTATGATTTATAGGTTATATGATCCAAGTATAATATCCTTATTCTTTGTCTATATGGTTTATTTTTATGAAGGCATGATGTTTATGAAACCCATTCCTTCACTACAACAAAAGCAGCCCTTAGCGGCGGTTTAAACCGCCGCTAAATGGGTTGGCGGTGGTTTTTGTAAACCGCCGCTAAACTTGGCATCGGCAATCTTTTAGCGGCTATTTTTTCTATTTTGTGACGGTTTAAAATATGTGTCGTAGATGCCTCATTTCCCGGCGGTTTCTCTCCATTTAGCGGCGATTTTATGGGTATGCCACACCTTTTTATGCGCGACGGTTTTAACCACCGCAAAATTATGCCGTTTGATGCGCCTATTTTGCGGTGGTAAAAACCGCCGCTAAATATAAACGTAATATATCTAGCGGCGGTTTTAACCGCCGCTAAATGCTGCCCAGCAAGGCATTTAGCGGCGGTTAAAACCGCCGCTAAATGCTACCAAATATGGCATTAGCGGCGGTTAAAACCGCCGCTAAATGCTGCACTGGAAAAAAAAATAATTTTGGTTGTACTACACCACTGCCCTGAAAAATAAATCAAACCAGAATATAGATAAATGATCACATCATCATCCCTTTAAGAATCCAACCGATCGTGCTCCCCACCATAGGTTTTAACATTAACATAAAATTATGAACCATAGTATTCTCCACCATTGTAATTTCCTATAAAGAATATCCAAAGATTTACAATGATAATATTGAAAATTTTCCTCTAATTGGTAAATCCTAAATACTTATGAGGCCATAATAGGGACCTTACTATAAAGAAACAGTCAAATTCCAATCAGCCTAAATGAAACTAGTCATGCAATCTTTCTCAGAAGACATTTTCGACCCTTTCATGACACCCACATTAGCCTAGTGACATGATTTAAATGGATACTTTCACCTATATACATCTAAGAAGAAGTATAATAATTCAATCCACTTTCATCTAACCATTCCCAAGATACTCAGCTTAGATGACTCACATATCACAATCTGAACCACAATTCCTCCCTCTATGAAATCCCGTGTTTACCACAAGCACATTCACATAAGCCCATACCTGACTTTCAATGAAATTTCTTAGTCATTCCATCACCTAACCATTTAATACATTGTTCCCCAGCATGAACAAGGGTGGAACCTAGATCCATCCCACTATAATCATTACCCTTTAAACATCACCTTTGAGTCCGACGATAAGTTTGGGATAAAATAAGATCATCAACTATGTGCCATAAATGTTACATATACAAACCAACCGTTATCATACTTGTTCAACACATCAATAATACTACTACTCATCATCTGATGCTGCATCGTCACCCTCTCCAACTTCATCTCCACCACCTGCTGCCACCTGTAAGAACATTATATTGAAAATTAAATATTGTTTCATATTTATAATAAAACTTTAAACCAATAAAAGTTTGCAAACTAAATGATTTTGATTTTTTTGTGATTTACCTGCTCACCACTACCCGATGCACTACCACCGGGGGAATATCTTCTCATATACTGACGTATTTCAAGCAACTATTTCTGCAAACCAGATATCTGATCCCCCTGCTGGTGAACTGTGTTTCGTAGAGAATACATCTCCCTCTGAGCATATTCTGGTATGAAATGACTATAAGCAGGAGTAGATGTAGCTGAAATCCCTGATGGCATGCGAAAGACCTCAGATGGTACAGGTCCCAAACCCATCCCGCGCACTCTACCAGGATGCTCCTTCCCAAGGACTTTACCAACCGGGTCATCCTGGGAGACTGAGTAGGATTTCCCAGGATTGACATCCCATATTTATTTAATTTTTACCTATAAATAAAATATCAATATATATTAACACATTAAAAACTGATAATAAGTTATTATAATAAATAATTGACTTCATACCCCAACTTCTCTGGCAGGTTCATTAACAAAACTTCCATCTGTTTTTTTATGAACATCCAGCCACAGTTCTGTTCGGGATGCGTCATGCCCTAAACTCTGTGACTGCATTAAACAATGATAAATCAACAATTAAATATGTTAAATAGATAATATTATCTTATAAATATTTAAACTAATTAAAAGATTACCAATGACATTCGGCTTCTTGAAAATCTTTTTGAACCCACAGTGTGCGGGATGACCTGCTTTGCCCGGTTTGAAGCATTCTGTCTTGAGAGATCCTGAAATAAATAAAATTCAATTTAATAGTATTGTATTAAATGTCTATCTCCTCTTCATGTACATGTATAAATGTAAAATGAGGATAATATAATAATATATATTTCAATACCATCCTCTTCTCATCACGATGTCTATCGACAAAAACCTTCCACTGTTCTTTCGGTACCCCACTGGGTAGCTTCTCATACATCTGCTGCAAGGTCAACGAAGTATCGTTGACATCACACCATAACCTCCATTTGAAATCTTTCCATTTTTTTCCAAGATTTTTCAATGTCCACTTCCGTGCGATCACATCAGCAACGGTAAAGTGGAAGAACATCTGTATACAGAAATTCATTTTGAATATATTAGTAACATGACATTCAATTAAACCATAAAGTAATAAAATTACCTTTATCTGAGAATCATAAACTTCATTTTTCTAGTTTGGAGGCATATGACTCCAATCATCATATGAAATAGGCAGGGAAATGGGCTCCGCTGCCAGTTGACCTATAATCTGACCAAGTAAACCTGCGGCGTCATCCGTCGGGACCCCATAAGAATCAAATGGCACCACTATCTTCTTGCCATGCATGTTCCAAACATCAGAACATTTTATGTGTTTTTCCACGGTTTCATTGTTTTCATCTGCAATGAGCAAACAATTACTATAAAAAAATGCAATAAATTTATTTAATTAAAATTTGTACCTATGACTGTGACCCTCTAGAATGTCCATGATGAACTGGAAGGGGCGTGTCGCTGCCCCACTACTGAGGCTCCTGTAGGGGGAGGCGATGACTCATCCTCTAATGAGGAATCCACTGATGGTGTCAGAGATGGTGCAGGGGGAGATGATGCAGGGATGTAGGCAGCTGCTGCCTCAGATGTCGTGGGGACAGACGTATCGTCATCTATCGCAGAAGTAGAAGGAATGGTGTACCGCTTCTTCCTTGGAATTCCTGTCATTTAATCAAATAAAATTAAGTTCAGAATATATATTTCAAAAAATTTATGCAGAAAAAAAATTAAAAATGATAATAGATGCCCAGTACTAACAAAAAATATATATATAACAATGATAATGAATGACTACAGAAATGAAACAAGTGGTTGCTGAATGAATAAATAATTGTACATACAATCATTTTCCCCTTCAATCATGTCGGTTTCCTGCTCCATTGCTTCATCCACTTCATTCATCCTTGCTAGACTAATATTTTTAATATCATGATGGAAAAATAATTCTGCTTCCTGTTGTTGATGAAATTCAATTGTAGAGGTCAAATCTTCCACTTCATCACCCATATCATACAAATCTCTTTGTATTACGTGAGTAACTACACTCTACCCTTCATCCACAACATCATTCACATAATATACCATTTTTTCCTGCGATGCTAAGATATATGGATCATGCAGTTCATGATCACCAACATCCATCAAGCGAGAGAAGTTTACAGAAGTAAATTGCAAGGAATCTCTTTTAACACCTCTGATAATATCGACCCATTTGCATTTGAATAAAACAACATAAAAATGCCCGTGGTAGTTTAATTCAATAATATCATGCATCTTTCCATAGTATTCCACTTCAGAAAATGTAAATATACCACTATTCTGTGTTTTCAAACCCACTTCTCGATTGACTGTACGAAATCTAAAACCATTCACATTATAAGCGTCGAACTTTCTAACTTGTTTTATAAGACCTCTAGCAAGAAACTTCAAATCTTCTGACAAGTCTGCTCGAGTATCAGTATTCATGATCTGAAAAAAAATTAATAGATTTGCAAATTGTATGTGTCAAACTAATATTCGTATTTATTGCAATATTTATAAACTTACACATCGTGAAAACCATTCTACCAGCTCTTTATTCACAGCTTTCGTTATATCTTTTTCATTTCGTGTTCGGCCTCTCATTCATCTCTTTTTTTGTATCCTCAACTCTTCAATAAATGGATCTGCAATTTCACTATTCAGCAGCACATATCTATGTGCCTGTAATAATTCCAATTCTGTTAGTGTCGCGTATGAGGTCCTCCCAACTGATCGGCCAATAGCAGGAAATATTTTTGATTTCTGATGCATTTGAGAATGAGTTGATGTTTCGTCAACACGTCCAACTCGATTAAATCTTGTCTCAATATCATCCAAATATCTAGAACAAAAGGTGAGACACTCCTCAGCCAAATAGCCTTCAGCAATAGAGCCTTCTGGTTGAGCTTTATTTCTCACGTATGCTTTCAAATGCCCAAGATATCTGTGAAAAAAAAATATTATGCATTTATTTAAATGCCAATTTTTTTTTTACTTAACTGGAAACATATAAATAAAATACCTCTCAATTGGATACATCCATCGATAATGAACGGGGCCTCCTAATTTAGCTTCGTCAACTAAATGCACAGTTAAATGCATCATGACAGTAAAAAACGATGGAGGAAAGATCATCTCCATTGCACAAAGGGTCTATACAAACCTCTCCTGTAGGTTGTCAAGCTGAAATGGATGTAGAGCTTTCTCACATAATTTCCTGAAAAATGTGCAGAATTGGAGTACAACAGCAGTAACTTTTTCAGGTAATAATGTATGCAATGCCAATGGTAGTAACTGTTGTAACAAAATATGTGAATCATGACTTTTCAATCCATATAACTTACGATTCTTCAAGTCAACACACCTCGAGATGTTACTCGAATACCCATCAGATACCTTAACATTCTTTAAAATTTGAAGGAACGTATCTTTATCCCTATTTTTCATTGAAAAAATGGCCGGAGCATACTTTTCATTCTCATTTGTCCAGAGATCACGTTTTATGTTCATTACTTGTAAGTCTTTGCGAGCATTGAGATGATCCTTCGACTTTCCATGCTCATTAAGTAATGTGAAAATCAAATTATCACATACATTCTTCTCAATATGCATCACATCAAGATTGTGGCGCAAAGAATTAAATTCCCAATACGGAAGTTTGAAGAATATACTTTTTTCTTCCATTGTTGCGTTCTGATTTCACTTGACGATGCACTTCGCACTCGTTTTCCGCTATCATTCAATTGCTGAACCTTCCCAAATTCTGTTTTAACATTTTCAAGCTGTGTCAATATTTCAGAACCGGTTAACAACTTTGGAGGTGGTCTACGATCAATGGAACCATTAAATTTTGATTTGTTCAGCCGAAATCTATGAGATGCATCAAGAAATCTTCGATGGCACAAGAAGCACCATTTTCTACTATGAGGTAGCCGTTTGGGCTCGAAATCAAAGTTACAAATGGGACAAGCCAAACCCGTATAAGTGTTCCAACCAGATAAATTCCCAAGCCCAAGGAAGTCACTAATGGTCCACATTAAAGCAGCATGCATTTTGAACATTGTTTTAGAAGAAACATCAAATGTCTCAACACCGTTGCTCCATAACTCCTGCAATTCTTCAATCAAAGGCTGCAGGTATACATCAATATCATTTACAGGCATTTGTTTTCTAGGAATAATCATCTAAATGATAAAAGATGTTTGTTGCATACACATCCACGGAGGCATATTATAAGGGATCAAAACAACTGGCCAAATGCTATAACTCGTACTCAAAGTCCCAAATGGGTTGAATCCATCGGCATCCAATCCCAATCGAACATTACTAGGATCAGCTGAGAAATCTAGATGTAATGAATCAAATGTCTTCCACGATTGGGAATCTCGTGGATGTCTCATTAACCCATCATTGTTATTATCTACAGCATGCCACTTCATGTGTTCGGCGGTTTTTGATGAAATGAATAATATTTGCAATCGAGGCTTCAAAGGAAAGTAACGCAAAACTTTTGCAGGTGTGTTCCTTTTCTTCTTCTCCATGAAATTATGTTCAGTCATACTTCCAACATTACCCTTTGACTGCCATCTAGAAGAAGAACATTTCTTATAATTCTGTCTACTTGAATCCTCTCCCCAGTAAAGCATACAATCATTGGGACAAGCATGTATTTTTTTATAATTCAGACCAAGCTTGTTTACAACTTTTTTCATCTCATAAAATGATTCTGGGATTTTTGCTTCAGGAAATGCATCACGAATCAATTCCAATAACATAGACATTGCCTTATTTGTAATTCCACAAAGACATTTGATATGGTACAACTTCAGCAGAAATGAAAGCTTTGAATATTTCAAACACCCACTATACAACTCGTGATTTCCATCATCAACTAAATCATGAAACACATTTTTCTCACTGATGTTTTCCCTTACATTTGGCTCCACAGAATTAAGAGGAGGATCCAATGATATGTTACAATCTTGATCTGCTTGTGTTACAGTCTCAAAAACATCACTTGTCACGTTGCAATTTGTAGCATCATCTTTTGGTTGTTCTGATATGTTTTGATGCTCATAGTGGTGTCTTGCAGTGCCGAATGCATCATTTATGAGGTTTTGTATTTCATTTTCCATTGGCGACAAACTTGGGACCTCATTCTGTGGATTAACATCAGTCCTCAATCTTTCTGTATTGTTTGATTCTCCATGCCAAATCCAACACAAATATTGATCAGGGAATTTCTTTAGTATTAAATGTTCATAAACTTCATCCCTCTTCAACCATGTTCTAAATTTACATTTAGGACATGGACATCTTATTCTCCCTTCAACGGATCGATTAGAAATTGCAAAATCTAAAAACTCATTCAAACCCTTAACATATTGAGGTGTGTTCCTCGGTAATGTGATCCAGCTTTTATCCATGTATATCACAATGTGCCTACACAAAAATATACGATAGTGTAAGATTATAGAAACATAATATAATAAAGATGAACCATTGATCATAAAGTATGCATAATATAATAAAGATGATTCATTGATCACATTTACCACTTCAGACCAACAGAACAAGTCTGGTCCATAGGAGACAGCGTCAACACCTCATTGAGGAGAAATAAGAATATCGGGCTACACACTTATCATAACACTATCGATCACACATTTATGTTGCCTCAAACAACACCCCATTGATGTGTGATAGAAACTGATCATAATGCATTTTAAACCTGAGACATTATGTGATTGTTTAGGCTTGACCTTAGATGTCCTCCAAGAGGAATGATGTTTCTCAATGGTTTCATACACAACCAACTATAAAGAGGGCCACTATGTTCACTTTATTCATCGAAGTGTCACCTCTCTAGGTTTGAGTATTACAAGTCAGACATTTATAATCATGTCTTCAACCATCGACATATAAAGAACCAGTTTTTTATTCAAGGGTTGTCTTAGACATTGAAACATTATTAATCTCATTTATAAGAATTTTATTTTAATAAAAAAATTTAATTTTTTAAAAGGGTTTGATCACTATAGTGGTGAGAATGTAAAACACATACATACATCAAATTCATAAACACATGGGAAATGCAGAAGGACTACTCACATAAATTCTATTTTTTTTCACTTTTTAAGAACAACCCTATAACTCTTGTCTATGATTTTTTAAATTTGAAATCATATCTTTAGTACCTATCTCAAGGCACAACACCAAATACATAATTATATACAATTTATAGTTAATCATATAATTTTATTATAAAAATTATAATTTATTTCAATTAAAACCAACAAGGAATAATTGCCTAAAAATCACCATCCCACCTCATCACACCTATATAATAACCAACCACTTATGTATTGTTTGTGGTGAACTCCAACCTTTATCCCAAAAAAATTACCTATGAAGTTGAACCAAGTCAATCAAAAAATTAACTTAACTTAATCTAATTTTAATTAAAACTATTTAAAAATTATAAATGGTGATGTACCTCTAACCCAATGACATGTTACAGCATTAGATAATAATGTTGGGACATCTCATATCAGTTTTGAGAAAAATAATTATCAGATCAGATGATTTATACAATGATCCAGTGTAAATAATCTCCAAAATCTAACCAAAAAATCCAAAAATAAATGAAGAACAATGTAAAGGTAACATCAAATGTAGTCATACATAATGGAAATAATACTACATGTTTGACCCAAACCATGGCCATGAATGATGTTGTAGAGGAATTTATCCAAGGTTGATGCAAGTAGTTTATAATCAAATGATGTCCTATTTGACATTAGCATCACCTTTTTGATGTGTTGGTTACATATACTTCTTCCTAACCATATAATTTATTCCCCTTCCCCTTCTCTATCTATCTGCCTCTCCCAAAAACAATGTCTACATCATAGGAATATATGTTGGTATTTTGAAATATTTAAGTCATGTAGTTGTTGATAAGGTGGCATGTATATTTGTCATAATTGAAATAATTTTTTAGATATTTCATTATTTTGATGACCCATGTGTTTTTATTTCCCATTATGGTTTTTTTGAGACTCGACACAGTAATGACCTCCTCACGGTGGAAGACTAGGCCACCAAAACCCAATTCTTTCCACCATAGGCCATTTTTTAAAGATAAGTGACGAGAATGAATAATTATAATGGTAGGCCTCTTCATAATGTACGTGTAGGCATGCACCCAACCATATATATGAATATGTTCATAATAATAAAAATAAGAGAAAATAAACTAAATATTTACATTCTATCATGTTATTTACTTTAGAGAATAAAAAATAGTACAATAGGTATTATGAAAACAAATGGAAAAAATATACACCTAATAGGGAAATATTACATATCCTGACAATAATATGAAACGAATGAATTATAGAGAGATCGACTATTGATCTATAATCACCGACCACCATGTAAGGTCAAATTAACCCAATTATCACTTTTCCCAGCATAATACACAACTAATTTGTACATTATCTATATATACATGACATGTGTGGGAATAACTCAATTAGGTTTGAGCACATATATACCCAACCTTCCGCATCCAAACCCGATATAGGAGGAATAGAATACATGTTAATATTAGACATCTGAGCCTAAAGATTGACAAAAAACTAACCCAACAATAAAGAGATATGTTCTTCAATAAAACCGAAAAGGAGAGAAAGGTTATATCTATCTCAAATACCAGTCCAAAATAATGGCTTCACAACTTCTCTAATGAAATATCATCAATGCCCAGTGCAGCGCAGGAGGAGGCATCGGCGGAGGAGGAGGAGGCCGCGGTGGAGGAGGAGGCACCGACGACAGCGCGGAGGAAGGGCGGAGGCAGGGCGGAGGCAGGGCGGAGGCAGCGGAGGCAGTGGAGGCAGTAGAGGAGGAGGAGGATGAGGCCGGAGGAGGACGAGAAGGAGGAGCAGGAGCAGAGGAGGAGGCAGCGACCGCGGCGGAGGAGGAGGAGGCAGCGGAGGAGGAGGAGGAGGCCGCAGTGGAGGAGGAGGAGGCCGTGGTGGAGGAGGAGGCACCTGCGATAGCGCAGAGGAAGGGCGGAGGCAGGGCGGAGGAAGCGGAGGCAGCGGAGGAGGAGGAGGATGAGGCTGGTGGAGGAGGAGGAGGAGGATCAGGAGCATAGGAGGAGGAGGCGGTCACGGAGGAGGAGGAGGAGGCGGCGGCCGCAGAGGCACCGGCGTGACCGCGGCGTGACCGCGGCATGACCGCGGAGAAGGAGGTGGCCGCGGAGGCACCGGCGGCACCGGCGGAGGAGGAGGAGGCATCGGCGGAGGAGGAGGAGGCCGCGGTGGAGGAGGAGGCACCGACGGCAGCGCAGAGGCAGGGCGGAGGCAGGGCGGAGGCAGCGGAGGCAGCAGAGGCAGTGGAGGCAGTGGAGGCAGCGGAGGCAGCAGAGGCAGCGGAGGCAGCGGAGGCAGCGGAGGAGGAGGAGGATGAGGCCGGTGGAGGTGGAGGAGGAGGAGCAGAAGCAGAGGAGGAGGCGGCGGCCGTGGCGGCGGAGGAGGAGGCGGCGACCGCAGAGGCACCGGCATGACCGCGGCGTGACCGCGGCGTGACCGCGGTGTGACCGCGGAGGAGGATGAGACATGGAGGCACTGGTGGCACCGGCGGAGGAGGAGGAGGCATCAGCGGAGGAGGAGGAGGTCGCGGTAGAGGAGGAGGCACCGGAGGCACCGACGGCAGCGCGAAGGCAGGGCGGAGGCAGGGCGGAGGAAGCGAAGGCAGCAGAGGAGGAGGATGAGGCCGGTGGAGGGGAGGAGGAGCAGGAGCAGAGGAGGAGGCGGCGGCCGCGGCAGAGGAGGAGGAGGCAGCAGAGGCAGCGGAGGAGGAGGAGGCCGCAGTAGAGGAGGAGGAGGCCGCGGTGGAGGAGGAGGCACCGACGGCAGCGCAGAGACAGGGCGGAGGCAGCAGAGGCAGCGGAGGAGGAGGAGGATGAGGCCGGTGGAGGAGGAGGAGGAGCAGGAGCAGGGGAGGAGGTGGCGGCCGCGGCGGAGGAGGAGGAGGCGGCGGCCGCGGAGGAACCGGCGTGACCGCGGCGTGACCGCAGCGTGACGGCGGCGTGACCGCGGCGTGACCGCGGCGTGACCGCGGCGTGACCGCGGCGTGACCGCGGCATGACCGCGGCGTGACCGCGGCGTGACCGCGGAGGAGGAGGTGGCCGCGGAGGCACCGGCGGCACCGGCGGAGGAGGAGGAGGCATCAGTGGAGGAGGACAAGGCCGCGGTGGAGGAGGAGGCACCGACGGCAGCGCAGAGGCAGGGCGGAGGCAGGGCGGAGGCAGCGGTGGCAGCGGAGGCAGCGGAGGCAGCGGAGGAGGAGGAGGATGAGGCCGGTGGAGGAGGAGGAGGAGGAGCAGGAGCAGAGGAGGAGGAGGCGGCCGCGGCGACGGAGGAGGAGGCGGCGGCCGCAGAGGCACCGACGTGACCGCGGCGTGACCGCGGCGTGACCGCGGCGTGGCCGCAGCGTGACCGCAGCGTGACCGCAGCGTGACCGCGGCATGACCGCAGAGGAGGAGGAGATGTGGAGGCACTGACGGCACCGGCGGAGGAGGAGGAGGCATCGGCAGAGGAGGAGGAGGCCGCGGTGGAGGAGGAGGCACCGGCGGCAGCGCGGAGGCAGGGCGGAGGCAGGGCGGAGGCAGGGCGGAGGCAGGGCGGAGGCAGGGTAGAGGTTACTTTATACTTTTTTTCATAAATTCAAAAAGATTAAAAAAATTAAAGATTTTAATATCATGATCAAATAGATTATATAACCAATATAGTACCTTATTTAACCTACAAGAACATATTAAATGGGTTGGATAAAACCTTTAGAAAAAAACCATCAAACTATGTTTTAAAATCCTTCATTTTAGATGGTGTGATTTGATAAAAGTGAAAAAATAGGATACATTTTACAAATCATGTTATTATAAAACTCCACCCCTTCTCAATAGATGTAAACCAAAATATTATAATAAAACACATTGGAAACTCAAAACATATGGGAGGAAGATCACTACACGATGATCACTTTTCAGGAAAAATTGTAATCATGTATATCATCCTATGTAACTCTAGAAGAGAATATCTAACGCAAATCAACATATGGTTCCATTCTACTTGAAATACATAAAAACCCATTAGGTCCAGCAATGGAAATCAAATGAATGTAATAATTAATAAGACCATTATGGGAAATCAACCAATCCATTATAACAATGACATGTAGAGATTTCATATTCAGAATCAATAAATATCATACAAGATTTAAATATAAAATAAATAAAGTATAGATAGGTAATAAAAAATCCTTGTCTCTTATTTTTCTTGTAGGAGCAGAAATACCAATTATATAGTGTTTGAGATCCATAAAAATATTCAAATATTTCACAACATACACATATATGATAGAATGAGGGGATTTGGTATAAAATATTACAGTCAATGAAGATGATTATCTGAAAATGGAACCTCTAATTACCAAAATCAAAGGCCGCGGGGGGCGCGATGGTCACCGTGGGGGGGGGGGGTGCGGGGGTCGCCAGAGGCCGCGGGGGGCGTGGTGGTCGCCGGAGGGCATGGGGGGCGCGGGGGGCGTGGGGGTCGCCGGCGGTCGAAGGGGGCACCGGGGGGGTGCGGGGTTCGCCAGGGGCCCGGGGGTCGCCGGAGGGTGCGGCTGTCACCGGAGGGAGCCAGTGTCGCCGGAGGGAGAAGGTGTCGCTGGGGATCGGGGAGGGTTTGTGAGGAGAGGGTTTGTGAGGCGGATCTGGGAAGAGGGGAGACAACACGAGGGGGAAAGCGTCGCGAGTTTTCTAAAAAAAATGGGTTTCGCGGCGGTTTTTAATAAACCGCCGCGAAACCTTTCTCGGATAACGTTTAGCGGCGGTTTTGTGAACCGCCGCCACAAAACCACCGTTAAACCAGGGTTTTTTTGTAGTGCTTTTTCATGGGTTATTCTATGATGAAATTTTTATGAAACCCATTTCTCTTCATGGGTTATGATATGATGAATGGTTTATGATCTTATGACACACATATGTATGATTTTAATTATGTTATGGGTGAAACCTATATCTCCCTCCAATGAATTGGGTATATATTCAGGTCTCGTAAGATAAATAGGACTTGAATGGGGAGTGAACCAAGTTCTATAATGGACATTATCTACTATGATATCTTGGAAGTGAATATTGAATACAAAAATGGTTTGGGGAGTGAACCCATTCAACTATGATATTATTGGAAAATATCCTTGACTAATAAAGAAATTATTTACTATGATTATGTGTATTCCATAATTCCATGTCTTATGCCAATGATATTCTCTCATGGATCATGTTCTTTAATTCATTTATGATTCATGTCTTATGAAATTCCAAAATTTATTCCATGACTCAAGACTTTGATATATGATATACAGAGTATGGTTTTCAAATGTTAATATCATTTTCTCATACCTTTTTTTCATGTTATGCTTATAAAATCATCAATATATCCCTTTTTTACCCTTACTGAGCATTAGAGATCACCCTTTCTTATCTTTCCTTTCCCTAGGTATTGAATAAATGTATTTATTATTCTATGTTTAATAAGGGTGCTAATTATAGAGAAATAAGTGGGATATGATGTAGATATTTTATGAACCAGTTGTTTATGTTTCCAATTTTCCAAAGATACTAGACCTAAATGATTATAGTATGGATAAAAATGTTATGTAATGAATATTCATTTATTAGGATTTGATATCTATGTATGAAAAGTATAGTTCACTATATTTGGAATCCTAGAAATATTTAGTTAACCATTGGAAACTAGGATGAGAAAACTTTAGTAAGAACCCTAGGGATAAGTCTAAGTACTGGATAAAATCCTAAAGTTTTGGTATTGATCACAAATAAAAATGGTTAAACCTAAGGTTTCATAAAATAATGTTTTATAGTTTATAAATCCTATAAATTATTTTTTATGATTATGTGGTTTCCCTCCATGATTATTGTTTCTCACACTATGATTTTTGGTTTTAGTGAACGACTGGAACCTAAAGGAATCATGTTAATCTTGAATGAAATGGATATTGAAATGATTGCCCTCCTGAGTAACCAAATGTTATGGGAGATAGAATTTAAAGTATTGTTTCTATAATCATACAAATTTCTCAAGATGTGAATCTTACCGAGCTTCCAAATGATCAAATGAGAGATCCGTGTTCTTTTGAGTCCATCATGAGGAAACAAACACCTTCTTTTAGTGGGTATACTAATCCAATAGTCACTAAGTAATTGATCAATACCAATGGAAAATATTTTTTGTTCTCTAGTGTTTGAAACATGAGAAAGTTATTCTAGCTATTTATCTTTTATAAGGATAATTAGATCAACTGTGGAATTTTATTAAAAACATGATAGAATAAGAATAAATTTTATGTATGGAATGGAATGAATTTGAAAGATTATTTTTCAACAAGAACTTTCATTGTAATATTCATATTAAAATTGAGAAAGAATTACTTGAGTTGAAACCAAAGGATGATGAATCTGTTGGTACCTATGAGTAACATTTTACAAGACTTGTGACGTACTCTTTTGAAATTATCATCAAACCTGAAAGTAATTTTGATCGATTATTCAGTGGCTTAAAAATTGTCTCTGAAGGGTGTTATCCATTATATACTTTAGAATCTATGAAGAAATTATTCAATGTGACATCAAGGAAGAGATATAGATTTGAGTTATCCATCAATCTATTTGTTTTGATAAGAAAAGAAAAATGTAATTCAAAGGCAATTCTAAAAAATCATAGATTCATGAAGGTGGTATTTATTTTATTCTTAAAATGTGTAAGGAAATATAAGGAAAATTGTCTTAAAGTAATTGGTAAATGTTTCAATTGTGTAAAGGAAGTTCATCTAGAAATTGAATGATGATGTGATGAGAATAGGTTAACTAATGATGTGAACAGGGAGAAATCTACACAGAATGAACCACCCACACTCAAGTGTTTAAAATATAATGAGTATGGGAATTATTCTAACAAATACCCAAATCTAATGGTTAATGATGATGATAGATGTCAAAAACCTATTAATCTTAGTGATAAAGGTAAATCTCATGAGATCACTATTTCTGATAAGGTTTGTGTTAATTATATGGTGAAAGGTACACTTACCATCCACTATAGAATGGATAATGTCTTATTTGATTTTAGATATAGCCACTATTTTATGTCTAAATACTTTTCTAAGGGTATCACAATAACTCCTAAAAAATTTAGGTGTTGATTTATCAGTAAAAGTACCTAATGTTATGATGATTGCATCTTAAGTCTATGATTCTTCTCTGGTTTAAGTTTGTGGTAATATTTTTCCTAAAAATCATGTAATTCATCCTCTAGTTTAATTTTAGGTAGTTTTCTTATGTGAATTCACTTTCTTTACATAAATACCACATAAATTGCTGAGGATGTAACGACCCACTGTTTTATCAATGGAAATTCCTTTCTTATAATTATGTCATATAATCACATGAAATCACAACCCAATGAACTACTAAGTACTATGTGACTTTTAAACATAATATTTTCATTTATGTGATTTGAATTTTGAAAATATGACATACGCAGTTGTGATCAATAAGATGTTTAGAGTTCGATAAGACAAACTTAATTTTTGGTTAATATTAACCTATCCTTATGAATAGTAATATGACCCTTATGAATAGTAAATATTCTAAAAGAATAGTAACCTCACCCATTAATGTATAAATAAAATCTTGGCATCTTATAAGTGGTAATATGACCATAGTAAAAGTATTGGTATTTTTGTAAGTCATAAAGAATTAATTACAATTAATTTATTAATTTAAAAGAAAATTTATTTTCTTAAAAGTTGTTCATAAATTAACAATTTTACGTCTTCTGGTTTTAAAATAATTTTATAAGACCTTATGTAATTTTTTAAAGCATTCTAAAATCAGTTATATTTTTAAAATCCGTATTTTTCAAGTAAATTGTGATTTTAATTAAAAAATTAAATTAATCATATTTAGAAAATTATTTTTGAAAAATGGAGTTCATTTTTGGATTCTACACATCAATAAATGGTTGGGGTGAATTTTTGGGATTTTTTTGAAATACATGAATTTTTGGTGAATAGTAAAATACATTAATTTATCGTATAAATACATTATAATTTAAATCCACAATTTCAGACATATTAAGTGATGTAAGAACCCAAATATATAACTCAAATAAACTTATTACTATTCTTGGTCATGGAATTATCACTATTTCTTGTCTATTGGAAAAACAATAAACTAATGATTATAATATTATGAAAACCCTCCTCTCCTCCATTATAAATACCACCCAGTCTTACCTCTTCTCTTTACTCCTCTCAAGAATTGTGACTTGCGTAAATTCTCCACAAATCTCTCCCCAAGATCCTCCCCCATGTCCAAAAGTACTTGGTATCCTCAAAAATACCAAATCCTCTCACCCTAAGAGGCTCTCAAAGGAGATAAACTCAAGAGGTAAATTCCTCTTTCTAATTCTTTTATTTTCTTTCAAGTTCTTTTATTTTCTTATTTCTTTCCTCAACTACCTTCAGCCAAATGGTATGATAAATCCATTAACATAAATTTAACAGAATTATATTATTATAATGGGATATTTTATCATAATCTCCCCCTCCCCCTCCTTTTATTCTATAAATGAGAATACCGTCTGAGGTGTGTTGATTTATCACATTCAAGGATGATGGGTTTTCATTTTGCATTACCATCTTATAAACTAGTCATTAAACAATTTCAATGGTTGAAATAGATCATAATATATGTATTTTATCTTATGTGATGTCCTGGAATCCTTTTTCACACATTATTTAAAATAATAACACAAAACAAGTTAATTATGGGGAAAATCTCCAAATTAATCCAAGTATTCATCACTAATGTTTTATATAATGATTCAACTTCACTGCAAGTAAAAAAATTAAATTTAAAACCATTTTACCATATGTATTTTTAATAATAAAATATAACTCTAATTACAGACAACCATCCCCATTTTACATGATTCTATATTCATGAAAATAAGTAAACCGATTATTAAAACCGAGGAAGCAAACTGAAACGAACAATGAAATTAAACCTTATAACCAATCAAAAAGGTCTTTAATGAACATGAAAAGGTTATAATAAATCTTTTAAATATATAAGGGGTTATTTAATTATTAATTAATGAACCTAATTTGATTATTCATGTCATTAATATCAAGTGGAGAACACCATCAGACTTAAGGTAAGGGATCATCTCTATTTCAATTTTATTCAAGAATTTCCCCTATGTTATTCCATTTTATGTGTAATAAATAATGATGGGGTATGATTTAACACCTCCCCCATACTTCCCTAGTGATTTATAAGTGATTATAAACCCCCCTTTTCTCTCATTAAGTCCTCTTAAGTACACCCGATACCATGCCGATAATCCGTAAGGGATTCTATCCGAACCTCCTTTGTTCCTTCAGGGTGCCTTATCTTCCTTTCACAAAAATTAAGTTATCTTATCTTTTTATGTAAATATTATAAATTCTTTTTACATGTACAGAATTATTTTATCCAGATAGTTCCATCATTCTCTTTCAGAGATATACATGTTTTTAAATTATTCCCTTCTCAATACTTCCTAATAAGCAAACTTATTTTAAGGGAACTTCCTAAATTCTTACTCGATTTCAAGTTCACTCTATCCTTTGTTTTAAGACACCATTGTCTTTATAAAATCAGTCATTTTATTATGAAAACATTCTTGTTTCACTTCTGGTTTTATATAAAAGATTTTTTCCTTTTCTATTTTAAAGGCTCTATAGTATTTTCCTTAAAACCACACAAAAAATGTTTTAATGATATAATTTCTTAAATAATCTTCTTAAATGTTGTAACTTCTAATTGAAATCACTTGACATGATACATTACCATTTCCATTCTGAATTTCCATTTATATTTTAGTTCATTTCTTTCATGGACACTTTTATGATACACCCATTTCTTATGCTTTATGGCATGATTGTGGTACCCAATTCCTTGAATAGGTAACCCTTGTGTTTATGTAAGATTGATTATGTATGATTATTTATTTGGAAAACATATTCATGAAAATTAAATATGGGTGCGCCCATATATCTCTCCAATTAATTGGGTAAAGTTGAGTCTCATGAGATGTTATGTGCGATGGTCTTGGCGGTTTGCCTTGGCTTGTGCTACCATGTGAAACTGTCTTGGAGGTTAGCCTTGGCTTATGCTAAAGTCATTTTTTATATTGATACCACATTTTTATGTCTCCATGTTTATATTATTCCTTGTTTATATTTTATGGTTCCATATGTTAAATTATTTTTTATATCATCATGTCATGCCTTATATCCCATATGCTAATGCTTTGTTCTTATGGTTATTCCCTTACTGGGATTTTAGCTCATCTCTTTGTTCATGTGATCCCCAGGGTACCCTATAGAGATGTAATGGCTCAAAGGAAGTTAGGAGATATTTATGAAGATTAAATAAAGAATTGTTTCTTTTAGTCCCATGTCTTAAGTTTTATGTACCTAGTCTTCAAATACACTAGACTTCACGATCCTTGGCTTGTACTCTGATGTTTATTTAAGCCTAAAATCATGTAATGTTATGTGTAAAAGTCTAGGTCCACTATAGTTGGTATCATAGGATGATATAGTTATTTTTGGAGATTTGGAATAGAGAAATTTATTAAGAACCTTAAGGATGAGGCTACGTATAAAAAAACACCCCTAAATTTTGGAAAGTATAGAGTAAGTGGTTTATCAAAAAAAAAATACATCCCTGTATGGATAAAAATAGGCAGAGATGGCTCTGACACAGATGTATCTAGGTGTAAAACCCGAAAACACTACTTTGATCTAGACTCGAATGGGAACCGGTGCACGAAAGGGACCTTGCTGCACTCTTGGTTTGACACTCCTGGGGGATATGCTTTGATAAATTTATAAGCTTAGTACAAACCATTATTAATGGAATGAAAAAAATACCATAATAATATAAGTTAAGAAATAGATCAAGGATAAAATAGATTTAAACATAGGGAATCACAAGTTAGGATACACTTATCCTTTAAAAGATTATCTTATTATGTTCAAAGTTTCCTTTTTATGCTTAGTAGATAAGTATTCAAGTCATCCAATTGTATGTTCCTTTTCTTAGTTAATAGAGGGAAATAGAAGAACACATGCCAAAAATCAATACGATAGGGAATGTGAATACTGCACTAATGATATGCCTGATATAATGGGAATGGGTGCTCAAAACTTCATGACAATACTTTCTCAACTGGATCTAGTTATGAATAATAAATTTAATCATGTGGAACACCCTACTCCTCCCAAGGAAAGATCAATTTGATGTTGAATCCTTCAAGCAGAAAAGGCATCCCATGCTTAGTGGATCTTCTGATCCCCTCCTCACGGAATAATGGATTGACTCTATTGAATATATATTCTCTGTCCTCTAGTGCTCAGAAGAAGTGAAAGTTATGATGGTGGTCTATCGTTTTTATGGGGAAGATGATTAGTGGTGGACACTGATCAAGAATATAAATCCCCAAGAGGAAATTGATTCCATGGTTTGGGAAGAATTGAAGATAATGTTTTTCAATAAATATTTTCTCCAAATCATTCTTCTCAAGATGGAAAGAGATTTCCTCAGACTCAAGTAGAAGGAAGATGAGTCTGTCAGGGCGTATGGATAAAAATTTACAAGGATTGCACGATACACCTCTAGATTTTTCTTGAACACCAAAAGAAAGGTGGACCACTAATTTAGCAGACTAAAGCCAAGTCTATGAAAAGTGTTGGTGATTTGAGACTTCAATTGCTATGAATAGATTGTCTATTGTTCCCTCAAGGTTGAAATGGAGATCAGAGAATCTCAGTGGTATCATGGTCCCGATGACAAGAAGAGTAAAATGGAATCTAATGTGAGAGTTTCCGCAAATAAATTCTAGGATAGAAAGAATCTCGATCATCCCACGTGTAAATGTTTTGAGAAGAAGCATCATGGGAATGGTCTAAAGGAAACCAAAAATTACTTCAAATGTGGAAAGATGAGACATCTGGTTAAAAACTATGGAAGAGATATGAAAAATCCCGCTAATGTGTAAGAATAAAGGAAGGTTGAGATAAACACCCAGCCAGTGGTGCAGTGTTACAACTGCAAGGAACATGGGCATTATGCAAACAATTTCAATAATCCAAGGGTTGATAGAGTAAATAAACAACAAAATTCAAGGAAATAAGAAAGGGATTATGCTATCACTACTACTGAGGTGGAGTCAGTCAATGATGTGGTGAAAAGTATGCAAGTTATTCATTCAAGAATAGAGAATGTACTATTTGATTCTGGTTCTATGCATTATTTCATATCTTGTTAGCTTAATATAACTATTCAAACACAACCTCAAAATTTAGAGGATAAGTTATCTGTGAGAATAGGGAATGGGGAAATTATTTCATCCATGGTTTATAACTCCTCCCTGGTTAATGTTTGTGGACTAAACCTCCCAAAAAATCTTGTCATACTCCCTTTAGTGGAGTTCGACATTATCTTGGGCATGGATTGAATTTCTTTACACAAAGCCAACATCAATTGTCGGAAAAGGGAGATCAATATTCACATCCCAAAGCATCCTATGATTCTTTATAAGTGTAAGGAGGAAGATGAATCTCCTTTAGAATCATAGTATCAAGTGTGGATAATAATTACTTATGAGCAAGAATGTCTAGATCAAATGATTGGGACAAAGGATAGAATCATGCTTGAAGACATACCCATTGAGATGGATTACAATGATGTATTCGCTAAAGAGTTGTTTAGTATTTCCTCATGATCGAGAGGTTGAGTTATTAATTTAAATTATTCCCGAATCTCTGCCTATATCAAAGAAACCTTACAGAATGGCCACTATAGAGCTGGAAGAGCTAAAGAAGCAGTTATAGGAAAATTTGGAGAAGGGTTTTATATGCCCGAGTTCTTCACTATGGGGTGTGCCAGTCCTCTTCATCAAGAAGAATTATGGATCAATGTGCCTTGACATTGATTATCGTGATCTCAATAAATTTAGAATAAAGAACAAGTATCCACTACCACAGATAGATGACTTGTTCGATCAGCTTCGTGGGGCCAGTTATTTATCTAAGATGGACCTTCGGTCAAGATATCACCAATTAAAGGTGAGGAAGTAATATATTCCCAAGAATGTATTTCAAACGAGGTATGGAAACTATGAGTTCATAGTGATGCCCTTCAGACTCACTAATGCTCCAAAAATTTTAATGGATTTAATGAATAGAGTCTTTAGGGATTACCTCAAAAAATTTGTGCTAGTCTTTATAGAAGATATTCTAATATACTCAAAGAGCAATGATGAACATGAGGAGTATTTGAATACTATGTTAAAAACTTTATAAAGGGAGAATTTGTATGTAAAGTATAGTAATTGTGAGTTCTAGATGGAGGAAGTATCATTCTTGGGGCATGTTATCACCAGCAAAGGGATATCTGTGGACCCTTCCAAGACAAAGGTGATTGAAGAGTGGCCTAGGCCAACATATATAATGGAGATCCATAGATTTCTGGGTCTATCCAGGTATTATTGATGATTTTTGAAGAAATTTTCATGATTTTCAAACCCAATGACCAAGCTAACATAGAATGAAATAAATTTTTTCTAGACTTAGGAATGTGAAGACTATTTTAAGGAGTTGAAAACGAGGCTAATCACTGTGCTAGTACTCAAAGTCACAAAAAGTGGAGAACTATTTGTGGTGTATAGTGATGCTTCAAAGAAGGGATTAGGCTGTGTGCTGATGAAAAATGATAAAGTGATAGGCTACGCCTCAAGTCATCTGAAAATCCATGTGCTAAACTATCATATGCATGATCTGGAGTTGGAAGCTATGATCTTTGCATTAAAAATCTGGCAGCAATATCTCTATGGGGAGAAGTATGAGATATATACTGATCACAAGGGTCTCAAATATATATTCACAAAAAAATACCTTAATATTCTCTAGAAAATATGGACAGATATCATCAAGGATTATTACTGATCAATCCACTACCATCCTGGTAAGGCAAACAAGGTGGTAGATTCTCTAAATAGAAAGGATCCTGCATCTTTATCAATGATGATATTTGAAAAGGATCCTATCATCTTAGATTTGTAGAGGATGGAAATGGGAATCATTAAGGTATGAACATCATCATTCCTTTCTTAAACTATTTCTCAACCATTCCTAATAGAGAAAATAAAAGATGCTGAAAAAAATATGTGGAAATTCTAAAAAGGGTGGAAGCTATTAAAAATGGGAAATTATACGAGTTCATGATTGATGAGGAAGGAGTTGTAATATTTGGGTCATGATTATGTGTACCATCTATTCTAGAGACAAAGAAGGAGATTCAGAATGATGCACATATCTCAACCTTCTTTATTAACCCAGGGAGAACAAAGATGTATCAATATCTCCAAGAGATTTTTTGGTGGGACAATATGAAGAAGGAGATTTGTGAATATACATCAAAGTTCTTGGTATGTAAACAAGTAAAGGCTAAAATAAAAAAGTATAAGGGGTGATGTAACCACTAACCATACCAACATGGAAGTGGGAGAACATCACCATGGACTTTGTCACTAGAATTACTAGGACATCTAGAGAAAACAATTCTATATGGGTCATTATGGATCATCTTAAAAAGACAACTCACTTTATTGTGATTAGAGAGGACTTCTCATCGGATCAAATTGCTAAGATATATATCAAAGAAATGGTAAGTCTTCATGGAGTACCACTATCTATATTATCTGACCAAGATCTAAGATTCACCTCGAAGTTCTGGAAAAGTATCCAACATTCTCTAATCACTAAACTGAAAATTAGTACGAACTATCATCCTCAAACCGATGGACAATCTAAGAAGACTATTCAGACACTAGAAGATATGTTGAGAGTGTTCTATGTAATTAAAAGGATAATGAGACCAACATCTTCCACTGGTCAAATTCTCCCACAACAATAGTTTCCACTTGAGCATCAGAATGGTACCATATGAATCCCTTTATGGGAAAAGGTGTAGAACACTGGTGTGTTGGGATGAAGTTGGTGAGCGTAAGCTGCTAGGACCTGAAATGGTTGAAGAAATAGTAGAAAAGGTGAAAACCAGTCAGCAGCACATCAAGGCATCCTAAAGTTGAAAAAAGAGTTATCTAGACAATTGTTGATGAGACCTTGAGTTCAAATTTGGAGACATGACATTTCTATACATATCTCCATGGAAGAAGGTCATGAGGTTTGGAAAGAAAGGGAAGTTAAGTCCCAGGTACATCGGCCCCTTCGAGATTATTTATCATGTTGGGCTTGTGGCCTATCAACTAACACTTCCACCTACCATGTCCAAAGTTCACACTGTCTTCCATGTATCTCTATTAAGAAAGTACATACCAGATCCTTCACATGTACTCTCTTCAGTGGTGGTGCAACTAGAGGATGATCTTTCTTACAAGGAGTAGCTAGTGAATATCTTGGATCGTAGAGATAAAGTTATATGTAACAATCCCACTCACATGGTCAGAGTAATTTGGCATAACCATAAGTATAAAGAGGAAACATTGGAACTGGAGGAGGTAATGAAGGAAAAGTACTCACACTTATTTATCTCTTAGAATGCAAAACGAAATTTCAAGTGTGAAATATCATAATGGGGGAATAATGTAATGACCCAATATTTTATCAATGGAAATTCCTTTCTTATAATTATGTCATATAATCACTTGAAATCACAACACAATGAACTACTAAGTACTATGTGGCCTTTAAACATAATATTGTCACTTCTGTGATTTGGATTTCAAAAATCTGACATACACAGTTGTGATTAGTAAGATGTTTGGAGTCTGATACGACAAATATAATTTTTGGTGAATAGAAACCTAACCTTATGAATACTAATATGACCCTTATTAATAGTAAATCTTCTAAAATAATAGTACCCTCACCCTTGAATGTATACATAATATCCTGGCATATTATAAGTGATAATATGACCATAGAAAAAGTGTTCGTATTTTTGTAAGTCATAAATAAATAATTAAAATTAATTAATTAATTTAAAATAAAATTTATTTTCCTAAAAGGCGTTTATAAATTAAAAATTTTATGCCTTCTGGGTTTAAATTAATTTTATAAGACTTTATGTAATTTTTTAAAGCATTATAAAATCAGTTATAGTTTTAAAATCCGTATTTTTCAAGTAAAATATAATTTTGATTAAAAATAAAATTAATCATATTTAGAAAATTATTTTTGATAAATGGAGTTAATTTTTGGATTCTACACATCGATAAATGGTTGAGGTGATTTTTTTTGGGATTTTTATGAAATACTTGAATTTTTGGTGAATAGTAAAATACATTAATTTACCGTATAAATACATTATAATTTAAATCCACTATTCCTAACATCATAAGTGATTTAAGAACCCAAATATTTAACTCACAAGAACTTATTACTATTATTTCTCATGTAATCATCACTATTTATTGTCTTATGGAAAAATAACAAACTAGTGATTATAATATTATGAAAACCCTCCTCTCCTCCACTATAAATACCACCCAATCTTACTTCTTATCTTGACTCCTCTCAAGCCTTGTGACTTTCCTAAAATTTTCCCAAATATCTCCCCATGATCCCCCCCATGACAAAAAATCCTTGGTCTCTTAAAAAGACAAATTAATCTCCCCATAAGAGGCTCTCAAAGGAGATAAACTCAAGAGGTAAATTCCTCTTTCCAATTCTTTTATTTTCTTTCAAGTTCTTTTCTTTTATTGTATCTTTCCTCACCTCCCTTCACCCAAATGGTACGATAACTCCAGTAATATAAATTTATGAGAATTATATTATTCTGATGAGATATTTTATCATAATCTCTCTCTCCCCCTCTTTTTATTCTATAAATGAAAATATCACCCGAGATGTGTTGATTTGTCACATTTAAGGATGATGGGTTTTCATTTTACATTACCATATTATAAAATTATCATGAAACCATTTTAATGGTTGAAACATATCATAATATATTTATTTTATCTTATGTGATGTTCTGGAATCCTTTTTTACACATGATGTAAAATAATAATACAAAACATGTTAATTGTGAGAAAAATCGCCAAATTAATTCAAGTATTCATCACAAATGTTTTATATAATGATTCAAAATCACTCCAAGTAACCAAATTAAATATACAAACATGTAACATTATGAATTTTTAATAATAAAATATAAATTCAATTCTATACAACCATCGCCATTTTACAAGATTCGCTGTTCATGAAAATAAGTAAACCGATCAATAAAACTAAGGAAGCAAACAGACCCGAACAATGAAATTGAACCTTATAACCAATCAAAAAGGTTTTTAATGAAATTAAAAAGGTTATAATAAATATTTTACTTGCATAAGGGTTTATTTAATTATTAATTAATTAATCTAATTTTATTATTCAGGTCATTATTTTCAACTGGAGAACACCCTCAGACTTAAGGTAAGGGATCCTCTCTATTTCACTTTTATTCAAGAATGTCCTCTATGTTATTCCATTTTATGTGTAATCCATAATGATGGGGTATGATGTAGCACCTCATCCATAATTCCCTCGTGATTTATAAGTTATGAGAAACCCCCTTTCTCTCTCATTAAGTCCTCTTAATTACACCTGATACCATGCTGATAATCTATAAGGGATTCTACTAGAACCTCCTTTGTTCCTTCGGGTTGCCTTATATTCCTTTCACAAAAATGGATTTATCTTATATTTTTATTTAAAACTTATAAATTATGTTTAAATGTTCCAAATTCATTTATCCAAACCCTTCCATCATTCTCTTTTAGGGATATACATGTTTTTAAATGATTCCCTTATCAATAATTCCTGATAAGAAAACTTATTTTAAGGGAACTTCCTGAATTATTACCCAATTTCAAGTACTCTCTATCCTCTATTTTAAGACACCATTGTCTTTATAAAATCAGTCTTTTTATTATTAAATCCTTCTTGGTTCACTTCTGGTTTTATATAAAATATTTTTCCCTTTTCTATTTTAAAGGCTCTATAGTATTTTCCTTTAAACCACACAAAAATGTATTAATGCTAAAATTTATTAAATACTCTTCTTACATGTTATCACTTATACTTGACATCACTTACCATGATACATTACTATTTACCCTTATGAATTTCCATGTATATTTTAGTTCCTTTATTTCTTGGACACTTTTATGATACACCCATTTGTTATGATTTATGACATGATTTTGGTACCCAATTATTTCCATGGGTAACCCATATGTTTATGTAATTGATTACGTATGATTATTTATGTGGAAAAAATATTCATAAAAAGTAAATATGGGTGATCCTAGATAGAGTTCCAATGAATTGGGTAAAGTTGAGTCTCAGGAGATGTTATATGTGACAGTCTTGGTGGTTAGCCTTGGCTTGTGATACCATGTGTGATGGTCTTGGCGGTTAGCCTTGGCTTGTGCTACCATGTGCGACAGTCTTGGCAGTTAGCCTTGGCTTATGCTACCATGTGTTACAGTCTTAGAGGTTTGCCTTGGATTGTTCTAAAGTCGTGTTTTATCTTGCTTCCACATTATTATTACTCCATGTTTATATGATTCCATGTTTATATGTTATGGTTCCATATGTTAAATTCCATTTTATATCATCATGTCATGCCTTCTATCCCATGTACTAATGCTTTGTTCTCATGGTTATTCCCTTACTGAGATTTTAGCTCATCCCTTTTTTCATATGATCCCCAGGGTACCCTATGAGAATGTAAGGGCTCAAATGAAGTTAGGTGATCTTTATGAAGATTAAATAAAGAAGTTTTTCTTTTAGTCCCATGTTTTAAGTTTTATGTACCCAGTCTTCAAAGACACTAGACTTCATGATCCTTGGATTGTACTCTGATGTTTATTTATGTCTAAAATCATGTAAGGTTATGTGTAAACGTCTAGGGTCTCTATAGAGGAAGGGAAGTTATGTTTGATATTCCCAACCAACCTTTGATCACCTATCAACATGATTAAAAAAAATTAACTTATTTTGGATATTACATTGATAGTATGGGTCATCATTCTTATTCAAAAGGGGTGTTTATCTCATATGGTTGGGGATAAACTCAAAATTAAAGATATTACTATTTTATGGGAGTTTATTGATGTATTTTTTGAATAATTTCTAGGTCTTACATTGAATCATTATGTTGAGTTTTCAATATAACTCACACTTGGTGTTACAACTATTTCAAGAATCTATATAGAATAGACCTTATTGTGTTGTTATAATTGAAGAAAAAAATTCAGGAGAATCTTCAAAAGGGATTCATTAGTCCAAGTATGCTACCTTTGGGTGCACCTGCTTTATTTTTTAAGAAGAAAGATGGGTCAATGCAAAGAATCTTTGATTATTGAGAAATTAACAAGATCAATATAAATAATAAGTACCTTATACCCCATATCGATGAATTGTTTGATCGATTTCATAGAGCTCAATTCTATTACAAGATTGATCTTTGCTTTGGATATAATTAATTAATGGTTAAGAAGGAGGATATATGCAAGATAACATTCTTTACAATGTTTGTACACTATGAATTTATAGTGATGCCATTTTGTTTTACTAATGTCCCAACTATCTTCATGGATTTAATGAATATAGTCTTTAGATATTACAATGATTAGTTTATGTTAGTATTTATAGACAATATTCATATTTATTTATAGTGAAAGGAAGATAATAAAGAGCATTTGAAAATTTTTCTAAAGGCCCTGAGGAAGGAGAAGCCTTATGATAACTTTAATAAGTGTGAATTTTGGATTTGGAAAGTTTCATTCCTGAGTCATATAATCTCATGTGAGGGTATATCAATATACCCTTAAAAGATAGAAGTTATTGAAAATTGGACCAGACCAATCACTATGACTAAGATTCATAGTTTTCTTGGTTTGGATGGATTTTATCAGCATTTTGTGGAGTTTTCATGGATATAAAATCCACTCACAAAGTTAACTTGGAAAGGAGCCAAGTTCCTTTGGATGGAATAATGTGAGTAATGTTTTATAGAACTAAAGTGAAGGCTGGTTCGTGCACCTATGCTTATAATACCTTTTAGTGGAGATGGGTTTGTAATCTATAGTGATGTATCAAAGAAGGGAATGAAATGTTTCCTCATGTAGAATGATATGGTTATTTCTTATGCCTCATGAAAATTGAATATCCATGAGAAAAAATACCTAAATAAGGATTTGGATTTATCTGTGATAAATTTTTCATTAAATATATGGTGGTTGTAACAACTGGGACCTACTGATAGCACATACACCCTGCTTAGGGTAAACGGCATGCTCCGGACTCAACCGTGGCCTTAATTGTTTGAACCTAGCTACCATTTAAGTGATAACCTACTTCCTCTGTGTACATAGTATAACAATAATTAATATTTTTATAAAATTTATTCCTGGAACATTAGGCCTCATAATCACATGTCGACTCAGTGTCTGACCACAAAAATAATTGTAGGAATATTAAAAAGTATTACATGTCAAAACCCGAGTCACTACATCCTCCCCACCTTAATAATTATCATCCCTAAAAAGAAAAATGTTAGGCATGAGGGAAAGAAACTGAACTCTGAACAGGGTCTCCCATGCCAGCGAGTTCACCAAAACTACATCAAAACCACTAAGGGTTCCCGTGTTGCCAATGGGCACTTACACTGGGGAACCCAAGGCCACACCCATGTCCAGCTCATCCTAGGTTAACATCTGGAAATTGGGAACATGTCTCCTCAACTATGATAGGTTGGAAAACACCAAGTGCTTGGTCTTTTGTAGTCATAGGGTCTAGAGGTACATAACCTTGCTAAATTGACGTAGGTACTAAAAAACCCACTCCGAACACACAAGTTAAAGGAACTCATCCACCAAACCTCGATACTATCTAATTTTGGTGGAACTAACTCTCCTACACTATTTTGGATCACATCTCAAGAATGCATCTTAGTGTGGAGATCATCCCTCATTCTTGTGAGTCTGAATCCATGTCATACTGTACCAAGAAATCCTCAAGCAACTCATGTACCAAGATGATGTTGGATACAATAGGATAAAAACAAACAAATTAGTGATTCCCAATGCACACAGGGTCTCAGTAGACCTCAACACAAACTCCAACACACAACTCTTCCCCGAACACATAAATTAGAGGGACTCATCCACCACACCTTGACACTATCCTCTTTATGCAGTATTGACTCACCCACAAGGTTTTAGTCACATCACAAAAAATGGTTCTCAGTGGGGGAGGGATTCCCCTTCCTTGTGAATTTGAAGCTATGATGAACCAAACCAACATAGGGTCTTACCAATTCCCTGCACAAACCTCAATCAAGAAATAGAAAGAAAAGAGTAATAATTAATAGTTTCAATCAAAAATACTACAGAAAGTAGAAAGGACACAGAGCATACCTCTATCCATCCATTGAGACTTTGGTTCAACAACCTCCATGGCTTGTAGTTGTCCCCACCTTCATCCTCTAGCTCTCTAATCCTAGCATGGACCACCTGGGGGTGGTGGTGGTGGAAACTCGTACCATCTTCCACCTCCTACTGCTACACCCTCTCCTCCTCCATGTTCACCACCTGATGGGCCTCTGTGCTCAAAATGATGCCTCTATCAAGGTGGTCCATAAATCGTCTCCCTCTCCGCAGCACGGTGGGTCAAAAAATTTCTAGAAAGATTTCCATGACCATCACAAGCATAACATTTCCTCTCCTGTAGCTGAAAAAAAACCTAGCGCAGAACCTGAGTCTGGGTATGGGTATGCCTCTGAAGACATTGCCTCCTGCGTTGCACGCATGCTAAATGTGGGTCCTACTCAACTTGGACATCATAATAACTCTACTATGAAGCTCTAAATATATTCATGACCCCAACACATCATCGTAAAACACCAACTGATCCGTCTATAACTCAGTCAGACATGCTGCATCCACCTAAACCCTCGGAGGAGGGTCTACGTGCTTCTCAATGGGTAGTGGCTCCACTAGCTGTAAAACCAGAGGAGAACCCACCTCATGACAAGGCACCTGCAAGGAGACATTGTTACTCATCAATTCATACACCAAACCAATCTTTGGAACCATCAAAGTCTGACATCAGGGAAACATCCTGAAATAAAGTCATGACACACGATGGTTAAAGAGTATATACATGGAGCTAACTCAAGAAGGATATGAGAAACCCAAAACCCAATCCTATATGATGAATGTACCATTATTTACCTATGAACAGTACCCTAATGTACCAAGTTGAAAGGTGGGTTATCAGATTCCTAGTGAATGGATACGTCGACCACCTGTACCAACACTGGAGTCCCTAGCCTGAAAGCTGAACTTGAAACATCCTAACACTGACACAATGAAACCCAAACAAAGATCATAGCTAGAACAACTATGATCTATGGTTACAAAGGTGTAACCTCCCTTTGATACCACTCTTTCTCGACCCAACCCAAAAGGGATCGATCCATGACTCCCCAAGCCCGCCTCCAATAGGCCATGGATGGAAACTAGCATTGAGTAGGTTATCACACACATGGGATGCCGTAGCCTACTATACCTGTACACATTCACCCAAATAAACTTTCATGAAACTTTACAAAGATATATAAAAAAACTGAAAATAAAATCATTCATACATATATCCCAAACAGAGTATAGAGAAAATACAAAAAAGGAAAATATAGGGCCCACTCAACTAAAACTACAAAATCATCCAACCTACTTTGAAAGAGGGGATCATTTTCAAATGCACCTGCCAAAAATATCATTGTCCCAATTCTAGTAAACACCCTGGTCAATCTAGATCACTAATATCTGCCTGCTCTGGGTCCTCTTGGGACTCCGTAGAAAGGCCCGTGGTCTTCCCAAGACATAATACATGTGTGGGAAAAGCCCATGCAGGGGAGAGTATAAAGATAATTAGTAGGCTCCCCAAAAATTCAAAAGAAAAGAAGAAAATTAAATGAATCAATCCACTTATTCCAACCATAGGGAACCAAAATGAGAGAGAAACTCTATCTCAAGACCATCCTCAACTAAAAATGATTAGTCAGATCAAACCACTAGGTGTGTCAATGAATAAGTGAAAACACCACAAGGGAACCGAGAAATTACACCAGATACACTCATCTCAGGTGCTAAGAATTAGTAGGTTCTAACCTCATTGCCAGTAACAGATTCTACTTGAGGCTCTAAAGCAAACCACCGAAAGAACACTCCAAGAGTCAAGTAATCCCAGATGAAACTTGTTTGAGATATGACACCCTATCAGTGAAACAAACTAATGACACAACTCGGATAACCCTCGTGGTGTCTGTTTGTAAGGAAACACTCAATAAACAATTCCATGGAAGAATTCACACAGTGAATACACCGACCCTAACTCCTTAGGTAAGGGATCACCCCAGTGTCCGATGGGGGGCAATAAACCCTAGCTAGAAACAATTAACATAGAAAGGGGTATCACAAAAAAACATAAATTTGGAACAAATCACATAGCAGAGGATCAATGCCCATGTAGTGTTGGTCATGTCAAGTCTGAGAACTCCTCTAAGGAAAACGTCATGATAGATTGCATAAGAAATGAAATTCGATACACATATATGGAGTCTGAACCTAGGGTTCACTTGGGGCTCTGTATCCTAATAAAACATCCTTGGTAGAGAATCAATGCCCTCATATATGGATGTTGGGTCCTGGCCCACCAGGTACAACCAGTTGCCCCACGGTCCGCTGGGGGACACTAAACCCTAGCTGGAAACAATGAACATAGAATGAGGTATCATGCAACGACCCAAATATGGAACAAATCACTTTGAAGAGGATCAATACCCATTTAGTGCTGGTCATTTCAATTCTGAGAACTTTTCTTAGGAAAACATAAAGATATATTGCAGAAGAAACACATCTCGATACACAAATATGAAGTCTACACCTAGGGATCACTGGGGGCTCCATACCCTAATGGAACATCCTAGGTAGAGGATCGATGCCCACATACATGGATGTTGGGTCCTGGCCCACAAGGCACAACCAATTTCCCCAAAAACATGTGGTCCCCACCCTGGGGCCCACCCATATGCCCAAACGAGTCATCTGACTAATGATTGTCTCCACAAGACAACACATATTGTTTCTATTATGCTTTTTTCTCACTCACACATATCCTGGGAAACTTCCTAGAAGGTCACCCATCTTAATCCCTACTTAGCAGAGGATCAATTCCCATGTAGTGTTGGTCATGTCAATTCTGAGAACTTTTCTTAGTAAAATGTCATGATATATTGTAGTAGAAACTTTTCTCGATACACATATATGGAGTCTATTCCTAGGGCTCACTGAGGGATCTGTACCCTAATGGAACATCCTAGGAAGAGGATCGATGCCCACATACATGGATGTTGGGTCCTGGCCCACCAGGCACAACTAGTTTCCCCATAGACATGTGGTCCTCACCCACATGCCCAAACAGGTCATCTGATTAATGATTGTCCCCACATGACAACACATATTTTTTCTAGTATGATTTTTCCTCACTCACACATATCCTGGGAAACTTCTGATAAGGTCACCCATCCTAATACCTACTTCAGTCCAAGCACGCTTAACTATGGAGTTCTAATTTTAGGGGCTCTTGAAAAGAAAGGTGCAGATTGTTGACATGAGTCATATAATTTATTCATTTAACTATTTATCATTCTAGGGTGTTACATTCACCCCCCATGAGAGCACAAAATCTTCATTGTTGACCCTACATCTCAACCTAGGGAGTGTACTACACTTAAGGCTAGGTTTATGCTCTGATTCCAAATGTAACAATCAATCCTTGCTGATAGCCCAAACACCGACCTAGGGTAAACAACATGCTCTAAACTCAACTTTGTCCTTGGGTTTCTGATCCGAGCTAATTTTTAAAAGATAACCCATTTCCTTTTCATGAATAGTATAGAAATACTTAAATTTTTTTATAAAATTTATTCCGAGAACACCGAGCCTCAGAATTACACACTGACTCAACGCCCGACCTCAAAAGTATTCATGGGAATACTCCAAAGTCTTATGGGTCAAAACCCGAGTCACTACAGATGTATTATCTCTATGAGGAAAGTTGTGGAATATATACTAATAAAAAATTCTTAAAAGTATATATTAACATAGAAAGATTTGAATGTGGGATAGATAATATGGTTAGAGTTGATTAAAGATTATGATTGATCAATACATTACCACCCTAGGAATGTTAACAAGGTGGAAGATACTCTAAGTCAAAAAGATCATGCTAGCTTATCTTTGATGAGGATAAAAAAGATCCAAAATTTATATACTTGAAAAGTATGGATCTTGATATCATGAAAAAATGGGATAAATATAATATTTCTCAAATGAGTGTTCAATAATCTACCCAAGTGAAGATTAAATAGGTATAGAAGGAATATGCAGAGCTTCAAAAAAGTTAAGAAATGTATCTACATTATACCTTGATTATGATGAAATGATATGGTTTAGGAACCATGTATGTGTTCCTTTGGTAAATGATTTGAAGAAGCATATGATAGATGAATCTCATATTTCTCCATTATCTATTCTTTTTGAAAGTAAAAAGATGTATAAAGATTTGAAATAGTAATTTTGGTGGGATGGAATGAAGAGAGATATGGAAAAACATATTTTGTAGTGCTTGGTATGTCGGAAAGTTAATCTTTAGAAACAAACATACAAGAAGATGTTACAACCACTATATATACTATAAGGAAAATGGGAAAACATCACCAAGGATTTTGTCTTTAGACTCACTAAAAAATATAAATGGAATAGTGCTATTTGGGTTGTAACTAATCGCATTATGAAGTCAACATACTTCATTTACATTAGATAAGACATATCTATTAATAAAATTACATGGTTATACATTAAGGCAGTGTTAATATTATATGGCGGACCACCATTAATTGTATCTGATCAAGATCCATGGTTTACCCTGATGTTTTGGAGAAGTCTTCAGTAGGCTCTATATATATAGTTAATTTTCAACACTGCTTATCATCGTCAGATAGATGGTTAGTTTTATAGGAACATTAAAACTCTAGAAGACATTTTGTTATCTTTCTCTATGGATTTAAAAGGTGGTTGGGATCGAAACCTTCCTTTGGTGGAATTTTATTATAATAATAGTTTTCACTCCAGCATACAGATAGAACCTTATAAATCCCTCTATAGTAATGTAACACCCTGACCCTAGTTACCTAGAGTTAGTTCATTATTACATAACATTTTCATGTTCACAACGGATCAAATCCTGAAAAACTGATTAGTTTAGTAGCCTTGGAATTACTAGATACATACATAAGTTTTACATTACATTATAAAATGAAAAAAATAACATTGTGTCTCCTTTGAACACACTCATATCCCTTAGCTTATCCCTACAAGTCAGTTATAATATAATTCTTCACATCCTGGTAAAAATAAAACATAGAATGGGGTGAGCTAATATTCTCAGTAAGGGTAACAATATAGCAGAAACTTTCATATATAAGCATAAACATTTAAGGCAATGTATAAGACTAAAACATAAGCCTTTTAAACTTAAACTTCAGTATAATATAGAAAATATAAATCAAATAATTCCATTTACATATTCACATGGATATTCTACTAGTCGAATAAACACATGTAATATCAATATCTAATTTCATAATTATGGAATCCATAATGTCAGATATCATAACCACATAGTGAAGGCCTCATGCCAAGACTACAAATAATGTTTTGTCAAGGCCTTTTTCCAAGACACCAGTTTGTCTCATGAGACCTACTGATGCATCTAGGGGCTATAGAGGGCCTTGCCCGTCACTTAATAAGTCCAATTAATTCCTCATATGAAAATATTGAAACATAATATAAACATTCATATTAATACTAGAATAAAAAATGTAAATACTTTAAACATAAACCATGAATGGTATAAAAATAGCACATCTATAGTCAAACATATGACAAAACCTTCAATACAATATGGAAGATTGTATCATAATAAATCTACTTCAAACAAACTTAAAATCCAACAAAGGATGTTGACATAGATGAAATCAATCCAAAAACTATTTGAGTGAAATGTCTCTTTCTATTTTAAAATCATTTAAAAGTAAAGAAAAAATTTATTTTGAAAATATTCTTATAACATTCTAAGGGAAGATTCAAAGGTGTTATAATGGTGGAAAATATCCACACCCATTGTATATGTTAAAAAAACATTCTTTCCTCAATTTGTAGAAAAGGACATAAAGTACCTTATTTTGAAAACGATGGAAAGATTCCTTTAAATTTTTTTTATAAAAAGTAAAATAAGGGTATAAATGAATTTATCCCATATTCTTGGAAATAGTAAAAATGTTTTGAAATAAATTTTTAAGAAACACATATGTGGATGATAAAGAGGTCTCAGTAGATACTTTCGTAAAAATAACCTCAGATAATAAATAGATTTTAAAATTAACCCTTACCTTGTACTTTTCCTTAGTCGAGGGTAGGTTAACATACTGTATAATGTTGAAATAATTTTTATTAAATTATAAAATAACCACATAAATAAAAATTATATCATATATTATCTTCTAATATTGCTTTGTAAATGATATTTCAGTAGTATCATTGTTTTGGGTGTTAATTGATTCGTTTTCCTTTATATGTTTTGTTACATAAGTCACGTTTTTCAGGGATAGGATGTATTTGATTCATATCCAGAATGATATTAAGTTGTTAAACATTATTTTTAATCATAAAATGAAAATTATTCTTGAATGGTTACGATGGGAAATGAAATCTTATCGCGTCGTGGAGACGGTAAGCTGCACGTACACACAAGTGACAATATCATTCTATTAGTGGAGAAATCGTATGTAATTGGATGGTATATTATATATAAATAATAATTAAAATTTTATACTTATTATTTAAATTACTTATACTCATTATTATACCCATCCAAATAATGAAGTGTTGAATAACAAACTACACCACAACGTGGATACAGTAAGTCATACGTACACACGTATGGTGAATTTGTCATTAATAGGATGGATAGAATAATGAATATGGATTTACCATATTTATAATAACATATCATTATGTAGAAGGTAATGGAGTTATTATTTTATTATGGAAACAACAATGAAAGAGGAAGTGAAAGAAGAAAAAAACTTTGAATGAGGTGATGAAGTAATTACCTCTTCTTCGGGTTCTTCCTTTTGATTTGAACAAAAGGGATCCTTAGGTTGAATTTATGATCAAATTAAGGCCTCTAGATTTAAGTGAGGGTAGTTAGGGGGATATTTTATCATGGTTTTTCTGAGCCAAAAGGCTTTGAATGTGTGAAATTTAGATAAGGGGAAGTGCCCTTTTATAAGAGAGGTGAGGGTCACTTTAGGAAAATCTTGAAATATTATTTTATTATAAAATAATTTTCTATTTATAATGGATCAAAATGGATTTATTTCTAGGATAATATAGGGATGGGTCGAAAATATCTCAACAAATAGGTTTTATACAAGTTTATATCACCATATTAACCTTATCTTTTAGATTTAACTCTTAGTCAAATAGTTTAACTTTTACCATGTCTTTTTGTTTTATTATAATACATGGTTAATAAACTTACAATAAAATTCCAAGAGAACCTAAAGTGGTTAATTAATGAAATATATAAAATTATATAAGTCCTTTTTATGAACCTTATATTTTTATGACTCTTATATAATTTAATAAAATAGTATTTGTTTTAAAAAAACATTTAAGTTAATTTTGACACTATTTTGTATTTGGTTTTTGTGAAAGTCATAAAAACTTAATTAATTCAAAAAATAATATATTGAATCAAACCTAACATTTAATATTTACCTATAAAATTCATGGATGGAATCAAAACATTCAAATTATATTTATTTTAATATTTATAATATCATTTATTTGATTCTTTCATTAAATATTGAAAATAATACATCATTATTGTGTCATAATTAAATATATTTATTTTATGTCTAAAATTTATAAATAAAATACCATGATGTATTAAATATTTTTATCTTTATAATTAATATTTATAGTCTAAAATATCACTTATATAAACCCATAAAAAATTGTTTTACTAAAAGATATATGTTTATGTTATATTTTCCTTAACTTTAAATTAATTTTTATAAAGTGTCATTTTCACTTACAAGTGGCTCCATGGAGTCCAAAAATCGATCCAAGGATTCCCATGGTCAGATATGTATCATCCAATAGTGTTAGGACACTTTTTAGGGTAATTTAATATTATTATAATATTATTTTTTACCCTTATTTACTGAATTTACCCTTTAACCATGGTAAATAAAATATTTACTGATGTTACTATTAATAATGTCTAAAAATAAAAGTTACCTATTTATAAAATTTGAACCTTATGATTCTAAATATTGAATCCATTTTTCCAAATTCAAAACATAGAAGTTTCAAAAATTAATTTAAAATTAATTCCCATTGTCAAAACCAAAAAGTGGGGTTTTAAGAAGTAAAAACTATCAAAAGATTGCCATTTGTTTATGTACAATTTAAATGTGAAATTATATCCAATTACCTAAATTATATTAAATCCTAAAAATATAATCTAATTATACTTTAAAACCACTCAAATATATAATTTAACACTATAAATTATTTCGATTAAAAAATTTGTTTTTAATTAAAATTTAGTATTTTCACTATTCATAAAAATATGAAAGTTATCATAAAAATACCAAAAATTTACCCTATTATAATTTTGATATTTGGATTCCAAAAATGAAGTCCAATTTGAAAAATAAAATATATAAAATTTCAAAATGTGGGTATTACTATTCATAACTGCTTTTAAAATGGCTAGTTTGATAGGTCTTGGTGTGCTTGAACTTAGTGTTGTGTACATTGAATGCTATTGTATTATTCAAAGAGAAACATGCCTTGGAAGCTTGTGGTGTTACATTTTTTCCTCCTTAAAATAATTTCGTTCTCAAAATTTTTAGAATACTACTGCATAAAAATATTCTGGTGGTTCTTTATCATAAGTTCCTCAGGTTCCTACATTGCCTCTTCTATTTTATTGTTTCTCTAGAGAACTTTTACCAGAAGATTCATTTGGTTTCTCAACACTTGTTATATAGTATCAAGAATCCTGGTAGGATCTTCACAATGAGAAAGATTTGGTTCCAGTTCTATTTATCCATAGGTGAGTACATGCGTTGGGTCAGACATGCATTTTCTCAACAGTAATACATGGAACACATAATGAAATTTGGAGAGACTTGGCGGCATTTCCAAACGATAAGCTACAAATCCAATTAATATAGAATTTCGAAAGGTCTGATGTACCTAGGACTTAATTTAACCTTCTTATTGAATCATACAACACCTTTCCATGGAGATACCTTCAAGAAAAAATGATCTCCTACTTAAAATTACAAATCTTTTCTTCGGTTATCGACATATCTTTTTTTCCTACTTTGAGCTTCTTTGATATGGGTTTGTATAATATTCACATTTTCTATTGTTTCCTCAACAAGTTCTAGGCATATGAGTTTTCATTTACCAACATCATTTCAACAAGTTGGTGTGCAACATCTCTTTCCATATAATGCTTCATATGGTGCCGTTTGAATACTTTAATGGAAGATATTGTTATAGGAAAATTCTACCAAAGGTAAATATTGATCCCATATACCTTGAAAGTCAAGTTATCAAGATCTCAACATGACTTCTAAGGCTTGAATAGTCCGTTCTGATTTTCCATCAGTTTGAGGGTGGTATTCAGTGCTTAAACGAAGTTCAGTATCTAAGCATTTTTGATGATTTTTTCAGAATCTTGATGTAAAAAGGGGATCACGATATAAAAAAATTGATAGGGGTACACCATGAAGTCTTAAAACATCATTAATATATAGTCTTTCAAAACATTCAAGTGGTAAATATTCTATTATAGCAAGAAAATATACTGACTTAGTAAGACGATCAACAATGACCCACATTGCATCATTCTTCTAGGAGTATTTGGTAGCCCCATGAAAAAGTCCATCATAATATCATCTCATTTCCACTCAGGTATGGGAATAGGTTTCATGAATCCTCTAGGATATTTTCTTCTAGCCTTTATCTATTGACAAACCATACATCTTGACACATAATAAACAATCTCTTTCTTCATGTTGTCCCACCAAAAATGTTCCTTCAAATCTCTATACATCTTAGTGATACCGGGGTGTATAGAGAAATTGGAGCTATGAGCATCATCCAACAATTCCCTTTTTAGATCAAGTATATCAGGAACACAAAGCCTCCTCCCAAATTTCAAAATTCCATCTTCATATATGAAGTCAATCAATCTCCCATCATTCACAGCTTTAATTTTATTTTGAAACTCCTTGTCATCAATCTGAGAAATTTTTATCCTTTCTAGTAAAGATGGTTTGGAAACCATTTGAAAAATTATCAATGTTTCACCTTCCATGATTATTCCCATATCCATCTTTACTAGATCCATGAACATAAGATCCCTTCCAACTCTCATCTTGTTCAGAACTCCATGATCCTTTCTGCTCAAAGAATCTGCCACCTTATCTTCCTTCCCCAGGTGGTAGTGTATAGTGAAATCATAATCCTTGAGTAGTTCAATCCATCATATTTACATCATGTTAAGTTATTTATGTGAGAAAATATACTTCAAACTCTTATGATAGATATATATCTCACATTTTTCACCATAGAGATAGTGTCTCCATATCTTCAAAGCAAAGATAACAGCTGCTAACTCAGGATCATGAGTAGGATAGTTTTGTTCATGAATTTTTAGCTGCCGTGATTCATAGGCAATAACTCTATCATTCTTCATAAGGACACAACTAAGTCCTTTCTTTGAAGCATAGATATAAATAAAAAACCCATCATTCCCCAATGGTATAGTCCATATAAAATCATTTAATAATATTCTCTTCAGTTATTTAAAACATTATTCACACAATTTTTTCCAAAAAAATTTAACCCCTTTACATGTGAGCTTGGTTAATGGGTTAGCCAATTGGGGAAAATTCTGGATGAAATACTGATAATAACCTGCTAAAATAATAAAACGGTGTACCTCATTTATACTTGGTGGTGCTATACATTCTTGTATTACAATTATCTTAGAATGATCAATAGATATTCCATCCTTAGAGACAATATGGACAATAAAAGAAATCTCCTAAATCCAAAATTCACACTTTCTAAACTTCCTATATAATTCATTACTTCTAAGAGTTTTCATAATAGTGTGCAAGTGATTTTCATGATCTTTGTAGATTTTGGAATATACCAAGATATCATTAATAAATACCACTACAAAGTCATCAAGATATTACTTGAAAACTCTATTCATTATATCCATGAAAACAGAGGGTGCATTAGTCAGTCCAAAAGACATTACTGTAAAATCGTAATGCCCATACCTGGTACAAAATGTTTTCTTTAGAATGTATTCCTTTTTCACACACAACTGATGATATCTAGATCGAAGGTCAATCTTTGAAAAATATTGAGCTCCATGAAGTTGATCGAATAAATCATCTATGTGAGGTAGGTGATAATTTTTATTTATTGTTATAGAATTGATCTCCTAGTAGTCAATTCACAACCTCATAGATACATCTTTCTTCTTAACAAAAAGAACATGGGCTCCCCATAGATAAACACTAGGGAGAATAAATCCTTTATTAATCAATTCCTCTATTTTTTTAGTTCCACTAATTCCACAGTGTTAATTCTATAAGGGGTATTCGATATGGGCCTTGAACCAAGAATTAAGTCAATAGAAAACTCAATTTATCATTTTAGAGGATGTTTAGGTAAATAATATGAAAACACATAAACATATTCTTGCACAATAGATACATCCTCTATTTGAACATTAATTTCCTCACCCATATTTATTTCACTCTCTTCCTCCCCAATGATTGAATTTAGTAGAGCTACTGGGGGTGGATATAGATAAGAATCAGATGTTAATGTTTCTACTCTAAAGATAAGGGATTCCTTATCATCATAAAAAATTGTAACCTCCTTCTTCTTATAATAAAATTTCACATCATGGTCCAAAAGATAATAAATAATAATGATTATATCAAATTCAATAATGGTTATGATGACGAGATCAATAGATAAATCACGTTTATATTCTATAATGGTAACCGATTCACAAAACTTTGTTTCCATGATACTTCCTTTAGGATTTTTGACTGACAATTCCCTTGTTAAATGAAATTTTAAATATCTAATTTTATTGGAAAACTGAGAATATATGAAAGAATGTGATGATCCAAAATCAAATAAATCATTATATAAATTTGAGGAAATGATTAATGTACCTGCCACCATGTCATTTGGAACTTCAACATCTGCAGTTGTGATCGCATAAGCTTGGCCTTTCTCCCTTGGTCTTTTCTGAGGTAAGTTTCCTTGACGCTTAGGAAATTAATTTTCATAATTCCCCATTTCTTTATAATTGTAGCATTCAACATTGACAACCTCTTTCTCCCCCTTTCAATCACAAGCTTGGTGGTCTTTTTCTCCACACTTGTAACAGACTCCAATTCTCTTTAAGCAAGTACCAGGTTTTTTCTTCCCACATTTACTGCAGGATGGAAATTCAAATTTTCCTTTCTTCCACTTATTTCCATTTCCAGAGTTTTGATCAGATATATTCTTATTTTTATTTGATTTAAAGTCATAATACTTAGAGAATTCCTTTTCTGTCTTGATAGTACACGAGACTATATCTTCATACGATGAGAAGGATTGTGAGAATAATGATCGATGGAGAAATGGTTTTAACTAATAAAATAATCTATCAATCTTACTCCTTGGGTTAGGAATACAATCTATAGCATGCCTTTCTAACCTTGTAAAGTTATCCTTATACTTTGCGACATTCTCATCCTCCTTTTTCCTCAGACTTAGAAATTGTATTTCCATGTCCACTTGATGTTCACGAGTAAATTATTTTTATAAGAAAATATCTTTAAACACTATCCATTACATATTTGATACTTCTTCATCCTCCTTTTTGTTTTTAATTAATTAACACCATTGATCTGCATATCCTGTGAGGCGATAAACTTTTAATGACAACTTTTTCCCTTTCACTACTCCCCAAAGCATGAAATATTTTCTTTAAGGAACTTATCCATTATTTGGATACTAATGGATTTGTAGTCCCATTGAATATTGGTGGTTGTTGTCTCATGAAGCGGTCTAACATTAATCCTTCACATTGTGGATCTGGGTGCTCCATACAGGTAAGGTTATTATTCATAACCTGAGTGAGTTGTCCCAGTGTGGTTATAAGTTGTTCAGCACCAGTTGCATCACTAGCTCCACTATAATTATGTTGAGTAGGAGGGAAATACCTACATGGATTACGTGCGTTGATACAATTTCCATTCCTTCTACTAGAAACCATTTCTAAATAATGGCATACAATAGATTATTTTATGAATCACAATACATAATTCCTAACTTGTAAAATACCTATCATAAATTGACCAGTTTATGGATATAATACATAATCATAAAAAAATGTTTTCTTTGATGAAGTATTTACTCATAAATCCTTCATAATGGTTTGTAAATAAAATGTGAATTATCCTAAGCATATCCCCCAAGAGTTTCATAACCAAGAGTGCAGCAAGGACCATTATCGTATATCAGTTCCCGTTCAAGTCTAGCTCAAAGAGGTGTTTTCGGGTTTTACCCCTAGATACATCTGTGCCAGAGCCACCTCTACCTACTCATATCCAGAAAGGGATGTATTTATTGGAAAATTCAAAAAATCTCTACATTACCAAAATTCTAGAAAGTTCTTCTATACTAATAGTCAAAGTCTATCTTAGGGTAATGTTCTCTAACTAGAGTTTTTCTAAATCTAGTTTCCATGGTTTGTACTAAACTTCCTCTAATACCAACTATAATAACCCAAACCGAGTTACCCATAGCCGATGCATTATTACATAACATTAGCATGATCACAAGGGATCAAATCTCAAAAGACTGATTAGTTTAGTAGCCTTGGAAGTCCTAGATACATACATAAGTTTTACATTACATTATGAAATGAAAAAAAAGCATTGTGTCTCCTTTGAACATACTCATATCCCTTAGCTTATCCCTACAATTCAATCATAATTTACTTCTTGGCATCCTAGGAACAAAAACATAGAAAGGTGTGAGCACAGATGCTCAGTAAGGATAACAATATAGCGAAAACTTTCATAAATAATCCTAAACATTTAAGGCAATGTATAAGACTAAAACACAAGCCTTTTAAACATAAAATTAGTATAATATGGAAAATATAAATCGAATAATGCTATTTAATTATTTACATGGATATTCTACTAGTCAAATAACCACATGTAATATCAATAGCTAATTTCATAATGATGGAATGAATAATATCGGACATCATAACCACATAGTCAAGGCCTCATGCCAAGAATAAAAATAATATTTTGTCAAGGCCTTGTTCCAAGACACTAGTTTGTCTCATGATACCTACTGATGCATCAAGGGGATATAGAAGGCCTCACCCGTCACTTACTAAGTCCAATTCATTCCTCATATGAAAAGGTTGAAACATAATATAAACATCTGTATTAAAACTAGCATATGAAATGTCAATACTTTAACCATAAACCATGAATGGTATAAAAATAGAACATCCACAGTCAATCATATCAAAAAAACTTCAATACAATATGGAATATTATATCATAATAAATCAACTTCAAACAAACATAAAATCCAATGAAGGATGTTGACATAGATGAAATTAATCCAAAAACTATTTGAGTGAAACATCTCTTTCTATTTTAAAATCATTTAAAAGTAAAAAAAATTATTTTGAAACTATTATTATAATCTTGTAAGGTAATCTTTGAAGGTGTTATAATAGCAGAAAATAGCCGCCACTGCTGTATATGTTAAAAAAAAAATTCTTTCCTTAATTTGTTGAAGTGTTCATAAAGTACCTTATTTTGAAAATGATGGAAATATTCCTTTCAAAACATTTTATAAAAATTCAAACATGGGTATAAATTAATTTAACCCGTATTCTAGGAAATAGTGAAAATATTTTGAAATACATTTTTAAGAAACACATATGTGGATGATAAAGAAGTCCCAGTAGATACTTTCGTAAAAACAACCTCGGATAATAAAGAGATTATAAAATATACCCTTAAGTTGTACTTTTCCTTAGTTGAGGGTAAGTTAACCTCCTGTATAATGGTGAAATCATTATTATTAAATTATATAAGAACTATATATATAAATATGATATCATATATGATCTTATAATATTTCTTTATTAATGATATTTCAGCAGTATCATTGTTTTGGGTGTTAACTGATTCGTTTTACTTTATATGTTTTTTTACCTAAGTCATGTTTGCTATGGATAAGATGTATTTGATTCATATCCAAAATGATATTAAGTTCTTAAACATTATTTTTAATCATCAAATGAAAATTATTCTGGAATGGTTATGATGGGAAATGAAATCTCATCATGTCGTGGAGACAGTAAGCCGTACGTACCCCCGAGTGACATTATCATTCTATTAGTGGTAAAATCGTTTGTAATTGGATGGTATATTATATATATAGAATCATAAAAATGTTATATTTATTATTTACATCAGTTATAATCATTATTATACACATCCAAATAACGAAGTGTTGAATAACAAACTACACCACGACGTGGAGACATTAAGCCGTACGTACACACATATGGTGACTTTGTCATTCATAAGATGGATAGAATAATGAATATGGTTATACCATATTTATAATAACATCTCATCATGTAGAAGGTACTGGATTTATTATTTTAGTATTGTAACAACAAATAAAGAGGAAGTTGAAGAAGAAAAGAACTTTGATAGAGGTGATGAAGTAATTACCTTTTCTTTGGGTTCTTCCTTTTGATTTGAACAAACGGGTTATTTAGGTTCGATTTATGATCAAATTATATCATCTAGATTAAATTGAGGTCATTTTTGAGGATATTTTATCAGGTTTTTTCCTATTCAAAATTCTTTGAAGGTGTGAAATTAATAGAAGGGGAAATACCCTTTTATAAGAGAGGCGAGGGTCACTTTAGGAAAATCTTGAAATATTATTTTATTATAAAATAAATTTCAGTTTATAATGGCTCCAAATTAATTTATTTATAGGATAAGGAAGGGATGGGTCTAAAACCTCTCAAAATATATGTTTTAGAAAAGTTTAGGTCACCATATTAACCTTATCTTTTAGATTTAACTCTTAATTAAATAGTTTAACTTTTACCATGTCTTCTTGTATTATTATAATACATGGTTAATAAACTTATTATAAAATTCCAATATAACCTAAAGTGGTTAATTAATGACATAACTATAATTATATAATTTCTTTTTCCAAACCTTATATTTTTAGGACTATTATATAATTTAATAAAATAGTATTTTTTTTAAACTCATTTATGTCAATTTTAACACTATTTTGTATTTGGTTTTTGTGAAAGTCATAAAAAATTGATTACATAGAAAAAAATATATTTAATAAACCATGAAATTTTATATTTACCTAAATTTTTTTATGGAATCAAAACTTTCGAATTATATTTATTTTATTATTTATAATATCATTTATTTGATTCTTTCATTAATAAGTAAAATACTGCATCATTATTGTGTCATAATTAATTATATTTATTTTATGTATAAAAATTATAAATAAAATACCATGATTTTGGAAATAGTTTTATCTTTATAATGAAAATTTATATTCTAAAATATCACTTATATAGCCCTTATAAAAATTGTTTTACTGAAAGATATATGTTTATGTTGCATTTTCCTTAACTTTAAATTAATTTTTATAAAGTGTCATTTTACCTTACAAGTGGCCCCATGGGGTCCAATAATTGACCCAAGGATGACCATGTTCTAAAATGTATCATTCAATAGTTTTTGGACACGTGTTAGTGTAATTTAATATTATTATAATATTATTTTTACCCTTATTTACCATATTTACCCTTTAATAATGGTAAATAAAATATTTACTGAAGTTATTATTCATAATGTCTAAAAATAAAAGTTAACTATTTTCATAATTTGGACCTTCTAATTCCAAATATGGAATCCATTTTTTCAAATTCAAAACACAAAAGTTTCATAAATTAATTTAAAATTAATTCTCACTGTCAAAACCAAAAAATAGGTTTTTAAGAAGTAAAAACTATCAAAAGATCGACATGTATTTATGTACAATTTAAATGTGAAATTACATAAAATGAACTAAATTATATTAAATGATAAAAACATAATATAATTATAATTTAAAACTACTCAAATTTATAATTTAACACTATAAATTATTTCAATTAAAAAAGTTGCTTTTAATTAAAATTTATTATTCTTCATTATTCATCAAAATATGAAAGTTATCATAAAAATACCAAAAATTTTCCCTAATCTAATTTTGATATTCAGAATAAAAAAATGAATTCCAATTTGAAAAATAAAATTTATAAAATTTTAAAAAGTGGGTATTACTATTCATAACTTCTTTTAAAATGGCTAGTTTAATAGGTCGCAGTGCGCTTGAACTCGGTGTTGTGTACATCACACACTATTGTATTATTCAAAGAGAAACGTATTGTGGAAGATTGGGGTGTTACAAGTAATAATTATAGGACTAAAACATGATTTAATGAAGTTGGATAAAGAAAGTTATTAGGTCATAATCTAGCTGTGGTAATGAAAGAGGTGGTTAGATCTATTCAACATCACATAAGTGCATCTCCAAGTTGAAAAATAAGTTATTATAATAATCATCGGGGATATATATAGTTTAAAGTGGGTGAAAAGGAATTCCTATGAATATCTCCCTCAAAGAGGGTGATGATATTTATTAATAATGGAAAACTAAGACCTATGTGTATTGTCCATTTTGAAATTATTGATCATATCAGGATAGTAGCTTATTGATTTTCTCTTCCACTGAATCTCAATCAAGTTCATAATGTGTTCCATTTATCTCTCCTGATAAAGTACATACCTAATACTTCACATGTACTAAAATCATAGGTCATACCACTGTATAAAGACATTTATTATTAAGAACAATCGGTAGAGATTATAGATCTTAGAGAGAAAGTACTATGAAACAAGACCACTAACATGGTCAAAGTTTTGTAGAGAAACCACCAATTTAAAGAATCTATGTGGAAGCCCAAGATTTAATAAGGGATAATCATCCTTGTATGTTTGTATCAGAGTGACAAATTTGAAGGGTTGAATTCATTTTAAGGGGGGTAAAATGTAACACCCTAATATTTTTATGAAATATTTCACTTTAAATAATTTGATTTATCCAATAGATTTTGTTACATGCAACACTAGGTTTATGATTGAGATATTTTTATGATTGATTTTTTATGGCACATGTACGTATGGATGATGATTGGTGGGGTCCTATATCAACCTCCAATGCATTTGTTTATGTGTCATGATCTCAAAAGTGTACATGGGAGGATTTATCCTAATCTAAATGGTATATAAGAGGATTTATCCCAATCCAATGAGGTACATGAGAGGATTTATCCCTAGGCCATGAGGTGCATGAGAAGATTTATCTCAAGCCAGAGAGTACATGGGAGGATTTATCTTAAGAAAATGAGGTACATAGGTGGATTTATCCTAAGACAAATGGCACATGGGATGATTTATCCTCAAGCCAAAGGGGTACATGAGAGGTTTTATCCCAATCCCAAGGGTACATGGGAGTATTATCCCATTCCCAAGAACGTTTATGGATTTTGTTTGTTACAATTTTCATATGTTTATGGTTGTTCCAATTTTCAAATTTGTTCATTGAATTATGTTAAATTTTCACGATGCATTACATTTCCATGAAATTCCATGTTTTCATAGTTATGCCTTATTTTTAATGTATTCCAAAAAATTTATTTCATGGTCATATTTTATATGATTATTGATATGATTTTGAGCCATGTCATATCATTTATGCTTCCTTGATTATTTCTTATGATTTTATTTTACTTTAACATGTTTTATGATTATCATATAAGGTATTTTGGTCTTTTATTATGAAATTTATGTCTTTATTTTTTTCTTACCCATGTTTAAGATTTATTACTATATGATATATTTTTCCTTTACTAAGAATTTTAGCTCAACCATTTCTTATGTTTCTAATTCCCAAGTTATAAGATGATTATTTCATGTGATATACCAAGAAAAGGGTCCATAAGAGCACAATCACGGAGAAATTATCACAAGTGTCGTAAAATAAGATGTTTATATAGATAATATTCAAGACACTAAACCTATTGGTCCTAAAATTGTGCTATTATTTGTGAGATATACTAATTAAATCATACGATCAATGTATTTTATATGTATTTTTATCTTGGGTCGCTATAAGGAGAGATGGTTTGAGAATTAACAAGGCTTCTAGAGGACAATAATCATTATGGTAGGGAGTTTTTAATGACCCACATCATTATAAGTTGTGAATTATTAAGGGAATTTGAATTCTTGGTTAATGATAGGATTGTTTTGAGAACTGGGAATCTGAAATTTTGTACATATCAAAAATATTTTTTTGGACATGGGATGAGGCTCATTTGGTTGTTTGGGTGCTCAGGCAAGCATTGGAGGAAGGTTCGAGTGACTCGGGAAGATGCAGGTGTGCTACCTAGGGAGATTATGGATATGAATGTTTTTCAGGCTATGAATATTTTATGGGGAACACCTTTAAAATGTTAATTTAGTCAAGTAAAAGAAAATTTTCTAGAGGGGAGACATTTTAGGCAGTGAATATGATTTATACTGTGAATTTTTAAGGGGAGAAAACCTCCCAGGCCTTGAAAAAAATCATGTCGTGAAAGTTTATTGGGTGGATTTTTTGACTTGGGGTATTTCTAGGTTTATTATCCTCCCATGACTCTCCTTATACCCCCTCTATTTGGGGGGATTTTGGGTGTGATTTCATGGTGATTCAAGGTGCATTATTCCACCATTTCTCTATTCTCTTCTCTCCATTGTAGTTGTTGATTTCATTCTTAGTTTTATAGGATTTCTATTCTTATTCCACCTTTACATGTTTTAATAATCCTATTTTAATGGGTATTTTTCTTTGCTTACATAGAAGACATCCCAATATGTTATATGAACATCGTTTGTCGTCGTTTCAGTTGAGGTAAGCTACATCCCTATTTTATTTTGGTCTTTTGATGAAATAAAATGAAATTTATAGTTTTTTTGGTGTCAAATGATAGTTATTTTGGCTAGGATTATGTCTAGGGATCATCATAAACATTATGTTGGTTGTTGGTCATAGTTTCGATGCAACGGTGGTGTTTAGTGAATTTTCCATCAATTATGAATCCTTGGATTTAATTTGAATAATTAATTATAATTTTTATAATTAATTATTTATAGTGTATGGAATTATACATAAGATTAGTTGGAATTATAGGCTTAGAAGAGACATATAAGGGACTTGGAATTGGAATTCCAATGAGATGAGACCCTGGTTTGGGTCATGAGAATCAGTTAGGTACTTGGAATTGGAATTCCAATGATATTTTTCATGGTAAATGGACCCCATATACTAAGGACAATATCAAGGTAAGCCTTTGGGTTTAGGTTTCATCATAGGGAAAAAAATACAATTTTTTATCAATGATATGAGACTAAGTTGGGTTAGAGACACTAGTGGATTACCTATTGGGTGATAAAAGACATATTGTGATGTGAGAGGCGAGTCGAGGGATAGGTCTAGATGTGATTTTTTATTGAGTTATGTGGTGGGTTGTGGCCCTTTTTAGGTATATATTTTTTCTACTTTTATATGGTGTCTATCCAATAATGAGATAGTTGAGTCATGGGATATTTATATGTTTTTTATTATGATTATATGGTGGTTATCCATTAATGGGATGGTTGATTCATGGGAAGTTTATATGTAGTTTATTCTGATTATATGGTGGTAATCCATTGATGGGATGGTTGAGTCATGGGATATTTGTATATATCTTTATTAAGATTATATGATGGCTATCCATTGATGATATGGTTGAGTCATGGGATGTTTATATACAACTTATTTGGATTATATGGTGGGTATCCATTAGTGAGATGGTTGGTTCATGAGATAAATGTGTAACCTTATTATGAAATATACATCCTTATGAAAACAGTTACCCTATGTTTATAGGTATGAACCCAGTCATATAAACCAATATGATGGGATTTCCGGCATGGTGTCAAACCAGGTATGGTTGGGTGTTGGGTGGCCAAGTTAGGACCCGATGACCACATGGGTGTGTGTTACTCTTCATGTGGATTTTTTCCTAGTTAGAACATGATGAATTAGTGAGAATTTTTATTTATATATTTTCATTTTCTTGTTAATACACACACATACAATGGTTTTTATTAGGGGTGATTAGTGAGGCCCTACTAATTTTCTTCTCACACCCTACATGGATATCTCAGTTCACATGAAAACCTTATGTTTTCTTTTTTAGGTCAGACCATGGGATGTGTTGTGGATCATGTTAGTGTAACACAATAGGTATATGGAGGTTGGGATTTGGGATGAGTCTTAGGGTTACTTGAGACACTCCTTGTATTTTATTTACTATTTATTTTTTCTATGTGGTTGTCCTAGTGGGATATCAGTTGTATGTTTTGTATGAAAAATTCATTTGTTAAAACATTATGTTTACTATTATTATGTGTACACTGATGTCTATTATGGATGATTACTATTTAGTCATTTTCCACTATTATTATACTCTGATATAAGGGTATATTCTCCCCATGGTTTTACATTAGACCCTCAATACTGGTCAGCGGCCTCTACTTTTCAAGGAGGTGCGCTTTTGGTCCTGTGACCCTCCATCCTGGACCCAGTGATTCAAACTTAGGGAATTATTGGTGAACCATGGAACAAAACCATGTCATATTTTTTATACCCATAAGATATAGTCACAATCTATGACCATGTCAATAGCTGTAGAGGCTATTTCACCACCAATAGCCTCCACAAGAAAGCTTACTATGGCTATAACCTATATCCATGGTTAGAAGGATTATAAGATCCAGGACCCTTATTAAGGTATGTTTTTGTTTATGTTTCAGTTTAATTCATTTATTTTGGTCAAATAATTGTTTCCTAGGGTTCATGTGAAGGATCTGGGGAGTTTCGGGGGTTCGGGACATGAAAATGGAGGAAAAAAGGTTTCTAGGAATGTTGCACAGTTTGCTCATGGTTAGTGAAAACTGTTCAGATCATCCCAGGTAACCGTGAAACCTTGGACATAGGATTTTTCATGGTTATCGAACAGTTAAGAAAACCATGTAGAACCCCCAAGTAACTGTACGAGAGATGTGTTTTTGGATAGTAGCATCTATACGGTTTGTGCATGGTTTTTCAAACCGTGCGGATAAAACGTGTGTCCCGGTAACTTTGAGAAAATTAAAAAAATACCATTATAGGATTTTAAGTTCCAACTAGGGATTTCTCCCCCTTCTTCCTCCTTTAACCATAGTTATAAGAAAAGCTTCCACGATCTTCCAATAGGTGATTCTCCTTCAATACTAATCTATTTATAGTGCCGTTAGTTACATATTGAAGATTCATGTATTTCAAATCTCCTCCTTGCTTCTCTTTTTGGGTTAGGGTTTACACCTTTTCTCCATCTCATTGCAAAGCTCTAAAACCCTTCTTTTCAGTGAGATTTAGGGTGAAACTTAAAAGGGTGTTTATATTGGTATCTAAGGCCTCGATTAAGGGTATGTTCACCAACGAATTCAAGGTAGGTGGTCTACAAGTGATATCCCATAGTTTATACCTGGATTTGTGCATGTAGGGTTATGTTCTTAATTTTACCTTATTTTGCTCTTGGTTTCCTTTGAAAGGTTTAACATAGTGGGTGTCAAATCAACCAATTGAATCCCTTGTGATCCCTGCGGGATGCATGGATGATGACTTGACCAATTTAGGGCCACACATGGGGTGTGCCGACCCTCCCGATTAGGCTAACAGAAATGTAAGGTATAGAATTGACTCATAATGATGTAGAGACTTAGAGAGTAGGTCAATTGGGTTGTGTAATGAGTTATACTGGATGGTGGATAGTTGTTTCTAATGTGTTTAAAGGATAAGGGATTACTTGGTTGACATTTAAGTAGGTTAAATGGGATTAATGGGAATATGGTAAGGAATTATGTTTACACTTGATTATGCTTAGTGAGATAGGCATGGGAAATGGGAAATGGGGTTAAAGGGTTAAGTGGTATTAATGACGAATGTGTTAATTGATTGAGGTGTAATGTTAATTTCCCATTTATTTATATTTTTGTGATGATGCCAATGATATTGGATGTTCCTTATTGTGATGTGGTTAATTATGGTGATGATAAATAAGCACGTTCACATGGATTGGTAGAGTGGGGTATAGACTTGAGGTTCTATGACCATGGGTCAAGTTAGACCAAGGTTCTATCTCCACCCCTAAATTCATGGGTTATGGAAGGGGAAAAAGTTCTATTACCTTAACGGTTTCTTTCCACCCAGAATGAGTCTTTGAGGTGGGGATTATGAGGCTGTTATAATGTGATGCCTAGTGAGATAGTATTTGATTTTATTCCCATATTATTGGGAACATTGAACACGCATAATCCATTGAACACATAAAAAAGGCAGATTAAACCATGGGATGCCTAAGTAGTGAACCTAGATTCAATGGTAGTATAATTTAAAGAAACTTAGTCTAGAATGGTCTATTGAACTATTTACCCTTTCTTGAAATTATTTATCACTTTCATTCACTATCTAATTTTACTTGATATTTTTTAGACTCTATTGGTGGTTTCCTACTAATTTATACTAACACCCTTCTCGGGTTTTCTTTGGGTACCCAAGAAGATTTCATGATTGCAGGTCAGGACAAGGGAAAGGGCCCTATGATAGGGAGTTGGGTTAGACATGGGACATGTATGGGTGAGGTTTCAAACTTGGAGTATGGACTTTTTTTGGAGATTCTAATGTTTGTATTTATTTTGGGGTTTTGTTCAATTGGCACTGTATCATGACATGACATATTTACTATTGTATGTGGTTGTACCCAGTTTGAGAGTTGGTTATTTACGTATGTTATTAAATTGTTTCTTATGGTTTTCTTTATTTAAATTATGTTTGTTTGTGGCTTACTTTGGTGAAGAGGTTATAGTATCCCCATGTGACCTGTTATACCCTCTCTTCTAGTCAGCAACCTATGTCGTATGGGGAGACCTTCTTGAGGTCATGTGGCGACCTGAATTGGGGCATCAATTTAGTGGCTCCAGAGTCAGGGACATTAAAAAGTTGTATCAGAGGAGTTATTTTCTCATTCTTACTATCTAGGGATGGTGGAAAGGAGGTTAGGAAAGTGTAGGTCCTTGCTAATGAGCTTGTTCTTGGGATTATCTATCCCATGTATGAGGTAAAACCCAAGTCACCCTGGGAGGGTATTGTTGTTCTTATTGTGTGTTGTTATATTTGTTGATATTTCACCATCGGGTGATGCACTTGTTGTGTGATTTGACGGTTTTGTGATATTTATCACATGGTCTAAATGGTATGAGGTTGTGAATTCATGCATCATTCTTGTCACCTATGTAGATAAGTAAAATTCTTCATGGTAGGCACACATGTGGGATGGGTGTGTGGGGTATAAATGTTAGGATGCATTTGTTTTTCTTAAAAGTAATGAAATTGTTCCTATTGGGATGATATGAATGGGTAAAAAGGAAAGTAAAAAGGGTAATTAGTAATTAGAAAATGGTGCTTAATAAATAATTAAAATGTATTAACATGTTCTAAGAGTAAATTGGGATACAATTTTTTTTTGAATTGGTGTAAAAGATAAGGCTTGTAACCATGTGAATTAGATACCCATGTTAGCCATGGCCTTAGGAGAGAAGGCAGAGGGTAGTGATTTGGTTGTGAGTGGTCTTGTTTGGTTAGTTTATGAGAACTATTTTGGTTAAGGAAAGTGATGAGCTTACCTATATCTTTTCCTTTTCTTAAAAGTTTTATGGTTGCGTTCTAAAGCTCATGTTTGGCATTGTAGAGAAATTCTAACTCGAAGACGTGTGTCGGTTGGGAAACAAGAGGAAGTTGCTGAGAACTCTCCTCCAGTAGTGGAAAAAGAGAACATGGTCATCCAAGAAGATAGGGAAGAGTAGTTCTATGAGAAATTTTCTCATTTTATGCAGATGATGGAACGAGACCCAGGGCAGGCTGCATTGAGTATGTTTGAGCTGACTAGGGAGTTTCAACTATAACACCCTCCGACCTTTACCAAATAGGGTGGTACAGAGGTAGAAAAGTTCTGAATAGAGTCCATACCAACTATTCTTGAACATATAAATAATCCTCTCGATAAGAGAGTCAAGTTAGCGACCTATATAGTGAGAGTTCTAGAAAAGCGTTGGTGGGACATCATGGTTCAGATGGAGAAGGCTAAAGGAATGATATGGAAGGATTTCTAGGAGAAGTTTCTTGAACAATTTTACCAAAAAACCCTAAAATAAGATAAGTCTACAGATTTTACAAGGTTGAACCAGGGGATAATGTCGGTAATGGAGTATGCTATCCATTTTACCAATTTGAGACGCTTTTTTCCGATGATGAAATGAGATGAGATAGTCGTGAAAAAACACTTATATGATGGGATGAGAGAAAATATTAGGTCTGAGGTGAATATATTCTGCCTAAAAAGGTTTTTTGAAGTGGTAGACCAATCCCTTATCTCAGAGGGGAATCTGAAGGGAGCTTCAGGTAGTGAACTTGGGGTGTCAGCTGGGTGGCCAAGTGGTGCAGCTTCTGAGAGTAGGAAGTGTTGTTTTAGAAAATTTTAGCAGGGTAAAAGTGTATAGAGCAGTCAAAAAAGGGGGTCAGCTTCTTAGGGTGGTGACCTGGTATTATGTTATCAGTGTGGTAGGCTGGGGTACAAGTTTGACCAGTGTCCCCACCCACCGGTCAAGTGTCGAGCGTGCAGTAGGTTAGGCCACGTGCAGAGGTTCTACAAGAACCCGCGATAGTCAGGGAATAATGGAGGTCAAAGGTAGATGCCAAGTGCAGGAAGGGGGTCAGTTACCCTATATCATCCAAGCAGTTCGAGCTCCATTGGTCGTACTGATAGGGGTGGTGGATGTGGAACTTCGAGCCAAGATCATCCTTACCAACAGGGCAGTGCAGTGCAGGGTACTCAGGTCAGAGCCCAAGGTAAAGGGGAAGGTCATCTCTATACAGTTCAGGATACACCTAAAGGTGTTGAGGTGGGACCATATACTGTTTTAGGTATGATTATTATAGCTTCCACACTCACTAGTGCTTTATTTGATAGAGGTGCTACATATTCTTTTATTTCTGCTCAGTTCTTAGTCCTGTTTGGTTTAACCGTGGAGAGAGCTTGTGGAGTAATTTCACTTGATACTCTACTAGGGGTATGTGTTGAGGACATTAGGAAGTATAAGGAATATGTTCTGAAGGTTTTTGGATATTGTTTTCTATGGTATTTTTTCATGTACTAGAGACTTCATGTTTTGACCTGATCTTGGGGATGAATTGGATGGTGTTATATCAAGCCTGTATCGACTGTTACCAATGTCAGGTAACATTCACATACCTCGATGGAAGAACTTATGTCCTTCTTGTTGATTGGGTTACCGAAGCAAGTTCTGTAGTGCCACTACACATGTATTTGGGAGAACTCATATCCCAAGTGGAATGCCTTATTTTGGATGATGGAGAGAAAGTGCAGCCTGTATTCCCTTTTCTTGTGGACCAGTTTTAGGATGTTTTACCTGAGTACTTCTCATATTTCCCACCCAAGAAATATGTTGAGTTCAAAATTGAATTATTGTTAGGGGTGGAGAGAGTTTCCATTCCTCCATATCAAATGACATCAGCAGAACTCCAAGAACTGAAGGTTTAGCTAGAGGAGTTAGAGCATAAGGGGTTTATCTGTCCTAGTATATCACCTTAGGGATCTCCTGTGCTATTTTCTAATAAGGATGATAGATCAATGAGGATATGTATTGATTATAGGAAACTGAACTAGATGACGATTAAGAACCAATACCCTCTTCCTAGAATCGATGACCTATTTGATCATCTCAGAGGCGCCTCAGTGTTTTCTAAGATTGATTTGAGATCAGGACAACATAAGTTAAGGGTGAGAACATCCAACATACCCCAAAAATATTTCCAAAGTAGGTATGGGTTGTATGATTTTTCAGTGATTCCATTTGGATTGACCAATGCACCTGCTGTTTTCATGGTCTTGATGAACCAAATATTCCACCCATACCTAGACCAATTCATAGTTGTCTTCATTGATGATATCTTGGTGTACTCCAGAACTCATGAAGATCATGCCAAACATATTGACCTGGTCTTGAGTACACTAAGAGAGCATAGGATTTACACCAAGCTATCAAAATGTCAGTTTTGGATTGATAAGGTGCAATTTTTTGGACACATCATTTCTGAGTCAGGTGTGTCGGTGGATCCAGAAATGGTATAGCCTGTGGTGTCTTAGGAGCAACCTAATAATGTCTATGATGTTTGAAGTTTTATGGGTTTGGTTGGTTATTACTGAAGGTTTATTAAATATTTCTATCATTTGGAAGTGCTTCACATAGGCTTAACCAAGATGGGGATTTGGTTTGAATGGTGAGAGGCTTGTGCGAATTCTTTTCAAGAGCTGAATAAGCAGTTGACAACCACACCGATTTTGGTCTTACCCGAACTAGGTAAGTGGTGCACCTTGTTCTGTGAAGCGTCCAGTGTTTGACTTGGGGTAGTGTTGATATAGGATGATTGGGTTGTAGCTTATGAGTTAAGGCAGTTGAGATCACATGAAATAAATTACCCTACTCATGACCTTAAGCTAGCTGTTGTGGTTCATGCCTTGATGTGTTGGAGGCACTACTTGTTGGGAGATCATTTCACAATGTTTACCTACCATAAAGGTCTCAAATAAATATTCTCTCAGTGGGATTTGAATCTTAAATAGTGAAGGTTGGTTGAGTACCTAAAATACTTAAATTTTGAGTTAGCCTACACACCAGGGAAAGGGAATAGTGTCAATTATGCTTCAAGCCAGAAGACTTAGAATTAGGTTGTTCAGGAATCCAGTTCAGAATAGATGATGATGGCCTTATTTGCATAGATGCAATTGGGGGTATAGGATGGGAATGAAAATATGAACCTTGAAACTATAGAAGTTGAATATGAAATTTTGAACTGAGTTAAAGAGAGTTAGTTGGTAGATCCAGAGTGTTTGGATATGAAGGAAAGTCTTAAAGGAGGGGAGTCACCTTCTGGTTGGACTTTCAGTGTCGATGGAGTTGCTTATGTTTACATGCATGTTGTGGTGCTGGCAGATGTATGAGAGGATTTGATGTGTGAGTTTCACGCATAAAAATAATGATTTCATTCTATCTTGACTAAGATGTACTATGATCTTTGTAGGTAGTTTTGGTGGCTGGGAATGAAGAAAGAAGTAGCTAGTTTTGTGGCACGATTCCTTACTCGTGAGCAGGTGGAGGCTAAACATCAGTGTCCAGGTGGGTTTTTGTAGTCATTGCCTATTATAGAGTGGAAGTAGAATGATTTAACTATGGAATTCATCATGGGGATTCCAAGGATGCCTTGGAAGAATGATGAAATTTGGGTGGTGGTAGTTCAGATGACAAAAGTGGCTCATTTATTTCTGATCTATAAGACCAATACAGTTGACTAGTTGGTAGAATTGTATGTTCGAGAAATAGTATGGTAGTATGGTGTGACAAGAACCATAGTTTTTGATTGGGATCCTCATTTCAAATCACGCTTCTGGAAGGTATTACAATAGGCGCTTTATACCTAGGTTTTGTTGAGTATGTATTATCACTCGCAAATCGACAGGCAGTTTGAGCATACAATTCAAGTATTAGAAGACATGTTGAGAGCTTATGTCTCAGATTTTGGTGGTTCAATGGAAAAGTACCTATCAATTACTAAGTTTTCTTATAATAATATTTTCCATGCTACGACTAATATGGAACCTTTTGAGGCACTTTATGTGAGATCATGTAGATCTATGTTCTGTTGGTTAGAGGCCAGGGAGTCTGAGCTGCTAGGATCGATTCTTGTGTAGGAGATGTCGGAGAAGGTTCATTTGATTCAAAAGCATATGGAAATAGCTCATAGTAGGAAAAAGTCATATGATGATCAGTGTCATAGAACCCTCAAGTTCATAATGTATGATAGTGTGTTTCTTTGGGTGTCACCAAGGATGGGTCACCACCGTATCTAGAAACAAGGGGGAGTTGGCACCTAGGCATGCAAGGCTATTTGATATTATGGATAGGATTAGACCTATGGCATACTGATAAGATCTCCCACCGAAGTATAGTGGGATGCATGATGTTTTTCATGGTTCATAACTCTGATAACATCTTCTTGATCCATCTAATGTGATAAACATCGCGGATGTTTAGCTTGAGGCTGATGCGTCCTTTGAGGATCACCTAGTTCGTACTGTGGATCATAGTGAGAAGGTTTTTCGGGAAAAGTTTTTTCCTTTGGTTCATGTTCTATGGAAGCATAGAAATGTTCAGAACAAAACTTTAGAGCAGGAATCAAATATGTGGGCCTATTAGCCTTACCTATTTGCATAGGAAACTCAATGATGCTTGGGATGAGTGGCTCGAGGACAAGTCATCCTAAGGTGGGGAGGTTGTAAGATCTGATACCTTTCTTAAGGTATGTTTTTGTTTATATTTCATTTTTAGTCATTTATTTTGGTCAAATAATTGTTTCCTAGGGTTCATGTGAAGACTCGAGGGTTTTCTGGGGGTTCAGGACACAAAAATGGAGGGAAAATGAGGTTATGGGCATGTTGCACGGTTTGGTCACGGTTAGTGAAAACGATGTGGATCATCCCAGGTTACCGTGTAGCCCGGGGCAGAGGCTTTCACATGGTTAAGAAAACCGTGCATAAACCCCAGGTAACCATGCAAGGAGAATATTTTCAGACTATAGCATCCGCACGATTTACGCACAGTTTGACAAACCATGTGGGTAAAATGTGCGGCCTAGTAACTTTGAGAAAATAACAAAATCCCATTATGGGATTCTAAGTTCCAACTTAGGATTTCTCTGCCTTCTTCCTCCTTCAACCCTAGTGATGAGACAATCTTCCAAGATCTTCCAATAGGTGATTATTCTTCAATCCTAGGTCGTTTGTAGCGTCGTTAGTTTCATATTGAATATCCGGGTAAGTCTAATCTCCTCCTTGCTTCTCTTTTTGGGTTAGGGTTCAAACTTTTTCTCTATCTCTTTCCGAAGCTCTAAAACCCTTCCTTTTTAGTGATATTTGGGGTGAAGATTCAAATGGGGTTTATATCGGGATCTAAGGCCTGGATTAAGGGAGTGTTCACCAATAGATTCAAGGTAGGTGGTCTATAAGTGATATCCCATAGTTTATACATGGATTTGTGCATCTAGGGTTATGTTATTGATTTTTCCTTGTTGTTCTCTTGGTTTCCTTTGAAAGGTTTATCATAGTAGGTGTCAAATCAACCAATTGAACCCCTCATGATCCCCACAGGATGCATAGAGGATTACTTGACCAATTTAAGGACACCCATGGGTTGTGTCGGACCTCCCGATTTGGATAACGGAAATGTAAGGTATAGAGTTGACTCATAATGATGTAGAGACTTAGAGAGTAGGTCAACTGGGTTATGTAATGGGTTATAATAGATGATGTATAGTTGTGTCTAATGTGGTTAAAGGATAAGGGATTACTTGGTTGAAATTTAAGTAGTTTAAATGGGATTAACTGTAATATGGTAAGGAATTATGTTTACACTTGATTAATCTTAGTGAGATAAGCATGGGAAATGTGAAATGGGGTTAAAGGGTTTAGTGATACTAATGATGAATGTTTTAATGGATTGAGGCATAATGTTAATTTCATATTTATTGATATTGTTGTGATGATGCAAATGATATTGGATATGCTTTGTTGTTATGTGGTTAATAGTGGTGACATGGATTGGTAGAGTGGGTTATAGACTTGTGGTTCTATGCACAGGGGTTGAGTTGGATTGAGGTTCTAGATCCAACCATAAATGCACGGGCTAGAAAAGGGGATGAAGTTCTATTCCCCTAATGGTTGCATTCCACTCAGATTGAGGCTTAATGGTGAGGATTATGAGGTTGTTATAATGTGATTCCTAGTGAGATAAGATTTGATTTTATTCCCATATGTTTGAGTGAACAAGCCTAATCCATTGAACACATGAAAAGGTAGATTAAACCATGGGATGACTAGGTAGTAAACCTGAATTCAATGGTAGTATAATTTAAAGGAACTTATTCTAGAATGGCCTATTAAAATGTTTACACTTACTTTCCATTATTTATCATTTTCATGCACTATGTAGTTTTACTAGATATTTTGTAGACACCATTGGTGGTGGCCTACTGAGTTATACTCACACCCAGCTCGGACTGCCGTTGGGTACCCGGGCATATTTTATGCTTGCAGGTTAGGACAAGGTCAAAGGCCCTATGCTAGGGAGTTGAGTTAGACATGGGACATGTGTGGGTGGGGTTCTAGACTTGGGGATTGGACCATTTTGCGGATTCTGCGGTTTTTCTTTCTTTTGGGGTTTTGTTCACTTGGCACTGTATCATGGAATGACATATTTAATATTGTATGTGGTTGTACCCAGTTTGTGAGTTGGTTATTTATGCATGTTATTAAATTGTTTCTTATGGTTTCTATTATTTAAATTGTGTTCTACTATGGATTACTCTGTTAAAGTGGGTATAGTCTCCCAACACGACTTTTTAGACCCTCACTACTAGTCGACAATCTCTGACATACAGGGAGGCACTCTTGAGGTCTTGTGGCGACCCAACTTGGGGCTCTGGTTAAGTGGCTCCTGGGTTGGGTACATTACAAGGATTCTATCTATGACCATGGACCTTGAATATAATTTATTTTTCCATTATTGACTTTATCCACAATCTCCATTTGATCTACTTTCTCATATAAGGATTTGATCTCATCTTGATTGTTATATGAACATTATCTATATTTATGACTAAATGTCATTTTCACTTCTTCTATGAAATCAACATCATCACCATTATTTATGGGGGAATTTGAAATTTTAAATTTGTAATATTTCTACAAAATAATTATAGAAGAAAACTTACCTTTTATTTCAAATCTACTTACCTCAATGGTTGTTCCCTTCTTATTGAGATTATTCTTCATACTTATCTTTTTTTTTACCATTTTTCATAAAGAAACATTCTCCAAATTTGTTCACTGGTTTCTCATTATAACTAGATTTACATCTATTTGTTAAGATATGCTCCTCAATATTCTTTACTCCCATTATTTTCCCATTAATTCTCTCTAAAAATATTGAAATTTTAAATTCACTACCATAGTCGATGGGTTTCATGAATTCCTCATTGGAGATAGCTCAATTTATATATTTTCTATGTTTTTGGATCACATACTCATTCATTGTGTCTTTTCAAGTCAGCATCTCCTTTTTATATCTATAAAAATTAAAATGGCGGCTTCATTATTGAATCCATGTATGAAAAAAATCTAAATTAATATATAGATATTGAACACTTTGTCAGAACATTTTGGATGTGAACCTACTTGTTGGTACCAAACTAACTGAAAGAACCTTGAGAGGGGGTGTATATCAGGTTTCACATTGATTAATAATTTCACTCTTTTTTAGTGGAATTTTTCATACTAATATTTTTCCCTCACTAGATGGAATTAATTTGATATTTCTATCTCCCATAATTGATATCACCAAATAATAAACATGAAAGTAGAAAGTAAAGAATTCAAAAACCACAAATATTTTATTTTATTCATTACAAAGGGATAATACAAGGAGAATATACATGGTGATGTAATGGTATAAAAGAATACACCATACTAACTTTATATGGATGTATTATTTTAGGTCATGGTCACTCTATTCCATGGAACACTTCCATTATAAGGTTCTAGAAATATTCATTGTTGATCCAAGGTCCACGACCTCTTCTCCTCCACGCCCGCTTTAGTGAAGGCTTGGTTGGTTTATAAATATGAGGATCTACTAATTAATTTATAGGCATGAATTTATTTTCAAAGTCATCATAGTAATAGAGGCACTGTAACACCCCAATATTTTTATGAAATATTTTTCATTAAATAATTCCATTTCTTCAATAGACGAAATATAAGGTTTAGATGAAAAATGTAACATTATTAAATTATTACATGTTTGTTATAGTATATTAATTAGATTGGTAGGTATGAATAGTAATAACTATATTATAAAAAATATATGGTCTACACATTTATAAATTAATTCATTATTTATCAAATGATTATAATTAAAAAAATATTCCTAAATAAAAGTGAGGTTTTTTTCTGAAAAAATGTTTTTATGAATGTAATTAATTTTTATATTAAATTAGTAAATATTGGTAAATTATTTTAATAAAATTTATTAATTATTTAATTAATCATATTTTTTAAACATTCAACAAATATTTTCTAATGATAGGATAATAAAAAATCTAGTTTTGTGCTTAAAATGTATTTTTTCTAAAAAGAACTTTTTTCAAATTTTGCACACTTAATTTAAAATTAATTTATTAAATTTATAGGTATTGAATAAAATAAAATTAATCAAATATTTATAATAATGAGTTTCTAATTTTCTAATTGGTCCTCTTTTATTTTTGGTCATTATGAACAGTAATTGTGGTAAAATTTATCACCTCGATTATGGGTAAATCAAGTTGATTGAGATTAAAAATAAGTGATAAGGATATAATTATGCATCATAATTATTATTAGGAATTTAATTTTACCCTAAAAAACTTATTATTAAAATTTAGTTGTTTAATTGACACTTTCACATGAAAATGACTTATATATTATTTAAATTAAAAAAGTTACAAAATGTCACTCTCTTGGTTTTTAATGTGACGTATGTGTACACATAGGGAAAAAAGTAAGTTATGAATGAATATAAGTGTTTATTTTGATATTAGTAAAATTATTTTCATGAAAAAAATTTATTTTTAATTTTTATTAAATATTTAATGACCTTAATTTGTTATACACCACTGATGTAGTATTACTCCATTTAATAAAAATTATAACAAATGATATTTAAAATTTTAAAAGTGATATAATATGAATGAGTTAATATTACCCAAGAATCATATATATCTATATAACATATTAGTATGATTTTAAATCATTATATTTTTATTCCACATTATTAGTGATGTAATTAAAGATAAATTAAATGAATAGTGTCAAAATTGACAATAATAATATTTTATCAAAATAATATTTTACTAAATTATTTAAAAATAATAAAAATATTAAAATAAGACAAGGTGGATATTATATGGTATAAAAAATCATAAATTATCTATTTATGGGCCAATTTTAATCTTATAAGTAAAACATTATTACCTTTATCATTAAAAACATTGTTAGGGTAGTTAAAAATAATATAGGTTAACTAAGGGTTAATAAAAATTATATGGTTTAAAATTATACAAAAACTTGTATAAATATTTTGGTTTATTTTATTAAAACCATATACAACCTTAAATTTAATACATTTCCAAGGCATTTTTCTTAAGAATGAATTAATTATAATTTAATCTTTTGAGGAATTCCAAAGGTGCCCCTCACCTCAATTAAAAAAGGGTACCTCATCCCTCGCTTCTTTACTTAACTATTAGCCTTATAAATCAAAAAAAATATATCAATTTACTTTATAAACTTACATATCCACATTATATAGTTTTTGGTCTTCCAAAAATACAAACTCTAGAGCCCTTTAGAGGAGATTTGAAGGAGTCATTTCTAAGAATAGGTAATCACCTTAACCGATCACTTTCTTTTAAAATATTATTTACCCACTATAAATCTATCGTATTTATCATAAAATAATAACCTAATTATTATAAATATGATTAATTTTTATCATGATTATGAAAATAACATTATAAACCCTCTTTACCATCAAATGAGAAGTGAAATTATCACTCGTGTGTACGTACGACTTACCATCTCCACATAGCGATATAATTAATTTTGACCACCATATTTTATGGTTAGGTATTATTATGGTATTAATGTTTATATATTATATTAATTAAACAATTATAATTTTTGAATAATAATATCATGTTTACCTTCTAACCATAAAATCCTTTGAGAAATGATGACGTCGCTTGTACGTACATGTGGACTACCACCTCCAAGAAGCAATGTGAATTGTTTTTCATTTATATTTTACTTATATGGTAATGATGATTAATTTAAGGAATATATATTATATATATATATTATATAATAATGATATTTTAAATTTGAATTAATATTTACCTTTATTTCGTTCTATTTTTTGAAAAATGAAAACAACGTTCATGTGTACGTACGACCTACCGTCTCTATGAATAATGTAATTAATTTTTATATATCTAACTTTTATGGATAAATAAAAATATGTATATAATGAATATATACTATACTTATACCATGATAAATATTCTTTATTTTATGGAATAAAGATTAATGTACAAGGACTAGAACTATGAAACTGATATACTCATGATAAATGAAATAGTTAACACCTGGAAATAACAATTTTAATAAATAATTATTGATAAAAGGGGGTGTTGAAATGTTATAAAGGGATAATATATGATATTATAAGTATGAAAATAAATCTATTATAGAATTATAATAAATATAAATTTTCTATACAGAAGGTTATAGTGCTTTTAAAGCAAGTCAAGCTTGAGGTAAGGGTTTATTTCATAATCTCATAAATATTAGAGATTGTTTATGTTTAAGTATATACTAGAGATTATTTTTATTACATATCCATGTTCTATAAAAATATTTATAAATTTTTTTTACCATTATCCTGTGAGTATTTAATTTCATTTTTACCCATGTTGGTCTTTTTAAAAAAGAGTTTGAAGAGAATAATTTTTTCCAAATTAGGTACTTTGTGACTTTTTTTTGTCAAAAAATATGAAATGAATGTTTTTTTAACTTATATGACATGAACATATTTTCATGTCATCATGATTTTTTTATTTTAATATTTATAATTTTACATGGTTATTTTAAAATAAAATGTTTTTCTTTATAATTGAACATCTTTTAAAAAAAATGATTTCAAAATGGATGGTTGTTTTCCTCAATAATTATTCCAAGTGGTCTTTCAAAATAATTTTCCATATAAGATGAAATTATTTGATTTTAATTACAATTTAATGGGGATATTATCCAAGTATAAAATAATTATTATTTCTATTTGTGGTTTCTATTTATCATGAAAAATTAAATGTTTATGAAACCCATTTATTCTACATGGGTTATATTATGATGAAATGTTTATAAAACCCATTTTTTCATGGGTTATAATATGATGTATTTTTTATGATATTTTGGCTCATGTATGCATGATTTTATTTATGCGATGGGTTATACCTATATCTCCCTCCAATTCATTTGGTATAGATTAATATATCATGACATAAATAGAAATAGAATGGAGAGTGGACCTAGTTTAGTAATATAATCTATCCACTATGATAGTCTTGGGAGTAAACCATGACTAATAATATGATTTGGGGAGTGAACCCATTATATTATGATAGACTTGACATAATCCTTGAGTACTAAGGAAATTATTTTCCATTCTTATGTGTATGCCACAATTCCATGTCTTATGCCTATATTATGATCTCATGGTTCATGTTCCTTGATTGATTTATGATTTATGTATTATGAACTACCAATATTTATTCCATGAATTAAGAGTTTGATCCTTGATATTATTAGTGTGGTTTTTAAACATTAAGATCATGTTATTATATCGTTATGCTTATGTTATGATTATTTGATCATTGATATCTCCCTTTTTTACCCTTACTAAGAATTTGATCTCACTCTTTTCTTATGTTTCCTTTACCTTGGTTGTGAAGAAACGTATTAAGTATGATATGTCTAAGAAGGTTTCTAGTTATGAAGAAATAATTAGGATATGGTGTAGATATTTTATGAACCCATTGTCTATATTTATAAGTTTCCAAAGTTACTAGACATAAATTATTTTTCCATTGATCAAAATGTTAAGTAATGAATATTCAGATATTAAGATATAATATATATGTATGAAAAGTATGGGTAGATATAATCACTAATGATTTTTTCTATCATTATAATCAAAACCTATGATATATATATTTCATATGAAATATTCTTTTTTATGTAAAAACCCTAACAACCCACTAAAATGGCACCTGAATCATCCCTAACATGGCCCAAATGGCGTTCCCAATCCCTATAAGATAATGAATACCACCTGCACCTAAAAAAATCAAGGTTGAATTATTTCACCACAATAATAATGAAAACATACAAAATAAGTGGAAAAGAAACCACAAAAAAATTGTTATGACAATACATCCGTTAAGATAAAATGATCAAAAAGTAAAAAAGTATGTATCCCAAGTTAAAATAACAACCCAGAGCATCACATAAACCAATGAAAAAATAATAAAAAATATATCCTTATAAAACATGGATCACACACTCCATCTATCACCACCAACTCCCAAGGCCTCTCTATCAAGAACACCCACCACCTCCAAGTAGTGATTTCCCCTTCCATGGTCCGAGAAAGAGAAAGTATACATATTCCAAAAGGAATATATAGAGTGAGAGAAACACTAGCCTAGTTGGATACCAACCAAAGATTTTATAATCAGTATATATCAAATAAACCAAATAATCATAATTTTAAATAAATTATGGCATGGTAATGTTTTTCATAATTTATAATAAAACATGATTTTAAAATCATTTCAATGGATTGAATAAAAGTACAAAAAAATAATCATCTCTATAAAAATAGTAATGAATTTTGATCACAATCTAAAGATAATTGATTAAATAATTTCATAAATAGTATAATGTATAAATCTTTTTAGTCCTATCACCATAGTTATAATCACTGGTGTTATTTGGATCAATGCTCAAGGATCCTCACACATCTCAGTGAAATATAACTCCTGGTGTGCAAAAATCTCTACACCTAAGGCCTATGGGGAATAATATTCCACCCCAATGAATAAAATCCCCACCCTCATCATAGTTTAGTTAGAATTTTCATCATCATCCATTTCTAGTTAGAGATAATACAAGCCAAGAGTGGTTTTCTTGGACTAGACACCTAACTATCCAAGATCCTATATTCTTCAAGTGAATAAATCAAGGGAAAAATATTCAACTCAAATCAGATAATCAATCACAATTCAAGCAACTCCAAATCATGTTTTTCAAACTTTCCATATAATTTTAAAAACCAACATCAAATAGTTTTAATCAAAACTCATACATTTAAAAACAATTCAATTATTTAAAAATTTTACCATTTAATTTCTCAAGAATCATCAAAGTTATTATTCAAAATCATTAATTTCAATTCAATATTTTATATATAAATCAATACTTTATTTTAAACCCATTTCTAAAGATTATTTCATATCACACACCATGCCATTTTGAAAACAATTATCAAAAGAATCAAATTGTGATTTAAAATTTAATTAAAAATCCATTTCAAATCAACCAAGAAAAAAAAGTTTCAATTAAGAAGAATTGAATTATGAAAAAACCTACCTCAATCATAATATTTTCAAACACACAACATTGGATCCACACTCAGGGAGAGATTAAGGTAAAGAATAAACCACAAGAAAATCCTAGAAACACAATCCAAAAATCCGGATTTGGGTTCGTCAACAACCTAAGGATCCACAACCCTTGAATAAGGAGAGACATAAGGAAAGGGGAATTCACAAAAGAATCGAGGCTACACTTATCTAAATAGATATCATCCTTTAATAAATACTTCAATACATGAAGATTCAAGGTTGGTAGGGCGAAAATCCCCTAAAGAGAGCTTTAAAGTTAAATAGGTTGAATTAGTATGATGTGAGGAGGTTAAAGAAGTAAGAAAGGGGTTTTAGGAAATAGAATTTTTATATTAACCATCCATTTCTCACCTAGATCAGCATCACTGACTAGCCATCAAATTCCACTCACCAACCAGTAGTGCCAGGAATATTGACTGAATCCTTGGTAATCCAACTGATAGACCATTGGGATTACATCGACTGGCCGATGGAGTTCCCATAGGAAATCCATTATACCATCTTTCCACTGGCTGGAAGATGGACTCCCACTGGATAGTTGGTGGGATTCCTTTAGAAATACACTAATACCCATATGCTATCAGTTGTCCAATGGTTCTCACCAATAAGACAATGTAATCCTTATATCTTTTATAGATACAAGTCCCTGACCAATCTCAAGCCAAACTCCCAAACACATATCAACCTCTCAAAAAAGAATAAAAAACCTAGCCTTGACCCTTAAAAATATATAAAAAAGAAGAAAAAACCAAGAATTGATATGAATATTAATAGGAGACAACTATACCAAGGATCATTCCTAAAAGAAAGATCTAAGATATTACAATTCTCCCCACCATAATGGGTTTTCCCTAAAAATTCTTAATCATGAATACTGGTCCATAAATAGATGTAGCTACTACTCCCTCTTCATTGAAACATGCTCCAACATCTCATAATATTCCAAAACATACTATTATAGTTGTTTAACCAAGGTGAAATGCCTCAACCCAAAGCACTGGGTTCAAGCTAGAGAGCCACAAGAACTCATGTTCATCTCCTCATACAGAAGAATATTTAAAATACTAGTGAGATTCTGAATTCCATCAAAGGGGATAATATACCCTAACTATCATACCCATATACCAAAAACAAAAAAATTATAAACAACATAGAGTAATAAAGGAATAAGATAAATAATCATAATGTAATAATATATGGAACACATGTCATACAAATAAATACAATGAGATCCCATTATGGAAAGCCAACCAAAGTATATAAGGTGAAAGTAAATGAAAAATTAAAACTCTGTGTAAATCATTAGAAGTTCATCCTTGTTTCACTAGCATCTCTAAGCTCCACAAATCAAATATCTACCACAGTCCCCTTGCCCTCACTTGGATCCATAATCATGAATTCTAGACATAAATCTAGATGGTCATATAGGGTGTGAGTAATAAAACATAGTTGGACACCACCAATGTGTCTTTAACAAGTGTGAATAGGTGTTAATGGTGTATACTATGATAGTAATAAATGAACAGAAAAACATAAATAATAATTTTTTGAGTGTTTTTATGTTAAAAAATCCACCAAAAGCCCCAAATATACTCGACTAATCTCCATGTTATAAGGATAATAAAATATTTTATACATGATCAAGAATTAGTAACAGGGTTGGTGAATATGTCACTCAAAATCCTCATGAAACTGAGTAGAAAAGATACTAGGAAACCACTAAGAATCAAGTGAACATGATACTTGTAATCCTCTAGGAATCGAGTGTACATGATACTCAACACCCACTAGGAATCAAGTAAACATGCTAATTGTAATCCACTAGGAATATAGTGTACATGCTACTAACCACCCACTAGGAATCAAGTGAATATGCTACTCAACATCTTCAAGGAATTGAGATACCCCTACCTTGTGCTATGTTCCATCATTTTCATTTTCTCATGTCATATTCACACTCCCCCTCTATGGTATAACCATATCATGATTGTCTACCTATTCTAAGTACCAAGAACAATACTTACAAAGGCATGGTAATTACACGTAATAGGGTAGATAATACAAAGGAAAATAACAACATGGATTAATGAGAATCAGTATCATGATACATAAACATGCAATCGATTTATAATATGAAAAGAGTCTATATAATAACAATAATGGTATCAAGAATCATAAACAAGTATCATGTCTACACATACACACATTCCATAATTATCAATCAAGGTCATAAAAGTTATGAAAGAAAAGTATCACATAAAGAAAAAAAGAGTATAAAAGAGAAAAAAAATGAAAGGTAACATCCTACATAAATCTCATTGATGAAAAACTTGGATGTTCATCATGGGATCAAATCCTAAATCATATTGTACACCCATGAAGAAATATCTCAAACATCAATGATTTCTATCTTGGGTTTCAGTTCATTAAGAAAGAGTTTTAGAAAAATACCCAAGAATATTCCATATCAAGTTGGTAAGTTCAAGAATCAAATACCTCACAAATTCTATCAACAGAACTAATTTTAAGTATGTTAAAAATAGAACCTCAATTCATTGGATTCATTGTTGATTCAAGAATTGATCATGATTTCCTCATAAATTCAAGAAGATAACCTCAAGTCTAAGAAAAAAACACCGATCCACCCTTAAACTTTTATTGGAAATATATCCAAGATAAAATTCAAGAGGAATAGATTATCAAGATGATTAGTCTATGGAAACTTACCTAGACATGTTCATCATTCATAAGGGATATTTCTATGATCTAGGGGATGTTTTCACATAAAAAATACCTTTTTTTTTCTATCAATGGTTGATGAATTAATTGTTATATGGAATTAAAACACTTATATCAAGTAGAAATATGATAGATCTATGATTTTTCCAAGGTAAAAGAGTTATATCTAGAAGTAACTCAAAAAAATGATGATTTTTATCCCACAAACCTCAATTCTTTGTCAACAACTCTCTTGGATGCATTGGAGTCTAGATTTATAGGATATGAATTTTTCATGAAAGGCTAGAGGAGTATCATAGTTAGAGAAAAATTACTGTAGTAATAAGAATAGTTCAAAATTAATTATAAATAGTCATTAAATGGTATTTTTAAACCATTAATTTCACATGTACACATTTTTTCTGCATGGTTTAGAAAATTGTGAACTGACTGTGTGGTGCATTTTTCCAAACATAGAAACCCACATATTTTGGGTAAATAGTTTTTCAACCCATATACCAACTATATTATTGTCATTAGAGGGTGTCACATGGTTTTTAGGGGAGTGGGGCATGATTTTCCATGTTGTGCTTCTTAACCGTGCATCACACTAGATGCTACTGCCACATGGGTCATAGTTTCCTAGTGAATCAACATGGTTTCAAAATACCATACTCAAACCATGAACCTTTAAAAAGGATTCTAAAATACTTTGAATCCCACTAAGAACTTAGATAACTCAACCCAATCAATTTATAGTTTAGAACACATGATTAAAGGGTGAAATTAAATCATAATGAATTTCAAAAATCTGTGGCCGTTACACTCCCCCCCCTCTAAAGACTTATCATCCTCAAGATGTGTCTTTAAGAATACATCTCAAATAATTTAGGACACTGAGACTGAAAATTTATGTTCTTCTCCAATGTCTCCTCCTAGATTCACCCATGTCACTATATAATCTATAAAAATTGTACTGCCTTCTCTCATAGGACTTTCTCACTTTGGCCAATAATCTACACCGGGCATTCCTCATATGATGTTTCGATATCCAACTAAATATCCTCCCAGTCAATGGAATACATAAGATTAGGAATATACCATCGAAGCTATAACACATGAGACTAATTATTAGAAACTCAGTAGAAAGTAGGATGATCTCTATAGTATGTCTCTTTCACAATCAAATCAGTAATATCGAAGTGTCTAACATAATGTAGAGATAGAATCCCTTAATTACTCAATCATCATTATCCTAAAAAAGGTGTCACTCTAAAAAAACAAATTCACCTATAATAAAATCCAAAGGTCTCCTCCTGTGGCTGACATAAGATCTCATCCTACTCTAAGTTATTATCAACCACTTATAAATCAGTTGTACTCTATCGGAGGTTTCCTATACCATAATGGCCCCCACAAATGTGGCCTCAGTACCCTCATGCCAACATATCATTGAACGAAATGCCCTATTACAGAGAGTCTCAAAATTTTCCATATAAATTGAAGAATGGTAACTATTATTATGTGAAAAATAAACCAAGGCTAGATGATAATCCCAAGTTCCTCTAATGTTTAGGAATCATACCTTAAGAATATCCTCCAATATATGAATCATCTTCTCTAGTTGTCTATCAGTCCAAGGATGGTATTCTATGCTAAATCTCTACTGATTCACTAAGGCATTATATAAGCCTTAAAAAAAATCGGGATGTAAAATTGGAATCTTTGTCAGATACAATGCTCAAGAGAACTCTATGAAATCATTTAATATCATGTATATATAACTTCCTAGATTATCTAACGAGTGGGTATCACAAATTAGTAAGAAATGATAAACATTTTTTAACCGATAAAAAACCACCCAAATAGTGTCATGTCTCCTCCGGGTCTAGGGTAACCCCATAATTTTTTTATCATGATGTCCTAACGCTTTCATGTGGGAAAAATAAGTGGATGGAGAAAACCACCAGGATTATGGTTCTCTACCTTTATCCTCTAGTATGTAAGGAACTGGGAAACAAATCCAGCAGTGTACCTATTTATACCTGACTAACAAAACTGATGCATAAGGTCATGGTACATATTTATCACTCCATGATTTACCACCCACTTAGAGGTATGAAATTATCTCATCATATCTTCCTTTATGGAAGAAGATACTACAACTCTCCAATGTACTAGGATTACATCATCACCATCTAATGAAAACCCGGGTATCGGGTCACCACATGTAAGTTTTTCCCATATCATAGACCACTTATGGTTTGATTCCTGACTAGCCTTCAAGGATGCTATAAATATTAATGGGAACATGTAATTAATCTCTTTTCCTTGGAAACATACATACTCTAGTTAGCTAATAATATAATCAGACACCATCGTTCCTCCAAAGGCTATTCACCAATCCTCTGGGCTACATGTGTAATAAAACCAATACCATCTACAATAAATTTACTATTACCTAGTGTATAATCAATGTCAAAGATGAAAATCTACTAGCACCCTAAAAATAACCTCTACCTCAAATTGAGATCCCACTATGTTAATATATAATTGAGGCTCTTTTGGTATGTGTAGAAAACACACTCTTTCCCAAGATATAGTGTCACCAACACTTAAATTCATGGACCACATATTCCAAATCTAACATATGGTTATGATAGTTCCACTCATGGGCTCATAGCCGATTGACCCATAAGATACTAAGCACTCCCACTACATCAAAAATTCCCCCAAAACAACTTCTGATGCTTCACAATATACCAAATATATCATCCCCTGCTTAAAAATAATCAAAACTAGAGATATATTCAACCTCCAATTTAGATCAACAAAATCCTCCTCACACATGAATATACACTAAAAGATCACCCTTTTATTCACCACCACAATTATGGGTATTGATAAATGGGTGAGATCCTAGATAAAACACTGATAATATCTTGATAAAACCATAAATATAATTATCTCAAACACATTCTAGGGACATGTCAAGGACATATCTACATATACTTCCTCTGGGTACACTAATATAATAGTCTCAAAAACTATACCCCCCATGATTTTCACCTCATAAATCCTAAAGTGACACTTCAAAAACTTGTAATAAAGTTGGTGTGCCCCGGGTGTACTCATGACTATCTTGAGATGTTTGAAATTCTTCTCTAGGGTTTGTGAGTAAATAATAATTTTTTTAATGAACACCATGATGAATGAGTCGAGGTATGTGTGAAAGATATTTTTCATTAGATCTATGAACATGACATGAACATTTTTTCATCCAAACTGTATCACCAAGTGCTTATATAACCCATACATTCTCCTAAATGCAGTCTTTAGGATGTCCTACTCTCTAAACAACAACTGGTGATGATCTAATCAGAGATCAATATGGGAGAATCACTAGGATCCCCATAATAGATCAAAGATATCATTGATCCTATGAAATTTATACTTATTCACCATAGTAACCTGATTTAGCTTTTGATAATCTACATAGAGTCAAATATTACCATCTTCTTTCTTAGAGAAAAAGATAATTGTACCCCACAAGGATGTACTCAGCCTGATTAAACACTTATGTTATAAGTCCTCGTGCTATACCTTGAGCTCCTTCAACTCAACTAGATACATATGATAAGGTGGCATCAAAATGTGAGGCAAACCTTTAATGAATTCTATCTTGATGTCAAATACTCAACCAGGGGGATGAACTGTGAAGTCAACCTATAATATTTCTAGACAATGGTGAAAAGTAGAGGAAAATACAAGGGAATACCACTAATAATTCTAAAACATCAAATCCTATAATATTCACTATAATCATCCCAAGATGTCTCATGTATAGACTCACCCTACATGATACTATTCCCAAGTCACCAATCATCATTAAATTCTTCCATTTTGAATATTTAAATAATTCCAATATTTGATAGCAATCAATGTGCTCTAAAAAATAAGTCATCCAATCCATAACAAGAATCACATTAAAGATAATAATCTTTAAAATCAAGAATTTCCATAGATCCCTATAACTAAAAATTACTATAGGACTCTCTGTGCATAATTGATGAGAGTCTACCTTCATTATAAATAGAGTATCAAGGGAATATAACTCAAATGATAATATGATCGTTAATTCAAGTCCATCAACAACCTTTTCAAAATTATAGAATGGGATGTACCGATATAAAAAAATTAGTACATAGTGTAGAATTGATCAAGAATGTACCTCAAATAGTATAAGGTACCTTACCACCATCTGCTAGAGTTTGATATAAAATATACAATCACCCTAACTCAGCTTCAAAATCGTCTCTTTGGGGTACACTAATCATATGATTCATCATTGTATGAGCCTTCTAATGAGGAAAAATTATGGATCCCAGGTTCCCTAACCACGTCTTCCTAGAAACCATACCTCAAATATCGTTACAAAAACTACTAGATATTCCTCATCTCATAGCACTACCAACACATGATTTAAGGTGCTGTATAAAACATACATTAATGTCCGACCTTCCAAAAATTGAATCAATTTATAACTCCTCCTGAGAAAGTTGAATAATCCATACTATACTCCACCTGTATATAACTACTATGCTTCACAACCATGGTATTCCTCTTATTTCTACCATAAGATACACTCATTGTTGTAGTAATAGGTTCACCCCCAAAGCACTAAATGGTGAAAGAAGATAAACTACTTGATCCTCCTACATAACCATCTCAATAGTCATGGACTTACGTAGAACCTCTAGGTATATCGTCAGTTGTAATCTCCAAACATTCTATATGATGTCAGAGAGAAGATCAATCCAAATTTTCCTAGCCTTGTGTGCCTTGTTTCTAGGTATGAGAGGAGTGAAATAAGGTAGTTTAGTGAAACAAGTAGAGTGTGTGGATAATGTCTTTTATACCTTCTATAGCTCTATAAACCTCTATTCTTAGTCTATATTCAAAATATTAGGGAATAATTCTCTAAAGAATAGGTCCTTGAAGGCCTCCTAGGTGATACCCTCATGTTTTCTAGCCTATACTATCATGCCTAAACATTGAATAGAAAATCCCGATAGCACGAATGACACAATATTCACCTTTATATCCACAAGAATATCAATAATTTCCAATATAATAATAATGATTTTTATCCAGTCCTCTATATCATGTTAGTCCCCTAGTTCCTTGAAAGGATAGTGGTTCATAAATATAGAAGTATCAAGTATAGTCCACCATGGACCATGGTGCCCCTCTACCCTAGGAAGGAATAAGCAGAAGGAATCCCACCTAGTTGGGCCCACTACCTGTATCACCAGAGTATGTTCAGAAGTGTGATCTATTGTACCATCATGTACAATTGGTGGTGGAATAGGAGAATCCTCCCTAGAAGGATCATCTAGACCCATGTTATCTGGATGTTCTATCAATTTCCTTTGAGGTGTCATTTTTTGAAATGTGAAGGAAACATTTATAATGTCAGAAGTTGTTAGGATAAATCATAATTAGTTTATGGGATTACAAAGAGGGTCTCCCAGGAGAATACCTATAACCTAAAGTATATCCCTCCTTGTACTAACCAAGGTCCTCTGTACCTACATGTTAGTTATAGTCTTATATATACAAACATAATAGCATTATCAATTTCAACTAACTAATTATTCCATAGATATATCACAACAACATATAAAAAATATATATCACTCAATAAATAATATAATTATATCCTGAATCAATATCATAAATCAAGGAATAAAATTAAATAACTAGTATGCAACACACACTATATATATATATAGTGTGATCCTACATTCCCAGTCATGATGCATGAACATATCCAAAATCCCATGAAACTGTAATAGAGATCCCATCAATGGTAACTCGGAGGTCTGTCACACATGAGTTTTCTAGGAACATGGAAACTTCTATAACCAAGTTACAAAAAACCTATCTACTTTCTACCATGTACTATAAAAACTAAGAATATAAAAAGAAAACTATGATTTGATATCATTTTGTCACACCTTGACCCAAACCACCAGGTTCGAGTTAGAGATCCACAAGACCTCATGTATTCCCCCCCATATGCAATAGGCATTCAACTAATAGTGGCAGTCCTAACACCATCAATGGGGAGACTAAAACTAAATATCATAGATATATACCAAAAATAAAATAAAATATAAATAACTTAGAGTAATAAAGTAGGAAGATAAAGCATCATAATGCAATAATAGATGGAATATATGTCATACAAATAAACAAATTAGGGTCCCAGTGTGGTAATAAAACAAGAGAATATATGGTGTAGGTAAATAAGAAAATAAATCTACAAGAAATTCCTTAAGATTCCATCTCAGTTTTTCTACTAGTTCCAATAACCAAAACTCAACTATTTATTGTGGTCCCCTTTACTTACCATGATCCCTGATCATGAAGTTTGCATGCACATGAAGATGCATGTGCAGGGTGAGAGTAAAAAAACCCAATAGGATACCACCAAAATTTCCTTAACAAGTGTTCACATGTATAATAGGTATGTTTCATGATATAAATAAATGTGCAAGCAATCATAAACAATAATGTGTTGAGTTTTCATGTGATAACCAAGTCACCAGTATCCCCGATCATACCTACTTTGGATCCATGTCATAAAGATAATTGAAGATATTGGAAATGATTAAGAAATAGTCATAAGGCTAGTAAACATGTTACCTGGAATCCTCAAGGCATTGAGCGAACATTCTACTAGGCAACCGCTTGGGATAGAGTGAACATGCTACTTGTCACTCACTAGGAATAGAGTTTGCATGCTACTCAACATATAGTAGGAATAAAATAAACATGTTACTTGGCATCCACTAGACATCAAGTTCACATGAAACTCAACATCTATAAGGAGTTAATTTAACATGATATTTGACATATACAAGGCATCAATATAATCTTACATTATTCTCATGTCCACCACCATTTTCATCAATTTCATGTGCATACTCATCCTTTAAGTGATAACCATATCATGATGGTCCAACTATTTTGAGTATTAATAATAATACCTCTAAAGTCCTGAAAATGACATGGAAAAAAGGAAAATAATAACATGGAATCACTCATAACAGGGTAGAGTACATAAAGGGAAAAAATAACATGGAATCACGACAATCAGCAACAATATAAAAAACATGTGAGAAACATATAACATGGAAACAAGCTATATAATCATACCCATAGAATCAATCATTATAAATGAGTCTCACGGATAAACATGTACACATGAGATCACTATCAAGAAGGTTTATACATGCTATTACACATAAGTTTCATATCAAATCAATAAGAGTATAAAAGGTCCTAAAATGGTAAGAAACTTCATAATTCAAGATCATTAATAAAGAAATCCAAATTTCATCAAAGGATCGAAGCCCGAATCATGTTTCACACAAATTAATAAAATAGATTTCACTTTAAATATGATTATATCATGTTTTGTTTCATCAAGAAAGTAGTTTAAAAAGGATACAAAAAGATATTACATGATAAGAAGGTTAGATCTATAACCACATACCCCACAAAATCGATCAACATAACTAGTTCAAGATATGTTAAAGAAGAGGATGAAAATTCACCAGATATATTATCAATTCAAGAATGAATCATGATTTCCCCATTAACTATAAAAGATAACATTATGACTAGTCAACATAAATCGATCCTCTATCAAACCGTCATTGGAAAAGATATCTAATACGTGATTCAAGAATAATAGAGATGTAAGAGGATCAATCCATGGAAACATACCTAGAAACATGCCTCACTCTTAAGGTATCTAGATTTGATCAAGGGAATGGAATTTTCCTAGGAAATTTCTTAATCTATTCCTTCTTCTCCTAGCATAAAACATCTTATCATTCCTTTGAGAAATTTACCTAGGTGATTTTCCCACATTAATGACATGTAAGAAGCTGAATCTTACATACTTAATGGTCTTAATCAAGTAAATTACCATGAAATTCCATTTTTATCTAATTAGGTGTGTCATGAATCTCACCCAAGTTGCGGTTTTTAATCATATAATGTGGTATATGACTGTACATAATCACATGATTTTTCATTCCATATCTTATTTCATTTTTATTCTTATGATCACAATCATTAAATTGTTCATCATATTTAGCATTAACACAGTTCTTTACGATTCCATCCATTGACTAAAACCAAAAAGCATAGTGTGAGAAGCATTAATCATAGTGAGAAAACTTACAATAATGAAAAATCATTCACAGTATGTATAACACATGAAAAATTTTCATTCTATGAGACCATAGGTTTATCATAATCCAAAAATGATCATAATCTATTACAATCATTTATAATGGTACATAAAGAAAATGTAAATTAACCTAATAATTTCCCCTAGGATTTTCTAGCCATGTGTAAAGTCTTAGACCCACTCAACAAGCAACATTAATGATCGAGTTAATATACAATATATCCCATTCATAGTTATTAACACCAGGTGCATCTTTTCCACATCTACTTCAACTTTATAGTATCTAGATAGGGATATATTTGGTAGGAAAACCACATTCATTTATTTACAATAACTTAGTTTGTTCTCCTATACTTAGGTTTATCCTATGAGTTCTCACAAAATTGTTCTTATCCTAGTTCTAAAAAAACTAAACCATTATCCACTACCAACTATAGGGGCCCAAACTTTATATACAATAATATTACATCTTATTATATGAATATTCAATGCATAACATCAAAGTCCAGACCAGAATCATAAATGTTTAGTTCCTTTGGAAACATGTATATATAAATAACTGGTACATAAAAAGATTTTCATTAACTCCTACTAAGTTCTCTAGAACTATAACCATCCCTAGACACATCATACTTAAAATATTTCTTCATATTCTATGTAAAATAAAACATAATAAAGTGTGAGAGTAGATATTCAGTAAGGGTAAACATATAAGGTGTCAATTTATGATCATAAGTGACTATAATATAATCATAAGGGTATGATAACATGATAATAACATACAATAATCATAACTAATTAGTAAAATATCATTAATTATAAATCATGGATTAAAGCCTTATCATAACAAAAGAAAAAATTCATAAGCGTGAAAAATCATTAATTATCAATCAAAAGACATGAGAACAAATCATAAGCATAAGAAATAATTTTATAGTGTACACATAATCATATAAAATATTTTCCTTAGTCAAGGATAATTTCCAAGACTATCATAGTTGTTGGAATCCTCATGTGTTAATCATGTTTTAATGATCACAAATCTCATTACTGTTAATTAATCTTGATCTTCAGTGCACATCTTGCTAATGCTCTTCAAACTCAACAATAGGTGCACATCATGTTTTTATAATAAAAAATCTTATGGATGATAATTACTCTTTACAAGTCTTATGAATGATCAAAATTCTCTCATATATTATCTCTAATGATTAACCTTAACTCATATTCTGCATATCACTGTCTTAGTCCAAATACAAATATTTGTCTAAGTATGCAGACACCGTGAAGGACTCACCATGACCAGACACCGTGAAAGACTCACCGTGACCCAGACACCGTGAAGGACTCACCGTGACCACTCACCTTGACCAGACACTGTGACTACTCACTGTGACCACTCACCGTGACCAAACACCGTGACCACTCACCCTGACCCAGACACCATGACCACTCACCGTGACCAGACACCGTGATCAGACACCGTGAAGAAGACACCGTTTCCATGATCACTGTGACATCGTTTCTTAATCTTTCGTCAATATTATTTTAAATAATTCTAAAGGTCATATTTTTGGTTTTTAATGCAATTACTGTTATTTAATGTTAGTTGTTGGCATGTCAGGAAACCGTATCTCGGACCTATGAAAAGGGAATCATTCCTACTGCCAGAACTCGTGGAATATAAGAAAGATTGAGATGTAGTACACGTAACAAAAAAAGAGAGAAATAAAAATAATCAACAACGAAACAAGAAGAAAAGCGGTGTGCAAGTGTGAAGATACGACATGAAGAACTTACGTACACTCAAGTGCACTGTGATGAACAAGAAGGAGATTGCAAGACATTCTAAGAACTCTCATGAGTGAAATCCAATATGGCTGAAGAACACACGAAGAATCAAGATATCATTCTCACTCCTATAGAACACAAGCTGAACTACGACACTCTATTTTTCAACAGAAAACCCAGAGAAGGACTCTGAAGCATTCATGTTGAATCAAACGAGTCCAGAGCTACATTGATAATCACTAGAGCTTTCTAAAATCTCATCTATCTTCTCTACATGATTTATTTATTAACTTTCGAGCAGTGTGGTGTACTCTGTATATCTTTACACACACTGTCTCCTGCACTAAACTGGAGGATATCAAAATCCTCACTCAAATTATCTCAACTTCTTTTTACCCATGTCAACTGGGGAAGGGGTCCTTGTGTGACCTGGTCTTTGTTTTGTTTCCCACGAAGAACAGTGGTAGAGGTCCTTGCGTGGCCTGGACAGTTTTGTAAAACTGCTTTTAACCCCGATCCAGGGTGTGGATCATATTTATATATATTTGAGAGGACTAAGTCTCGGCTTGAGACTGAACCTCTTGTTATATCTGCTGTGCATCTTTTAGTTAAGTTTAAAGTATACGACATATATCATATTTATTCCGCTGCTATTGCTTTGAAAATACAAAACTATTTTAAAGCTACTTTGATAGTTAAATTAGAAAGTGTTTACACTTACTGTAAATAAGTAGATTAGTTTCAAAAGTTAGTTTGATCTAGTGGTTAAACTAACTGAGACCTAATCAATCTTTGAGAAGTTAAGTGAACATTTACAATCTGTATAAATTCACTACAGTTTAACTTATTTTATAAATCGGGGGATTTTAACTAGACAATATTTTAACAGAAATTTTAATTGGAACTCAATTCACCCCCCTCTTGAGTGTCCACTCCGACCAACATTTGGTATCAGAGGCTTAGTTTTTGTTTTTTTTGTTCAAAGATTTTTGAAATACTCTTTTTTCAACTGTGATTTTAGTTACATCTTTAAAGATCTTAAATTTCTGTTAGTTCTAAATTTTTATCTCTTTAAATTATCTTTCTAAAATCTAGTTATGGATAATAGACTAGAGGGTGCTGCTACTAAAATTCCACCTTTCTTTAATGGTACCAACTATACTCAGTGGAAACTTAAAATGAAAATTCATTTAGAAAGCATAGGTTTTGATATTTGGACCGCCATAGAATCAGAATATAAACTTCCCACTACTGCTAGATCCACTTGGGATGAACCTAAAAATACTGCTTGCAATAATAATTATAAATCCATGAATGCCCTGTACTGTGCTTTAGAAGATGAAGAGTTTAATAGAATTTTTTCTTGTAAAACTGCTTTTGAAATTTGGGATACCTTGGGTGTTTCTCATGAAGGATCAACCAATGTTAAAGAAACGATATTAAATACTTATATTATTAAATATGATAATTTTAAAATGAAAACTGATGAACCTATTTCTGACATGTATCTCAGGTTTAATGAGATAGTCAATACAATGAACTCACTTAGAAAAGCTATTCCAGTATAGGAGCAAATTATGAGAATCCGGAGATGTTTACCAGACCGATGGAGAGGCACATCTGTTTCAATCAGAGAGTCATGTGACATTGCAGCTCTTCCTGTAAAAGAACTCATTGGTAAGCTTATGATGTACGAGGAAGAACTCAAGGTGAATAAAGAGGAAGATGATGAACCTAAGAGGAAATCAGTGGCTTTCAAGACTAATGGTTCAAATAGCAAGGACAAAGATAAAGCTCAACTACCTACTGACAGTTTAACCATTGAAAATTCAGACTTTGATAGTGATGCAGAAATGGCTTAGATAGCCAGAAGGTTTAAGAAATTTTATAGAAAGAAGAAATTATTCAGAAAATCAAATTAAAAAGGAAATTATGACAATAAGGGACATTGGAAGAAGGATTGAAAAAAGCCAGATAAAAGTGATGAAGTTGTCTATTATGAGTGAAGAAGAAAAGGACATATTAAAGAAGACTGCCCAAAGCTCAAATTCAAGAAGAAATATGATTACAAGGACAATAAGTACAAAAAGGCTATAAAGGCTAATTGGAGCGCTTCTGAGGATAGCTCCAGTGAATCTGAAGCTTCTGAGACTGAAACCAGAAATAAGGAAAACATGTGCTTTATGACAAACACATCTGAGGTAACCCTAGATACTCCTACTTTAAATTCTTATTATTCTAAAGATAGTGCAGAATCTGATTCTGACTCTGAAAACATGACTAGTGAGGAATTTTTTGAATATTGTAATATGCTGGAAGAGACATGCAATGAACTTAAGGATAAATACAAATCATTAAAGAAACAACATGCTCTCACTACTACTTGTAAAACTGAACTTACTATTGAAAAAGAGAAAAATGCTCATCTGTTAAAGGAGAACACTGAATTGAAAATGTCTAATGAGCAACTCAGAAAGGATTTAGAGAAATTCACAAATGGAAAGGATACACTAACTGAAATGCTAGGAAAGAAAGTTGCACCAAAATACACTACTGGAATAGGCTACAAACCTAGACATAGACAGTTTACTAAGAATAGATTTATTCCTAAATCTGGACAGAATGCTGCTAATTCTAGTTCTGGACATTTATATGCTTCAACTAGTTATATTCATAGTTATGGATCTATTGAGGTTTATCTTTCAAAGTCTATTGATTCTAAAAATTTCATGATAACCATAAGACAAATTTGGGTACCAAAAGCTTTGATTGCTAACCTGTCTGGACCCAAGAAAATCTGGGTACCAAAATCATTTCTTATATAAATCTGTTTTGTAGGGAACCTGCTTAAAGAGATCTTGTAGGAAGACTTGGTACTTGGACAGTGGATGTTCAAGATATATGTCAGGAGACTTCTCATGCTTTAAAAGCTTAGTCAGAATTAATGGAGGCTTTGTCACCTTTGGTGATAATTCTAAAGGGAAAATCATCAGCTTACACTACCACAAAACTGGGCAAGGCCAACACCACCCCTTTATCAGTGCTAACGAAAAAGCGCTGATAAAGGGGGGGGGGGCTTTATCAGCGCTCAAAAAAGCACTAATAAAGGGTTCCTTTATTAGCACTAAAAAAAGCACTGATAAAAGTATGCCTTTATCATCGCTTTTTTGTAGCGCTGATAAAGGCCCCCCTTATCAGCGCTGATAAAGGGACCCCCTTTATCAGCGCTTGTTTAGTAGCGCTGATAAAGGGTCGACTTCAAAAAAAAATTTAGAAAAATATATTAATATATAAATATAGTTATATAGTTATATTGATATAAATATAATATATAATTTTTAAATATATTTTATATAAGTATAAATGTACATTTACAGTTAATATACTTAAAATATAAGATATTTAGTGAAAATGGATTCTTAAAAAATTAAAAAAATATTTTTAATTAATAATTTAATAATTATTATGGAGTAATAGTCATTTAATAACAATTTGAAGAATAAAAAATAAAAAAAATTAAAAAAAGATCCAAAATATGTTGAAAACGCAACACAAATTTCAAACAGCCATAACTTTTGATCCGGGTGTCTGTTTGAGCTCTACCACATATCAAATCGAAGCATGCGACGAGATCTACGTCATTCTGACCCGGGGGACCCTGATAAAGCGTTTTTCGAGGCCAAAAGAGGCCCAGAAGGCCTCCAAAACTGAGTTTTTTGTCGGGGTACCCAGATTTTTTAACATTTTGTGGATTTTCAGCCTCATTTAAGGGGGTATTATTGGCTTTTTTTGGTAGGGACTGAATTTATTCCAAGTTATTACATTCATATTGATATTATGTATTTGAAATTTCATCCTTTTTTATAATTCACTGCTATTTATAATCAAATATAAAACTATATGCACAATTTTTTTATATATTCATACCTAAAAATTAAAATTTTTAAATAAATAATTAAACATATTTACATATAAAATATATTAGCTTTATCTAAATAATAACTAATATCCATTTTATTTAAAATACCAATATATTAATATTTATATAACTACTATATATTAATATAACTATACATATATTAATATAACTATACATATATTAATATAACTATATGTATATATTAATATAACTATATATATATATATATTAATATAACTATATCTATATATTAATATAACTATATATATTAATATAAATATATATTACTATATGAATAAATATAACTAAATATATATATAAATAAATAGATATATCATGAATAAGAGGACAAATCAATATAGGGTAGTGGCAAAGGCTTTAGGTGCGCAGGGGGGAGGTCTCGAGATCAAATCCGGCTGGAGGCACGGGTGCGCGCGCAAGGTTGATTTAAAGGGCTAGCGCTGATAAAGGGTGTAGGCGATGCGGGAGGGTACTGGAGGTGCAGAAAAGCACTGATAAAGGGGGGCTCAAGCACTGTAAAAAGCCCCCCCCCCGAGATTGGCAGTATTTTTTTTTAATTTTTTTAATTTTTTTTTAATTTTTTTTATTTTTATCAGCGCTAAAAAAAAGCGCTGATAAAAGGGGTCTTTATCAGTGCTTTTTGGAGCACTGATAAAGGGGACCCCCCCTTTATCTTCGCCGGCTTTATCAGCGCTTTTCTAGCACTGATAAAGGCCATTTTTAGCGCTGATAAAAGCCGTATTTGTAGCAGTGTTAGGCCAAATTGGTAACACTGACTCACTATTAATTTCTAAAGTTTTATTTGTTGTTGGACTTAAATATAATCTGTTAAGTATTTCTCAGTTATGTGATGATAGTTTTAATGTTAAATTTGAAAATGATTCTTGCAATGTTTTTAATTCTAAAAATGCTTTAGTATTTTCTACCATGTGAAATGAAAATGTTTATGCTATTGATTTAAATTATTTAGCCATGAAAAATATTACTTGCTTAAATGATTTTCATAAAGAGTCTTGGCTTTGGCACAGAAGATTAGGACACTGCAATATACACTCACTTAGAAAACTTAGTAGGAAGAACTTAGTTAGAGACCTAACCAAACTTGAGTTTCCAAATGAAAAAGTTTGTAATCCCTGTCAAAAGGGAAAGCAACAAAAAATCTCTTTCAAACCAAAGAAATAAGTCTCAACTTCTCAACCTCTTGTGTTGGTTCACATGGATTTGTTTGGACCATCTAGAGTTTCTAGCTTAAATGGGAAGCACTATGTCTATGTCTTAGTATATGACTTTTCTAGATATACTTGGGTATATTTTCTAGCTCACAAAAGTGAAGCTTGTTTTTACTTTGTTAAATACTCCAAATCTGTAGAGAACCTTAATGGACTTAAGATTAAAACTCTAAGAAGTGATCATGGTCGTGAGTTTGAGAATCATGAATTTGAATCCTATTGCTCACACAATGGCTATAGTCACAATTTCTCTGCCCCTAGGACACCTTAACAAAATGGTGTAGTAGAAAGAAGGAATAGAACCCTGCAAGAAATTGCTAGAACTATGCTTAATGAGTATGACCTACCTGTTTATTTTTGGGCTGAAGCTGTAAATACAGCTTGTTATATTATCAATATATTCTTAATCAGACCTGTTCTTAAGAGGACCACTTATGAATTATAAAACCATAGGAAACCTAAGGTTAACCACTTCAAAGTCTTTGGATGCAAAGTCTTTATTCTTAATACCAAAGATAATCTTGACAAGTTTGCATCCAAGAGTGATGAAGGAATTTTCCTAGGTTATTCTATTTCTATTAAAGCCTATAGAGTTTTCAATAAGAGAACCAAGTGTGTGGAAGAATCTGTTCACATCAAGTTTGATGAAACTGATCCACATGAGACTAAAATCTCTCTTGAAAATATTGAAGAAGATTTATCTGTTCTGGACCTTAATGACGAATCAAATGAACCTACTATAAAGACAACCAGTTCAGGAAATTTTCCAGAACCTGCTTCTGTTGATTCCCAACCTATTGATGAACCTGAAATTTTTAGTCCTACCTTTACTAGATCAACTAGAATTCTAAAGAATCATCCTTTAGATGCTTTTGTAGGAAATCTTGATAGAGGGACACATACTAGAGCTTCTTTTGGAAATCAGGTTGAACATCAAGCCTTCTTGTCACAGCTTGAACCTAAAAACGTTGATGATGCCATTAATGATTAATTTTGGGTAATTACTATGCAAGAAGAACTCAATCGTCTTGAAAGAAATAAAGTTTGGAATCTTGTTGAAAGACCTAAGGACACTTTCACAATAGGCACAAAATGGGTGTTTAGAAATAAAGTAGATGAATCTGGAAACATAGTTAGAAATAATGCTAGACTAGTTGCACAAGGCTATAGTCAAGAATAAGGTATTGACTATGAGGAGACTTTTTCTCTAGTAGCCAGATTAGAAGCTATTAGGATTTTACTTGCTTATGCTGCACATCTAAATTTCAAACTATATCAAATGGATGTCAAGAGTTCATTCTTAAATGGATATATTGATGAGGATGTTTTTGTCGAACAACCACCTGGATTTTCAAACCCTCATTTTCCAAATCATATTTTCAAACTATCAAAAGCTTTATATGGTTTAAAGCAAGCTCCAAGAGCTTGGTATGATAGATTAAGAACTTTTCTAAATTTTAAAGGTTTTACAAAAGGAATAGTTGATCCTACTATGTTTTTAAAACAAATTTCTAAAGATGTTTTAGTTGTACAAATTTATGTAGATGATATTATTTTTGAATCTTCAAAAACTACATTATGTACTGATTTTTCTAAAATGATGAAAAATGAATTTGAAATGAGTTTAATGGGTGAACATAAATTCTTTCTTGGTTTTAAAATCTTTCAAAATGATGATGGAATTATTTTAACTCAAAGTAAATATACTAGAGATCTTTTAAAATGTTTTGGATTGGATAGCACAAAAAGTAGTGACACTCCCATGAGTACCACCTGTAAGATGGGTCTTGATGAAAATGGTAAATCTGTTGATCAAACCACTTATAGAGGAATGATAGGAAGTCTACTCTACCTGACTTCTAGTCGTCTTGATATTATGTCTAGTGTGTGTATGTGTGCTTGTTTTCAAGCAAACCATAAAGAGTCACATTTAAATGCTGTAAAGAGAAATTTCAAATACGTCAAGAATACTCCCAATTTAGGACTGTTCTACCCCAAAGGACAATCATTTGAATTAGTTAGTTATTCTGATGTTGAATTTGTGGGATGTAAGCTAGATAGAAAAAGCACCTATGGAACATGTCATATTTTAGGCAAGTCACTAGTATCATGGTGTAGTAAGAAACAAAATTCTGTTGCATTATCAACTACAGAAGATGAATACATAGCTGTTGGAAGCTGTTGTGCACAAATTTTGTGGATGAAACACACATTACTAGACTATGGATATCAATTCAAACATGTCTCAATGAATTGTGACAACACAAGTGCTATTAATATTTCTAAGAATCCTGTTTCTCATTCTAGGACAAAACATATTGATGTAAGACATCACTTTTTGAGGGAACATTTTCAAAAAGGTGATATCACTTTGGAATTCATTGGTACTGAATATCAACTTGCTGATATATTCACTAAACCATTAAATTATGAAATATTATACTACATCATACATTATATTGGTATAATTAATCATAAATTAATATCTTACTGATCTTAATGTTTAATACTTTACTGTACTTTACCTTACGGTTTCATACTTACTGTTTCTAAGTTACTGTTTTATGCTCACGGTCTGACAACTCACAGTCTCACCGTGACTATATAAAATGCTCACTGTCTCACCGTGACGACTATAAACTATCTCACCATGATGACTAGTTTTCTGTCTCACTGTAATACCTACTCACTGTCTCACCGTGAGAATTATGGTCATTTTTTTTAACCCGTATCGCGGTAATTTTTTATTTCACCTCTATTTGATTTCCCGAGTTTGTGTTTTTATGACATTTGACATTCCCAAATGATAAAACTTAAGGGTTTCATTTGATTCTGTACCCTAATTCTCTCCTGAACCTTCTCTTCCCTCTCGCCTGAACCTTTAGTGAATGCCAAGGATGAAGCATCCATCTTCACCCTCGTCTGAGAAGCGCCGCTCTAAGAAACAAAAGAGGATGCCGAGGATAGCTCCCGAAGGACCTCTAAACCCAAACCTGGTAAGCCGTACCATTGTACCTGAAAAATAGGTTTTCCCTAAATGGTTTCTGTCTAGAAGATCGTTAGTTTTGAAAGTTTTAAAAGAAAAAGGATGGCTTGAATGGTTCACTAGACAGAATAGACCGATTTACCCGAGGCTTGTATCTCAATTCTATCAGTATGTGAAGTTCTATTTTGAGTTTGGAGAAATCTTTTTGGTAACCAGCTGGATCGATGGTCAGAAGTGCTCTTTCTCTTCAATGTTGTGGGCTGCTTGTCTAAGAATTCCACATGAAGGAGTGTGTGAAGATTACCAGAGAAATCCTCCTCCAACAACTGACATCTTTGACCTGGAAACCGCTTTGGAAAATCTAACTGGAAATGGAACCAAGAGAAGGGCCATAACTGCTAAACTAGATGGAGAGACAAGACTTATGTTCAAGTTTGTTCAGAATTTGGTTAGTCCAAGAAAAGGAGATTTTGCTGTGATGAAGTATCATGATGTGTTCCTAATTCACCTGTTGAAGAATTTCCATAAGATAAATCTGTGTAAGTATGTTATCAAACATATTTGTGATATGATCAAAGTAACTTCCAAATCCACCTCCCTGTTTTATTCTAGGATGATTTCAGCCATGTTAGTTGCAAAAGGGATGGTTGGACCAAATGAAGAAAAATTAGAGGACCTTGATTTCTTCCTATCCATGCCTATCATCAGAAGGATGAGGATTAGCTGGAATCCCTGAAAAAAGCAATGGGTTGAGGATAGTGATCAACTGTATAAAAAGTTTAATCCTGTTGACTATCCAAGAAGGCCTAAGAACCTAGCTGATCCTAGTTTGGAACTAGATGAAGTGGCTGAGAATTCAGAAGAAGAAGAACAAGAAGAAGTAACAGATGAAGTTCCACCTTGAGAAGAATATGTAATACCTCCAATGGAAACAGTTCCTATTGAAGAGGAAAGGGTTGTTATCCCTGCTGTTATCCCATTGAAATACCTCAAGGAGAGGAAGTTGTTGTTGAAAAGGAATGGACTAAGGATCCTTCAGTTTTTCTTCATGAGGAAGAAGCTCATTCCAATGCTGCAAGGAATTTGGTTTTTCCTGGTTCAGAACAGCAAGCAACCTTAGAGGCATATTTTGTTGAAGAGACTCTTTCTGTTGAGAAAGAAGCAAGTCTAGAAGCTTATCCAGTGGAACAATCGGTTCCTGAGATTATTCTATCTGCTGAAGAAAGAATGGAAATTGCCTTTCATATGGAAAGGCAAGAGTTTTCTGAAGAGATTAGGGATGATCCTGTGGATCTTGTCCATGTTCCTGAACCTCAAGAATATGAAAGGGAAGCACAAGTTGAGGGGGAGGAAACTCCAAATCTTGATATTGTGGAAGCTGGATCTGCTGAAGCTTCTCAACCTTCTGTTACTTACTCTTTGCACTCTAGGTATGAGTTTCCAAGCTTTTATGATGTGAATGAGTCACAACAAGTGACTGCAACTGGAATGGATCTTTCTTATCTGTTTCAACTTAAGTCCTTAGCTCATTCAGAACTAGAACTAGAACCCCAACCTGAATCTGGATTAGAATCTGAGTCTGAAGATGACTCTGAACCTCAACCAGAATCTGAACCTCTACCTTTACCTGCATCCTTACCTAAGATTCACTCCTTTGTGACCAAAGACGATATGAAAGTTTTTGGCGAGACTTTGTTAGCTGGTATTGAGAAAATTGTCTCCACTAAACCTCGCCCAGTGACTCAATTAAGTCAAGAAGATGCATCAATTATCTTGGAAAATATTATCTTGCATATTCAACCAAGGATGATCCGAGAAATTCAAGAAGTCAGAGTAGAGAATAATCTGCTGAGTGCTGATGTTGCAAATCTGAAAAGTATGGTAGCAAGTCTGCAGAATGAGTTATCTTTGAGATCAGAGCCTGCTTCTGTTTCTGCCCCTGCACCTGCTGTTGTTTCTCCTAAGTCTTCTGATTCCCTCCTTTCTAGGGAGATTGTGTCTCAAGTTTATCCTTACCTAATTTCTTTTGATGAAAAGATTGGAAAAAGGCACACCAAGATGCTGGAATGCATGAGAGAGCTTGTGGAAACTCTGAATAAGCTTACAGATGAATACATTGGATGTTTGCAAAAAGTTCTGAAATAGCTCAAAGTTCTAACCGAAGCTGTCAAGGCTTCACCTGCTTCTGGTCAGACCTCCACACCTTCTTTGGTTGATTCTATGCTGAGATCCATAATTAAGGAAGAATTTCAGAATTCCTTCAGTGGATTGGATCTATCTTCTTTGTCAGAAGTGATTAAGAACAGTGATAGAGCATTGGACTTGGTTAGGATTCATTCTAAGATAGCCAATGGTGCTCAACAAGAGATCTCCAAGAAAATAGATTTGTATCTTTCCCAGATTTTCTCTAAAAGTGACATGACAGATCACTTTAGATATCTTGTGGAAAATCTAAGAATCCCTCCAGTGACTCAAGCTTTTAAAGATCAAGTTCAAAAACTTTCAGAGTTCACCAGATTGTTGGACAAATTTCTGGAGAATAAGGATGATTTTGAAAAGGCTATGCAATATGGTGGTGAAATCATTACTGATTTCATCAATCTTTTGAAGTCATATCTTCATGTGTAGAGTACTACTATAGTTTCTCTAGCTGCTGCACCCCTTAGACCTGGACTACCTGCCTTAGCCTCAACTTCCATGACAGTTAGCCAAGCCCTTTCTCAGATCCGGCCAGTCATTCTTGACCAACCTAAGCCTAGATATTCTACTGATCCTACTTTGGATCCATCTGTTTTTGAAGGTCTACCCTTACCCTCATTGTCTACCACATCTATGCCTTCTTATACTTCAGCACCAGCTCTTGCTGCTGATAAAGGCAAGAAAAAAATGGATCCTTAAAGAGTCTAGCGACTATTTTTCTTTTTGATGGGCTTTCATTTCTTGTTTACAGTTTGCACTTCTCCTGTACTTTGTATTCTGAACCCTTTGTTTAATGACAATTGCCGAGTTTCATTTCATTTTCTATACTTATTGATAATCCCAAAAGGGGGAGAAAAACTACAGGTATCAGTTCTATAATAGTACAAATGGGGGAGAAAAACTACAAGTATCTGTTCTATAATGTTTTTGCTATGACAGTATCTTTAATATTACATTTCATTTATATTCTGCCTATATATGATTTGTGATCATCAAAAAGGCGGATATTGTTGGACTCCTCATGTATTAATCATGTTTTAATGATCACAAATCTCATTATTGTTAATTAATCTTGATCTTCAGTGCACATCTTGCTAATTCTCTTCAAACTCAACAATAGGTGCACATCATGTTTTTATAATAAAAAATATTATGGATGTTAATTACTCTTTACAAGTCTTATGCATGATCAAAATTCTCTCATATATTATCTCTAATGATTAACATTAACTCATATTCTGCATATCACTGTCTTAGTCCAAATACAGATATTTGTCTAAGTATGCAGACACCGTGAAGGACTCACCCTGACCAGACACCGTGAAGGACTCACCGTGACCCAGACACCATGAAGGACTTGTTGTACCCCTCTCTCTTGGATTTTAATGATCACAATCACTCTCATCGTGTTCTAACTTGTTTTCAAGTTTGTTTGATGATAGGAAAAAGGTTGCCAAAGAGTTGGCCCAAGAAGACTGGAAAAGGACTCTCTGAGTCCACCGGCCAACCGGTGGATTACCACCGGCCAGCTGGTGGTCTCTGGCAGAAGGAATGCTCTCTGCCAGGTGCCACCGGTCAGCCGGTGCCTGACCACCGGCCAGCCGGTGGAACCAGACAGTAGGCCTTGCCTACTGCCGGGTTCCACCGGCCAACCGGTGTCTGGACCACCGGCCACCCGGTGTCTGGACCACCGGCCAGCCGGTGGCCCAGCACCGGCCGGCCGGTGGAGCCCAGACAGAAAGCTCTACCTTCTGTCTGGAGCACCGGCCAGCCGGTGGCCAAGCACCGGTCAGCCGGTAAGCCCAGTCAAACTAGCCGTTGGGCTTTGACCAGACTTGTACTTTTGACCCCCAACGGCTCCGGAAGCCCTCCAACGGCTATATTGAAGTATTTGGGGATATTTCTCCTATAAATAGACGAGGATGGATGCCGGGAACAATACCGATACATTGGAATGATATTTTGATCCCTTGAAGCTCTAAACGACAAATCTCTAAGGCTACTTGTGATCCACCTCCATCCTTGAAGCTTGGGCTGCCTCTACATCAACTACTCTCACACTCTTGGCGCTCAAGGCTTCCTCAAGTTTGTTATAATTTATTTATTTCAATTGTTTAGTTCTTCATTGGGTTTGTATTAAAACAAACCATCCTTTTCTTCCTCACTTTCATTTTGGGTTTCTTGCTACAACCATAATAAAAAAGCAAGCTGTACGAAGGTGATCTAGCCTACCTTAAAACGGCTAGTGGGTTTCTTGCTACAACCATTAAAAATCAAGCTGAAGTAAATATCTCAACGGTTGAGTTGGGAGCGGAGACGTAGGCTTTGGTTTAAGCCGAACTCCATTATCAAATTGTGTCTTGCCCATTTTTATTTCCGCTGCATTTATTAATTGTTTTTAAATTGTTAATTAATTTGTAAAAGGCAATTCACCCCCCTCTTGCCATCACTCTCCGACCAACAATTGGTATCAAAGGGACGTTTGTGTAATACCTTAACCGGTTACAAACCTAAAATCCATAGTGATGGCTTCTTCCTCACAAGCACCCGAAGGGTATTCCATGACTCGGGCTCCATTCTTTGATGGAACCGACTACACTTATTGGAAAACTCGCATGATTACATTTCTTAGAAGTATTGGATATCCTATATATAGAATTTTTATGCAAGGCTACACTCTCTCTAGCAAAGATGAGTCTAAATGGACCCCCGAAGACATTGCTTATTTTGAGCTTGATGGCAAAGCCATGAATGCTCTTCATTGTGGGTTAGACCGTAATGAATTTAATCGTATTTCTACTTTCACCACTTCTCATGAAATTTGGAAGCTTTTGGAAGTGACCCATGAGGGCACTAACAATGTCAAAGACACTAGATTAGATATGTATCGTCAAGACTTTGAAAGCTTCACCATGCAGCACCCACACGAATCTATTACGGAAATTTTTACTCGCTTTACTGATGTGTGTAATGGGAGAAAGTCTCTTGGAGATGATGTTTCTGCAGAGACGATGGTCAAGAAGATTCTTTGGGTCCTACCAAGCTCATGGGCTCCAAAGGTGACGGCAATCCAAGAAGCAAAAGATGTCAAGAAAATGCCGGTTGAAGAACTCATTGGATCACTTATGACCTATGAGATTACCATGAAGAGGCAAGCCGATAAAGAAGGTAAAATCTTCAAGAAGCAAAAGAACATAGCATTCAAAGAAAAGCAAGAAAGCTCCTCCGATGATAGCGGATCCGAGATTGCTCAACTTGCAAGAAAAATGAGCAAGTTCATGAAGAAAAAGAAGAATTTTCAAAGGGCACGATTGGAAGAGCCAAAAGCAGAAAAAGAAGTTACATGCTTTGAATGTGGAAAGAAAGGCCACATCAAACTGGAGTGCTCTCTTTTCAAGAAAAGGTTAAAGGAAAAGAAAAACAAGAAGGCTTTCAAAGCGTCAACATGGAGTGCAAGCGATGACTCCATGTCTTCAAGCGACTCAAGCAATGAAGGTGGAAAATGCCTAATGGCATTTGATGAGGTATCTTCTTCCGACTCCTCTTCCTCATCTTCTTCTTTTAATAATGATATGTCTTATGAAGATCTCCAAAATGCGAGAGATCAATTAGAGGAAGGTTTTCACGAACTTACTTCTAAATTTTTGGCCTTAGAAAAGAAACACAAAATTCTAATTTCTGAAAAAGATCAACTTCTCAAAAAGAATGAGGAACTTGCCCTTAAGGTCCAAGATATTCCAAATGTTGATTCTTTGAATTCAACTATTAAATATTTAAGGGAATCTCTTTCCAAGTTCACCCAAGGTGAACAAAATTTGACAAAATTGTTAGGTTCTCAACGTTCGGCTAGAACCACACATGGACTTGGCTTTAACAAGCAAGCCACCTCTTCTAGAGCACCCACTACTTTTGTAAGGGGGATCTCTCAAAATAAATTTTGTAATTATTGTAGAAAAACCTGACATATGATTTATGAATGCGATTGTAAAAATGCTAGATATGGCCGCCCCAAAATCATTACCTACTCGGATGAATATCTTAGGATGTATCCCTCTAGACAAGTATGGGTTCAAAAGTCTCTTTTAGCTAATCTTTTCAGACCCAAACTTATATGGGTACCAAAATATATTCTCTCTTGATTTTGTAGGATAAAAACCAAAGAAGTAGGCCTTCGAAAGGCTCGTGGTATCTCGACAGCGGATGCTCGAGGCACATGTGTGGCGATCCCTCCGAGTTCAACTCCCTTGAAGAATTCGATGGAGGATACGTCACCTTCGGTGACAATTCAAAAAGCAAGATCGTCGGAATAGGTACCATTGGTTTTGGCAGCTCCTCCTTAATTAAAGATGTTTTATTTGTTAAAGGTTTAAAACATAATTTAATTATCATTAGTCAACTTTGTGATAGTGGTTTTTCGGTGAATTTTCAAAATGATTTATGCAATGTGTTTGATTTTCAAAACAAATTGATATTTTCTGCTTCCCATTTTCAAAATGTTTACATTATTGATTTAAAGTCTTTAGCTAGCCAAAATGTTAAATGTTTAAGTGCTCTTGACAATGAGTCTTGGCTTTGGCATAGAAGGTTGGGGCATTGTAGCTCTCATTCACTTCTAAAGCTTAATAAGAACAAGCTCATCCGTGACCTTCCTAAACTTAAGTTTAAGAAAGATTTGATTTGTGAGCCATGCCAACTTGGCAAGCAACACAAATCTTCTTTCAAATCTAAGAAGGAAGTGTCCACTTCAAAATCTCTTGAGCTCCTTCATCTTGATCTTTTTGGTCCTACCCCTGTAGCAAGTCTAGGTGGAAAATCCTATACCTTTGTTCTAGTAGATGACTTTTCTCGTTTCACTTGGGTTTTCTTTTTAGCTCATAAAAATGATGCTTGTAGAACCTTTTTGAAATTCTCTAGGAAAGTAGAAAACGAAAAAGGATATAAAATTATATCGCTCCGTAGTGACCATGGAGGTGAATTCAAGAACAAAGAATTCGATGAATTGTGTTCCTCTCAAGGATACAATCACACCTTCTTCGCCCCTAGGACTCCACAACAAAATGGAGTGGTTGAAAGGAGAAACCAAACTCTCCAAGAAATTGCTCGAACCCTCCTTAGTGAATTCAATCTTCCTCAATATTTCTGGGCCGAGGCGGTAAACACTGCTTGTTATACTATCAATAGAGTCCTTGTAAGACCCCTTCTTAAGAAAACCCCCTATGAACTCTGGAAAGGCAAATTGCCCAAAGTTGGTTATTTTAAAGTGTTTGGTTGTAAATGCTTTATCCTTAACACAAAAGATAACCTAGGGAAATTTGATGCCAAATCCGATGAAGGTATTTTTCTTGGGTACTCCAACTCAAGCAAAGCCTATCGTGTCTTCAATAAACGTTCAAAAACCATCGAAGAATCATCTCATGTCAAATTTGATGAAACTCTTCCAAATCCTCACCCGATTATTGAAGATGTTGAAGATAAGCTTGATAAGCTTCATTTGAATGATTCCTCTTCTCCTCCCAAGGAGGATGACCATCAAGAACCCTCTTCACCTTCTTCGCCTTCCACCTTGCCTAAGGTTTGGAAACCTTCTAGAGACCATCCTTTAGAAAATGTTATAGGTGATCTTCAAGCCGGTACTCGAACTAGAAGATCAATCCTCAATGAGGTTGAACATCAAGCCTTTCTTTCTCAACTAGAGCCTCAAACCATTAATGATGCCATTAATGATGAGAATTGGGTTCTTGCAATGCAAGAGGAACTAAATCAATTCTCTAGAAATGATGTTTGGACTCTTGTTGAAAGACCCAATGATCATCCAATTATTGGCACTAAATGGGTTTTTAGGAACAAACTTGATGATCAAGGAAATATAACCCGGAAGAAGGCTCGCCTAGTAGCTAAGGGCTATAATCAAGAAGAAGGAATTGATTATGGTGAAACCTTTGCGCCCGTTGCTAGATTGGAATCCATTAGGATCTTGTTGGCATTCGCCGCTCACTTAAATTTCAAACTTTTTCAAATGGATGTTAAAAGTGCTTTTTTAAATGGTTTTATTTCAGAAAAAATCTTTGTTGAACAACCCCCCGGTTTTGAAGATCCAAAATTTCCAAATCATGTTTTTAAGTTAACCAAGGCTCTATATGGCTTAAAACAAGCCCCTCGGGCTTGGTATGAGCGGTTAACAAAATTTCTTTTAGAAAATGATTTTAAAATGGGTCAAGCTGATTGTACCCTATTTTCAAAACACACCTCCAAAGATCTTTTAATTGTCCAAATTTACGTTGATGACGTTATCTTTGGTTCAACCAAAGAATCACTTTGTACTGATTTTTCAGATTTAATGAGAAAAGAATTTGAAATGAGCTTTATGGGGGAATTAAATTTTTTTCTTGGTTTTCAAATCTTTCAAAATTCAAATGGTATTTTTCTAAACCAAGGCAAATACACAAACGAACTTTTAAGTCGTTTTGGTATGGATCAAGTAAAGGAAATTAGTACCCCCATGAGTACTTCTTGTAAACTTACGTTAGATGAAGCCGGGAAACCAGTGGATAACAAGCTTTATCGGAGTATGATCGGGAGTCTACTTTACCTAACTGCGACCCGTCCTGACATCATGTTCAGTGTTTGCCTTTGTGCTTGTTTTCAAGCCAATCCAAAAGAATCTCATTTTAAATCAGTCAAAAGAATTTTTAAGTATTTAAAAGGATCCAAAAACATTGGTTTGTTTTATCCCTCTAATACATCTTTTGAACTTTCTTCATATTCGGATGCTGATTTTGGCGGATGTCAATTAGATCATAAGAGTACTAGTGGAACCTGTCATCTTCTAGGCAAGTCCCTTGTTTCATGGAGTAGCAAAAAGCAAAACTGTGTTTCTCTTTCTACTGCCGAGGCCGAGTACGTAGCAGCTGGTAATTGTTGTGCCCAAATTATTTGGATGCAGCACACTCTCTTGGATTATGGCCTTTCCTATGATCATGTCCCTATACGGTGTGACAACACTAGTTCCATTAGTATTTCTAAGAATCCAATACAACATTCTAGGACAAAGCATATATATTTAAGGCATCATTTCCTTCTTGACCATTTTCAAAAAGGGGATATCACTTTGGAATTCATTTCTACTGATTTTCAATTAGCTGATATTTTTACCAAACCGCTCCCGGTTGAACGTTTTGATTTTATTAAGGGGGAGTTAGGAATGATTCGTCAATGAGCACTATTAAATTTTTGACTCTTTTTGGCTTGCTTATATTTATTTTTAAGTTATTTAAACTCTTTTTTATTTTTATTTTATTTTAATTTTTTTATGAATTTCAATACCACCGGTCAACCGGTGGTACATCACCGGTTAACCGGTGGTGTCGGGTTTTTCTTTTTTGGGCCGGCCGGAGGAAGGGTTAAATTCAAAATTAAACCCTTCCCTCACTCTCTCTCTCATGCGCCTCCTCCAGACCCGCGGCTCCTCCTTGCCCTAGCCTCCCTTCTTCCTCCTTGCCTTCTCAAACTCCATTTTCTCTCAATCTCTCTCAATTTTTTTCCCTTTTTCCATCATGGGTCCTCTCTCTTCACGCAAGGGAAAGGGAATCGCTCAAGAAGCACCTCCTCCTCCTTCAATCCCTCAACTTCCGGACATTTGGCATGACAAAGTCATTCTGCCTGGTAGAGTAATTGATTATTCTTGTCTTTCTTCTGCTCGTCTCGAGCTTTTCTCCATCATTGAATATCAACACTGGCATTCTTTTTTTGAACCTCCTGAGAAGGATGTTATTTATCCCCTTCTTGTCAAAGAATTTTATGCTCACCTGACGTGGTCTGTTTCTGACGACGTCGATACCATTTCTACCACTGCTCTTGGGCAACCCATCACTTTCACTTCTTTGGAGATTGCCAGGATGCTAGGGGTACCTCATGTTGGACCTCATGCATTTGCTCAGGGGGAGTTTCCTCGGGACCCTGATTTTGATCTTGCTGTCGCTCTTGAGCATCTCACAGGGCAGCCCACCGATCCCATTGTCAAGCTCTCCCAGCTCTCCCCTAACCATCGCATCATTGAGCGCCTCATTCAGAACACCCTTGCACCCCGTATCGGTGATCACGATACAGTGAAATTTATTGATATTTATCTTCTTTCTTATATCACTAGAGGTGTTCATTTCAATTTGGTCCGGTTCCTGTTCCGGGCCATGTCTTATGTGGCTGAGCACCCGCGCCGGTCCAAAACTCTACCTCACGGGCGCTTATTGACCAAAATATTTACCTTTCTTGATGTCCCTCTCCGTGCTACCTCCTTCGAGCAGCCAAAGAAGGATAGCATCATCAATTTTATGATGGTGCAACGGATGAACATTCGTTGGCATCCTTGGCGTTAGGAGTGGATTACTAACAAGGAGGGCCTTCTCAAGGCTTACTCCCCTCAGACACATTCACACCCTCCTTCCCATGCCATGCCTCCTGCTATTGCCGCTGCTTATCCTCTTTCCGATAGTGAGGACAGTGGTGATGATGAAGAGGAAGGGCGTGGTGATAGCGAAGGTGAGGCTGCTGCTGCTGCTGAGGAAGGTGGAGCAGGTGATGATGCACCGGAGCCTGCTGAGGCTGTGCCCCCTCCCGCTGATACTGGTAGCTTGTCGGTGACGGCTGATCAATTCCTTCACTTCCAGGATCAGATTGAGACCCGACTCGACTTACAGTTTTCTTACATCAGCTCTCAGTTTGATCAGCTCCACTCTCGGATCGATTCTCTAGATCATCGCTTTGAGGCGGTCCAGGCTCCTCCAGCTCCTCCGACCTTCAGGCATCGTCGTCACTCTTGGCCCTCTAGGAGTGAATAGATCCGTTCCTGTTTTTTTGGCTTGTCTTTGTATTTGTATTTTGAACTTTCTATTTAACATTTCATCATTTATAAAATTCAAGTTGTCTTATCTATCAATCCTTTTTTTTCATTGCTTACTTCCTTATTATTGTTTTTCTAATTTTCTTTCATACTTTTCCTCCTATTCTGATAATCCCAAAGGGGGAGAAAAACTCTCTATTACATACTTAGTTACTTACTTCATTTAATTAAGTGCTCTTTTTAAAAGTTCAATTTTAATTTATTACTTTCATCAAAATCTGTTTTTAAATGGTTAAGTTTTTGATTTCAGTTGTTTCTTTTAAATGACCTATGGTTACAATTTCAAAATGAACCATTCTCTTTATTTCAATCCTTTCAAGATTAATATCATTTTCAATACATGATACATCTATGAAATTCTTGTATTAAAATGATCTCTAAAATTTTCCATGTCCAAGTTTCTTATTTCTTTTTACTTGGCATATCCTTTTTAAAAGCTTTCCCATTTGTGATTGTGATCATCAAAATAGGAGGAGATTGTTGTACCCCTCTCTCTTGGATTTTAATGATCACAATCACTCTCATCGTGTTCTAACTTGTTTTCAAGTTTGTTTGATGATAGGAAAAAGGTTGCCAAAGAGTTGGCCCAAGAAGACTGGAAAAGGACTCTCTGAGTCCACCGGCCAACCGGTGGATTACCACCGGCCAGCCGGTGGTCTCTGGCAGAAGGAATGCTCTCTGCCAGGTGCCACCGGTCAGCCGGTGCCTAACCACTGGCCAGCCGGTGGAACCAGACAGTAGGCCTTGCCTACTGTCTCGACCACCGGCCAACCGGTGTCTGGACCACCGGCCATCCGGTGTCTGGACCACCGGCCAGCCGGTGGCCCAGCACCGGCCGGCCGGTGGAGCCCAGACAGAAAGCTCTGCCTTCTGTCTGGAGCACCGGCCAGCCGGTGGCCAAGCACCGGTCCGCCGGTAAGCCCAGTCAAACTAGCCATTGGGCTTTGACCAGACTTGTACTTTTGACCCCCAACGGCTCCGGAAGCCCTCCAACGGCTATATTGAAGTATTTAGGGGATATTTCTCCTATAAATAGACGAGGATGGATGCCGGGAACAATACCGATACATTGGAATGATATTTTGATCCCTTGAAGCTCTAAATGACAAATCTCTAAGGCTACTTGTGATCCACCTCCATCCTTGAATCTTGGGCTGCCTCTACATCAACTACTCTCACACTCTTGGCGCTCAAGGCTTCCTCAAGTTTGTTATAATTTATTTATTTCAATTGTTTAGTTCTTCATTGGGTTTGTATTAAAACAAACCATCCTTTTCTTCCTCACTTTCATTTTGGGTTTCTTTCTACAACCATAATAAAAAAGCAAGCTGTACGAAGGTGATCTAGCCTTCCTTAAAACGGCTAGTGGGTTTCTTGCTACAACCATTAAAAAGCAAGCTGAAGTAAATCTCTCAACGGTTGAGTTGGGAGCGGAGACGTAGGCTTTGGTTTAAGCCGAACTCCGTTATCAAATTGTGTCTTGCCCCTTTTTATTTCCGCTTCATTTATTAATTGTTTTTAAATTGTTAATTAATTTGTAAAAGGCAATTCACCCCCCCTCTTTCCATCACTCTCCGACCAACAGGACTCACCGTGACCACTCACCATGACCAGACACCGTGACTACTCACCGTGACCACTCACCGTGACCAGACACCGTGACCACTCACCGTGACCCAGACGCCATGACCACTCACCGTGAACAGACATCGTGATCAGACACCGTGAAGAAGACACCGTTTCCATGATCACTGTGACACCGTTTCTTAAGCTTTTGTGAATATTATTTTAAATAATGCTAACGGTCATATTTGTCGTTTTTAATGTAATTACTGTTATTTAATGTTATTTGATGGCATGTTAGGAAACCGTATCTCGTACCTATGAAAAGGGAATCATTCCTACTGCCAGAACTCGTGGAATATAAGAAATATTGAGATGCAGTACACGTAACAAAAAAAGAGAGCAAGAAAAACAAGCAACAACGAAACAAGAAGAAAAGCGGTGTGCAAGTGTGAAGATACAACACGAAGAACTTACGTACACTCAAGTGCACTGTGCTGAACAAGAAGAAGATTTCAAGACATTCTAAGTACTCTCATAAGTGCAATCCAATACGGCTGAAGAACACACGACAAATCAAGAGATCATTCTCACTCCTATAGAACACAAGCTGAACTACGACACTCTGTTTTTCAACAGAAAAACCAGAGAAGGACTCCGAAGCATTCCTGATGAATCCAACGAGTCCAGATATACATTGATAATCACCAGAGCTTTCTAAACTCTCATCTATCTTCTCTATGTGATTTATTTATTAACATTCGAGAAGTGTGGTGTACTCTGTATATCTTTACACACACTGTCTCCTGCACTGAACTGGAGGATATCAAAATCCTCACTCAAATTCTCTTAACTTTTGTTTACCCATGTCAACTGTGGAAGAGGTCCTTGTGTGACCTGGTCTTTGTTTTGTTTCCCACGAAGAACAGTGGTAGAGGTCCCTACGTGGTCTGGACAGTTTTGTAAAACTGCTGTTAACCCCAGTCCAGGGTGTGGATAATATTTATATATATTTGAGAGGACTAAGTCTCGGCTTGATACTGAACCTCTTGTCATATCTGTTGTGCATCTTTTAGTTAAGTTTAAAGTATATGACATATATCATATTTATTCCATTGCTATTGCTTTGAAAATACAAAACTATTTTAAAGCTAATTTTATAGTTAAATTAGTAAGTGTTTACACTTATTGTAAATCAGTAGATTAGTTTCAAAAGTTAGTTTGATCTAGTGGTTAAACTAACTGAGACCTAATCAATCTTTGAGAAGCTAAGTGAACATTTACAATCTGTATAAATTCACTATAGTTCAACTTATTTTATAAATCAGGGGATTTTAACTAGACAATATTTCAACAGAAATTTTAATTGGAACTCAATTCACCCCCCTCTTGAGTGTCCACTCCGACCAACAATAGTGTATTGGGTTCACTTCCCATTCTATCATATCATTAGTCAAGGTTCCCTCCCAATATAATCATAATGGATAGAGTCCCTTATTGGACTAGGTTAACTACCCATTATAGTACTTATTATCTCATGATATATCTATCATTAACCAATTAATTTGTGGGATATAAAATTATGGTACCACCCATAACACAATTAAAACCATAAATACGTATTCCAAAATATCATATAAAATTAACCATATCATCATATCATAACTCATGGAAAGGAAACAACTTTCTTAAACATTTCATTATTTCATTACAACATAACCCCGGAAAATTGAATGGTTTTTGTAAATATATCTTCCTAAAAATAAAATAAAAACATCTAGACAAAGGATAATGTTGATATAATTGCATCGTATCCCTTGTAAATCATAATTAAAATAAAAGGATGTTATTATAGATGAAAAATTCCTTTAAAATGTCACTGGAATATTTATTGATGAAAATAAACTTTTCATTTTGAAATTAATTATTTAAAAAATATATATTTTTAAAATATTATGGAAAACAATTCATTGAAAATAACCTTTAAAATTTATAATGTAATCTTTAAATCATTGAGAGGTGATGATGGAGGTAAATTCCATTCATTCCATAGTCGTTATAACAAATATTATGTTCATACATTAGGTAAAAAGTTCCTCATTTAGAAAAATAAGATTGGATTATTTCTAAACCTGTTTTTATAAATTCAAACATGGGTAAAATTTAATTTAAAAACATTATTTAATAGTCAAAAAAATTCTTGAAAACATTTTATAAAACAAGGATTTTAAAGAAAAAGGTTTTTTTGATTGAAACAGGAGAAATAAGGCCAACTTTTCTTAAAAACATTTTCTAAACCATTTTGAGTTTCAAAGAGAGGTAAAAGTTACTAAAACTTAAATATTACAAAAATAACCATAGTAGAATAAAACATAAGTGGGTTTATCAATTAATAATAATATAATATCCTCAATATAAAATAAAGAATAAAAAATCCTGATCAAAATGGGATTGAAACATAAATCCCTTACCTCTTGTCTTATTTGCTTCATAAATGTTCAAATATAATATATAATAAATATATATTTATGATAAATATATTAAAGAAACATATTAATACATATCATACCAAATATTGTTTATTTATAACTTCGTATCACCTTTTTATTAACAATTCTTTATTAAAATCACTATTCTGGGTAATAAATGCTTTGTTTTTAATATATGGTTTGGTTAGATCATTTTTGTAATTACACCTTGTAAATGGTTTAATAATACCCAAAATATTAATCATGAAATATGTATCATATTTATTTATCATATAAATTTTTATAATTATTCATATAAAGTGGTGATGAAAAATGAATTACATCACTTCGTGGAGACAATAGTCCATACGTATGCACGAGCGATGTTTTCAATTTTCGATGGTTGGAATAAAAGAAAGGTAAATATTAATTATAATTTATAAAATAATTAGTATATAATATATATCATATAAATTAATTAAATGTATCCTTATTACCATTTATATAAATAAAAAATGAAAAATGAATCACATCCCTACGGGGAGGTGGTAGTTCACATGTACATACGAGCAACATTATCATTTTTCAATAGATTGAAAATTAAAAAGTTAGATAATATATTATAATTAAATAATTATAATTATTTCACAAAAAAAAATATAAATAATAAATCCATCATAATAACAAACTATTAATTATGGGGATAAAGAATTAATCATACCACTAGGTGAAGGTGGTAGTCCACACGTACGCATGAGCGATACTTTTAATTTCCCATTGAGAAGGATGTGTAAAATGGATGTTACATAATAATAATAATAATTAAGTATATTTAAGATGCATACATCAATATTTTAGAGTGTATACCACATATTTAATGGAGGTAAATGAAAAAAATTGAAAGAGCTCGCATTAGACGATTACCTCTTCTTCCATTGACCTCATTTAGATCCCTTATTAAGGAAACTTAAAAAGATATTATAAGAATAAAAAATATATTATTAATGTATATGTAAGTTCAAAAGACAATTGAGCAGGTTTTGGTCCTTATATAGGGCTCAAAGTGGTGTAAAGAAGAGAGAGGAGGTGAGGCCTTTTATAAGGGAGGGAAGAGGAACTCTTATAATTTTTCAAAACATCAAAAATATTATAAAGTAAAATTCTTGTAAAATTGGTTAAAATTGGATTAATTTAGAATAAAATATGAGATAATATCTAGATAAACTCATACAATATATTTTATAGAAATATTTAGTTCATTTTAACCCCTGTCTCTTTAGTTTAAACCTAGTTAACCCTTTTTATCCTTAACCACTTTCAATCATTAAGGGTTATAAAGATAATTCTAAGTTATAAATTGGAACAAAAATGGTAGAGGTGATATTTTAAACAATATTTCACCTCCTTTTCCTATTTCAATATTTTTATGGGTTTTTAAACATATAATGAAATATTATATAACATAAAATGTCATTATTGTCATTTCTAAAACTATTCATTTAATTTGACTATGAAGTTAGGAAGAAAACAATTTATTTATAATATAGACCCTTTAAATATATAATATACATTATAATTACCCATAAAATTTATTTCACCCCACAATTTATCCAAAATATATTTATATTTTGGTTTTAATGATTATTTAGTAAATTTTGTACTGCTTTCAGAAGCACTGTGTCAATGTTACCTAAACATTTATGTAAATTATTCCATAATTAATAAATTAAAAATAATTTATTATAATAAAATAATTTATTGATATGAAAAATAATCATTTATAACTTACCATATTCTCTTTTTATCCCCATGAAAAAAATTAAATTTTTTAAAATAAAAGAGAGTGACATTTGGTATTTTTCTTTTGTTAAAATAATATATAGTTCACTATCAAATAAAAATGTAAATTGTTTCCATAAAATAGGATAATGGATGAGTATGTTCTAACTATAATCACAAATTATATTAAAATAAGGTGTTGGAGTTATTTTAAAGTCTTATTCCATATTTGTATCCCTCTGTTACCTGTTTTACTCATAACGAGATGTAAAATATTTACCGTAGTTACTATTCATAATAAAAAAAATAAAATGGGTTTATTTACCAAATTTTAACCTCATGATTCAAAATATTGATTTAATTTTTCAATATTTAATTTATATAAGTGTAATAACTAATTTTAACATAAATTCATAAAATTCAATGTAAAAATAATTTCAAGAAAATGTGTTTAACCGTAAAAATTATCTTATATCAAAACATTGAATATTGATGATTCAAATGAAATTAATTAGATTTTAAAAATAAAATGGATCATATTTCACTTTAAAAATAAATCCAAAAAATAATTATACTTTTAAATAAATTTATTTATTGAAAAGAAATGACAATATTTTAAAAACCGGTATTTTTCACTATTCACTGAAGAATCAATCAGTTTGGAAAAATCCAATAATTTCATAATAATTTAATTTTTATAAAATTATTTTAAAAATTATATTAATTTTATTAAATAAAATATCTAAAAGTTTCATAACTTTATTTTAATATTTACTCACAAAAAGCAATAAAGACCATTTTTTTAGGAAAATGTGTTTTGTTTGCATAAACTGGCATTACTAAAAATTGAGTGTTTTTTTCATAAAAATTAATAAATAATTTTTCATTTATAAAGATTATTATACATATATTTTTTAATATTGTAACTCATATTCATACCAACCAATTCAATATCTTGGTTATAATTGTCACATTTTAAAAAATAATATTTCTAGAGTATATTGCAATTCACCCAATGCTCGTTGTTGTTTGTTAATAAATTTATCAGGATTATTATTTTAAATTAAATTTTAAGGGTGATACATTATCCCTAATTAAATAAATCATGTCCTTAAAATTTTTTCTTGATCTTCACGGGTTCAATATTTGAAAATATATTTGATGAAAATCCTCATCGTACAAAGGGAAAATAAAACATCCTTCGAAAAAGGGAAGTGGAAAACATAATGGTTTCAAATAATAACAAATAATTATGTTCCCAAATAAGGATAACATTAGAAGGAAGTTAATATATTGAAATTGAGGAGAAAAACAATTTCCAAGGACTAATAGAGAGTGATAGAGAATATGGTTGTGAGAAAGACAACGACCATAAAATTATAAATCAGTGGGGGGTTAGAAAACCATAAAATAATCATAAGTGAAGAGAAAATAATAAAATATACTTTTCAAGATCCTTTTACTAAATTTTATGGTTTATTTCGATATTAGTAGAGATAACATAGATAAGTACACTTACTTGATATCTTTCCATTTCATAAAAAAATAATCCTTTGGTTGTGCTTCAATAAATTTCCACTTCATCTCTTACTCCATGAAATGAATATTAAAGTTGATTTCTTTAGGTATGAAGCATTAAATTTAATTTTTACTGATCATAATATATATAAAATAAATAAAATTTATTACTTTTATCTATAAATATTTTCAAAAAACTGGTTAGAAAAATTTAGCTAATATGGATAAATATAATACATTTCTCCAAAACCACAAAAATAATACCCAATGTTCATCTTAATCCATTCCATAAATAGTTAACATTAAACTCCTACAAAATATATATGACGAAACTGGAAACCCAAAAATATGAAATATTTTATCTCATATTTTTTCCATGATCATCATTAACATTTATCCTTAAGAAACTTGAAGTGGTACATAGTGTTACTTACCCAACATGTGAATACCTTGATTATATATTATACTAAAATATGTTAATAACTATAATAATAATAAAAAATTTATGAAACAAATGATTTCAAAAATTAAATCTATCCTTATTCCTCAAATAAAACAGAAAACTACTGAATATATTCCATAAATCAAAAACTATTATAAACTTTATAATAAATAACTTTTTCATCAAATCACTAATAATTTTGAAATTCACCAATACTATTAAATTAATTTTTCAATATCAATAAAATCTTTTTCCTAACTAATAATTATTATCTCAACATTAGGCACATATTAATGGTTTTCTCCTCCTCAATCACATGTTTTACAAAAAAATACGACCTTACAACTAAATAAATTTTCAAGGGTATCATTACCATTCAACTTATGCTTTAAAATCCTTAAATAAAAACTATCATAGAATAAACCATATATGTTTCATGATAATTAGTATTAAAATATTGAAAAAATACGTCTAAAAAGAAATTCTTGAATTAAAATACATAAACACTTGAATCATTCAACTTCAATAATTGTAATAACATAAGACATTCCTTGGTATTGGTGTTAACCCTTAGATTAGGGCATTTAATTGAATAATTATAATTTTCCCAAACCTAATACATTGATATATAATTGATACTTTTAGATGTACTTTATTTCTCTATATAAAACCCAACATTTTCCCTTGGAAATTACTTGATCTATTCCCTTTGTTTCAACTCATAAAACATCTTCTTGTTCCTTTTATACATTTACTTGGGTGCTTCTTCCCACATTTATGATATATAGAAAGATGATTCTTCTTCCCTTCATGGTATTAATTAATTAAACTCCCACAAAACCTCATTTTTATCTTATTTTGTTTTTTAATATTCTCACCCATGTTGATGTTTCTAAACATAAAACGTGATAGATGATTGGGAATAATCATAAGGTTTTTTATTCCGTCTTATATTTTATTTGGTTTCTCATGTGTACAATAATTGCATTGTCCATTACATTCAGTGTTTACATGATTATTTTGGGTTCCATCCATTGAATAAAACTAAAAATAAGAGTTAGATAAATAGTAATCCTAGTGATAAATAATATAATCATGAAAGAACATTCATAGGATGTTAAATCAAGACACTATTTCACTCTATGACATATTAGGATTAACATAGGGAATCCATGATCATCATCTATTAAAATAAAATATTAAAATAATTTATAATAGATTGTAAAGAAAAAAATGGATTAACCCAATCATATCCCATAGGAGTGCCCATATAGTTGTGTAGTCTAAGAATCACTCATCATGCACCACTAATGATTGAGTTAATAAACAATGTTACCCATTCAGTGTTGTTACCCCTAGGTGCATCCATTCTACAGCTGCATCCACTTACTATTATCTATACATGGATATATTTTCTAGTAAAAAAACACTTCTTTCCTTACCATAAATTATGATGTTATCTTATACCTAGGATTTACTTATGGGTTTTCCTAAACTTTTATTATCCTAGTTTACAAAAATAACTAAACCTGGATTTGATACCATCTATGATGACCCAAACTTTACATATATTAATATTTGATATTATTAGATGAATATTCAATAGATCATATCATGATCCATGCTATAACAGTAAAGGTATATTGTAGCTAGAAACATAAACATATAAACAACTGGTACCAAAAGGATTGAAATCATTTCTCACTAGGCTATTCAGAACTAGCACCCTTATTATACACATCATACTTAAAACCATTCTTTATATACTGGGAAAAATAAACATAATAAAGGGTGATCTTAGATTCTTTGTAAGGGTAAACATAGGATAGATCAATTTATGATCATAATTAGGAGCAAGATAAACATAAGGGTATGAGAACATGAACATAACATACAATAATCATACCCAATCAGTCAAATATCTCGAATCACAAATCATGGTAGAAGGAATTATCATAAAAAAGAAAAGAAAAAAAGCATAAGTGTGTGGAATCATTAATAATAATTTTAAATCTATAAAAACACAACACAATCCTAAGAAATAAGATTTTGGAATTCATATAAGAATATAAAATCATTTCTATAGTCAAGGATCACTTCCAAGTATATCACAGTGGATTGGGTTCACTCTTAATATTATCTTAGTGGATAGAGTCCCCTACTAAACTTAGTTCACCCCCAATTCAGTTCTTATCATCTCATGAGATATATATCTTTATCCAATGTATTAGTGGGAAATACAATTCTACGCATAAACATCACATAGTGAAAACCCTAAATATGTGTTTCATAAAATAGTAAAACATTCTTCATATCATCATATCATAACTCATGGAAAGGAACATGTTTCATAAAAAATTCCATATTTCAGTATAACATAACCCATAGAAAATTAATGGATTAAATAGATATCTAATAATAAATATCATAAAACATCCAAATAAATTTAAGGGTGATATCATTGGATTATATACCCAATCAATCATAAGTAACATCAAATGATATTATCGTAGATAAAAAATTAATTTAAAAAATTAATAGAATATTTCTTGAAGAAAAGACCTCTTTCATTTGGAAAATTTCTTATTTAAAATCTAAAAATTTACAAAATATTATAGATAAAAATTATTTGAAAATTACCATGGAAACATTTAAAGGAAACATCAATGCATATATAGGCCAAGAGGGTGTGAAATTTTGTTTATTCCATAATTGTTTTTAATAAAAATTTTGTTCATACATTAGGTAAAAAGTAAAACGTTCTGAAAAGAAGAAGAAGATTATTTTTAAATATTTTTATAAAAATTTAAAAATGGGTAAAATTTACTTTAAGAAATCATTAAATGATAGTAAAAAATATTTTTGAAATTATTTTATAAAACATTAATGTGGAATAACAAGTTTTTAGATTGAAAGAAGAGAGATGATGTTGGATTTTCATAAAAGAAAGTTTTGACCCATTTTTAGAACCGAAGAGAGAAAAATGTTACTAAAAAATCAAAATTATAGAAATTAATATAGAATTTGAAAAAATAAATGTGTTTTAAAATAAATATCATATAATTTACTCAATGGAAATCTAAGGCCAAATAATCCCAATTAAAATGGGATTGAAACATATATCCCTTTCCTCAAGTCTCATATTTCTTTATAGGTATTAATATATCCTATATAAAATATATATATTAATTATAAATATATTCTAGAATAATATTCATAAATAGAATACCTAATTTTATTTACTTATTCATCACCCATTTATTAACAATTATTAATTAAAATCACTGTTTCAGGTGATAACTACTTTGGTTTTCATGTATACTTTAGTTATATGGTTCTAGTACTGAAACTGAAATAATGATTTAATGATTTAAAAAATATTAATCATGAAATATGTATCAAATTTATTCATCATATAATAATCTATAATTTTTTATATAAATCATTGATTAAAAATGAATTACATCAATTCATGGAGATGACAGTCCATATGCATGCATGAGTAAAGATTACACTTTTCAATGGTTGTAATGAAATAAATTTAAATAATAAGTCAAACTTATAGTATCATTAATAAATCATATATATCATATATATTCATTAAATAGTTCCTTATTACCATCCATTTAAATCAAAAATTAAAAACTAATCACATCACTTCGTGGAGCTGATAGTCCACACATACAAATGAGTGACATTATCATTTTTCAACGGATGGAAAGGTAAGAAGGTAGATAATATATTATAATTATAAAATTATAATTATATCATAAATAAAATATATTAATAAATTCATCATAATATAAATCCATGAATTATGGTGATGGATAATGAATCATATTGTTATATGGGGGTGGTAGTCCACACGTACGCACGAGTGATACATATCATTTCCCATTGGAAATTAAATGGAAAATGGTCAAATCATAATCATAATAAAAATTTGGTATATTGATGATACTTAATTAAATATTTTTTATTTTATACCTTATATTTATAGGAGGTATAAGAAGAAATAAATTGAAAAAGGTCAAGTGAGATGATTACCTCTTATTCAGTTGGCCTCGTTTATATCCCTTATTAAGGACCCTTGGATTGGTATTTTAAGAATACCAACACCTATAAATAATATATAGGTAATTTAAAAAGATAATTGGGTAGTGTTTATTCAATATAGGTGGCTCCAAGTGGTGTAAAGAAGAGAGAGGTGGGGTGCCCTTTTCTAAGGGAGGGAAGGGGCACTCTTGTAATCTTTCAAAACTTTAAAATATTATAAAGTATAATTCATGTAAAATTAGTTCCAAATTGTATTTATTTATATATAAATATTATATAGGATTGAAATAAGCGTATTCATTAAGTTTTATACAAGTTTTTAGGTTAACCCTTATCAATTTAGTTTGACCCCCACCCTCTAAACCCTTTTTATCCTGAACTATTGTAAAACATTTTTCAATCATCAAGGGTTATAAATTTACTTATAAGGTAAAAATTGGAATAGAAAATTTAAAGGATGATATTTTAGACCATACCCTATACCCTTTTTAAATTTTAAGTTTTTTATTATTTTAAAATAATTTAATTTGATTTTAATGTTTGGAAGACATAAATATATTTAGAATATTGAACCTTTAAATGTAAATTATAAATTATAATTACCCATAAATTTTTTGGAACACTATAAATCATCAAAAATTTATTAACTTTAAGGTTTTTAAAATTATTTAGGAAATTATTTCTAGTGTTAGCACAAGCGTTATATTAGTGTTGCATAAAAATTTAATTTAATTGTACCCCAATTACAAATAAAAAATAAATTACCACCATAAAAGTAATTTATTAATATTTAAAATATTTATTTATAACCGATGATAACCTCTTTTTATCCCCGTGATAATATATAATAGTTTTTAAATAAAGAGAGAGTGTCAATTTTTAATTTCCTTTACTTACAAAAATTTATAAGTTGGTAAGAAAGAAAAAAGGGAAAAATCTCCATAACATTGAATCCTACATGAGTATGTTTGAGCCCAACTCATCCAATATATTATCATAAAGTGTTGGGGTTATTTTAAATTCTTATGACACATTATGAATCATGATTTACCATACCAAGGTGAAAAATATTTACAATGACTACTATCCACAATAACCAAAAATGAAAGGGGATTATTTAGAAATTTATAAATTCTTCATTATAAATATGGATTAAATTTTCTAAGGTAAATTTTCTATAAGTGGAAGAATTAAATTTAATATAAAATTTTAAAACAAATGAGAAAATAATTTTTATAAAAATGCATTTTAAGCCTAAAAATTAACTTTTTTTCAAAATCATGAATATTAATGAATAAAATGAAATTATAATTACAAATATAATGTATCATATATAACATTAAGATAAAATTAAAAATATAATGTTACTTTTAAATTACTTTATTTAATGAAAATAAATTACAGTATTTGAAAATTGGTATTTTTCACTTAACTGAAAAATAAGTCATTTTATAAAAATCATTAAAGTTCACCATAGGTTAAATTTAATATGATGATTTAAAAAGTTATTTTCATTTTATTAATTATAATTTCAAATTTGTTTTATAAATTTATTATAATATTTACTCACAAAAAAAACTATTTTTTCGAAGAAAAAATATTTTTGATGCATATACCGACTTTACTAAAAATTTAGTACTTATTTCCTAATAATTAATCAATAAATTTGTGTTGAGTCGGAATATTATAAATATATTTCATAATTTAGTTATAAATATTCACACCTTCCAATTCAATGGAAAGGTTATAATGGTCACATTTAGAAAATAGTATTTTTATAGTATATTGAAATTTGCTTAAAGATCTCTGTTGTGTGTTAAGAAATATATCAAACTTATTATTATTTTAAAATAAATTTTTAATGAGTTAAATTATACACAACTAAAATAAATTATATCCTTTCAATTTTATCTTTGTCATCATTAACTCAATATTTAAAAATACCTTTGTTGAAAACCCACATCGTACATAGGGATAATAAAACATCCTTTGAAAATGGGGAGTGGGAAACATAAAGGTTACCTAAAATAAAAGATAATTAGGTTACCAAATAAGGAAAAGATTAGAGAGAAGTCAAAATATAGACATATAGGAGAAAAATAATGTCTAATTACTAATAGTGAGTGATAGGGAACATGGTCATGAGAAAGGTAATGATCATAAAACCATAAATTAATGAGGGGTTAAAAGACCATCAATTCATCAGAAATGAAGATAAAAGAATATATTCTTTATTTCCAGATCATTTTCATAATGTTTAGGAATTATTTTACTATTAATATTAATAATATGAGAAAACAATCTTACTTTATAAATCTTTTAATTTCATAATTTTTTTCATCCTTTAGTCGTGCTTAAATCAATTTCCACTTAATCTCTTACTCTCTAAAATAAATATTCAATATGAAGGTTTCATGCTTGAAGTAATAAAATTAAATTTTAATGGATCATAAAAACCATAAATGAATGGAAAGACATTCATTATGTCTCTAAATATGTACCTAAACCAAAATGGTTAACATAATTTATCCAAAGTGTAGTCTGGTATTGGTCCATTAAAGATCATGTATTTGGCCTTCAAAGGTCATGTACAGGGCTTTATGTCTCTGGTACTTCAGGTCATGTATCAGCCTTGTGCCTCTAGGCTTACTAGTCATGTAAGGGTTCCCCTTCAACCCTTAAAAGGGGGGTTATCAAAAAATATATAAAAATATAAGGCCTTCAGGATTTCATAGGAGGAGGACAAATATAATAAAATTGTCTCTAAAACCTCAACATAAACTCCCAAATTTCAACTTAATCCATTCTATAAACATTTAAACATAAGACTCCTCCAAAATCTATATGAAAAAATTCAAAACAAAAGAATCCAAATTATTTGATCGCATATTTTTTTACAAGATCAAATTTAAAATTTATACCCAAAAATATAAAGTAGCTCATAATGTTATATACCAAACATGTGAATACCTTGATCATATATTCTCATAAAATATGATAATAACCTAAATCACCATAAAACCTCAATGAAAAAATATATGTTTTAAAAAATTAACTCTATAATTTTTACTAAAATAAATTCATGGACTATTGAATATACTATATAAATCTAAAAATATAATAAAATTCATTATAAATAACATTTTTTTCAAATATATAATCATTTTCAAGGTCACTAATACTATCAAATTTACTTTATGAATTTTAATCAACTCAATATCCAGACTAAACATTATTTTTTCAAAATCAGGAACATATTAAGGGTTATATACCTCTCAATCATGTTTTTTCCAAAATAATAACTCCTTAAGACTAAATCGCATTTATAGGTTATCAGTACCATTAAAAATATGATTTAAAATACTTAATAAAAAAATATTATAGAACAAACCTTATATGTTTCATGATTCTTATAACTATAATTTAATTGATAAAAGACCTCTATAATATAAATCTCAAATCCTAATACATAAACACTTTTATCATTCCACTTCAATAATTGGTAGAACATATGACCTTACTTATTCTAGGAGTTAAACCATTGACTAAGGCATTGAATCAGATAATTCTGGTTTTCCCCACACCTGATACATTGAGATATAAATGTAAATTTAGGATGTACATTATTTACCTCCATAAATACCTTCATTTTTCCTCAGTAATTACTTGATATATTCCATTTTTTCAATATATAAAACATCTTACTATTCCTTTGAGACATTTACCTAGGTGCTTCTTACCACATTCATGACATATAGGAAATTGAATCTTCTATCCTTAATGGTGTATGTCAACTGAACTCCCATGAAACACCATTTTTCTCTTATTAAGTGTGTTATAAATCTCACCCAAGATGAGGTTTTCAATTATATAATGTGATAGATTATTCAGAATAATCACAACATTTCACATTCTAACTCCCATTTTATTTGATATCTCACGGGGATAATCATTGTAGTGTCCATCACATATAGAATTAAAATAGTAGTTTTGGGTTCTATCCATTGACTAAAACCAAATTTTTTTTGTGATAAACAATAATCATAGTTATAAACCATGTAATCATGAAAAACCATTCATAGGATGTCTAAATCATGACACATTTTTAGTCTATAAAACATTAGGATTAACCTATTCTATCTATTATCATTATCTATTAGAATTATTTATGATGGTTCTTTAATAAAAATATAAATTAACCAATTCATATCCCCTAGAAGAGTCTATCTAGCTGGGATATGTTAGGCCCACTCATCGTACACCAATAACAATCGAGTTAATACCTAATCTTCTCCATTCAAAGTTGTTACCTTTTGGTGATTTTTTTCATAGTCATATCCTTTTTTTGTATATATATAAGAACATATAATCTAGTAAAACCACACTCCATTATTTACTATAATATAAGATGTTCTTCTATACTTTGGTATATCCTATGACTTCTCACTAAAATTTTCTCATCGTGTTTCTGAGAATAAAAAAATCTTTCTTGGATACCCACTATGGAAACCCAAAAAATACATATATAAATATTATATATTATTAGATGAATATTCAATACATAAAATCTTGATCTATGTTGAACCATAAAGGTTTAGAATCATTAGAAACTTGGTTACATAAAAAATTAGAACATAATATATTTACATTATCTCCCACCAATTTATTCACCTCTAGAACCCTTCTTATACACATCATACTTAAAACCTTTACTTATATCCTTGGGAGAATTAAACATAATAAAGGTTGAGATTAGATTCTTAGTAAGGGTAAACATAAGCGATATCAATCAATGATCATAATTGAGCATAAGATAAACATAAGGGTATGATAACATGATCATAACTTACAATAATAATTCTCAATCCATTAAAGATCATTAATCATATAATAAGTATTTTTCAAAAGAAAACAAAATAATCATAAGTGTGTTGAATCATTAATAATCAATAATAATCTATAATAACACATCATAATCATAAGATATTAGTTTTCGACATACACATGAGCAAAGAAAATCATTTCCTTAGTCAATGATCACTTACAAGACTATCATGGTGGAATGAGTTCACTCCCCATTCCATCATATACTAAGTCAAGGATCACTCCCAAGACCTTACTGAACTGGGTTCACTCCCCTTTCTAGTTCTTATTTTCTTGTGAGAAGTACATATTTACCTAATTTATTAGAGGGATAAATAATCATGGACTCATATATCACATAATTAATACCATGAATATTTTTACCACATGATAATAAAACATTCACCATATCATTATATCATAACCCAAGGATTGGAAATATGTAAACATTTCATTACTTCATCATTACATAACACGTGGAAAATGAATGAGTTTTGTAAACATCTCATTATTAAAATAATAAACAATCTAGAGGTAGAATAAGTATGATATCATTATATCATATTCCCAGTAAAGTATAAGTATCATAAAAGGATTTTATTATAGATGAAAAACGACTTTAAAAGATCACTGAAGTATTTATTGAGGAAGATACCCTTTTTGTTTTAAAAAAACTTATTTAAAATATAAAAATTGAAAAAAATTTAAGGATTTTTTTTGAAAATAACCATGGAAACTTTTAAAATAATACTCAAAGCATTGATAATTCATGATGATGAGAAAATTTGTTCATGAAATAATCATTAAAACAAATATTCTGTTAATACCTTCAGTAAAAAGTACCTCAATCCAAAAATGATGAGAATAATATTTTTTTTTTGAAAAAATACAAAACTAGTTAAAATTGAATTTAAAAAATTATTGAAGGATTGTCAAGAACATTATTGATCACATTTTAGAAAACATGGATATGGAAGAAAAAAGATTTTTGACTAAAAGAGGAGAAATATGGTCATCTTTTCTTAAAAACATTTTCTAAATCATTTTGAGTATCAAAGAGATAAAAATGGTACTAAAATTTAAAAAATATAGAAATAAATAGAAGATAATAAAAATTAATTGGGTTTATCAAATAATTAACATATAATTTTCTTAATTAAAATTCAAGCATAAAAAATCCCGATTAAAATCTGATTAAAACATAAATCCCTTACCTCGAGTCCCTCCTTTATTAATACGTGTTAAAATATCCTATATAATAAATATATATTTATTAAAAATATATTACAAAATCATATTTATACATGTAAAACCAATTATGAATTACTTATAACATATTATCACCTATTTATTAATAATTATTTATTAAAACCACTATTTTTGGTGATTATTACTTCATTTTTCATGTATGTTTCTATTATATCACTCTAGTAATTTAACCTTGGTCTTGGTTTAATAATATAAAAAATATTAATAATGAAATTAATATCATATTTATTTATAATATACATTTTTCTAATTATTAATATAAAGTGGTGATGAAAAGTGTATTACATAACTTCATGGAGATGATAATCTATACGTATGCATGAGTGATGTTTCAAATTTTTGATGGTTTGAATGAAAGAAAGGAAAATAGAAATTAAAATTTTAAAAATAATTAATATATAATATATATCATAAATAATAATTAAATTTATTCTTATTACTATCCATGTTAATAAAATATTAAAAACGAATCACATCACTTTGTGGAGGTGGTATTTCACACATTTTCATGAGTGATATTATATTTTTAAACAGATAGAAAGGTAAGAAGGTTGATTAGATATTATAACTACATAAGTATAATTATTTCATTAAGATAATATAAATATATATATTATATCCATTTTAATAACCAACCATTAATAATACTGATGAATAATGAATCATATCGCTATATTAAGGTGGTAGTCCACATGTACACATGAGCGATACATTTTGTTTCCCATTAGAAAGGATGTCAAAAATGGTTGATCCAATATCATAATAAAAATTCAGTATATCTAATATATTTAGGTCATTATTTTAGGTTCGATACCATAGATATATATGGGTTATAAGAAGAAACAAATTGTAAGAGGTCGGGTAAGATGATTACCTCTTCTTCGGTAGACCTCCTTAAATCCCTTCTCAAGGTATCTTTGAATGATGTTTTTAGAATAAAAAAAATTATAAATCATGTATAGGAATGTTTATAGAAAAAATTTATAGAGTTTTTATAATCTTGTTAGCTTAAAGTGGAGTAAATGAGAGATGAGATGAGTGCCCTTTTATAAGAAAGGGAAGGGGAACTCTAGTAATTTTTCAAAATAAAATATAAAGTTATATTCATGGAAAAGTATTTTAAAATTGGATTAATTTAGAATTCAAGATGATATAGGATCTAAATAAACTCATACAATAGTATTTATATAAGTTTTTATATAATTTAAACCCTTATCTCTGTAGTTTAACCCTAGTTAACCCTATTTTGTCCTTAAATAAGATAACATATTTTTCAATTATTGTGGGTAATGATTTTACTTCTAAGGTAAAAATTAGTACAAAAATTGTCATGGGATGAAAGTTTCAACCATATCCCATCCTTCTTACCCTATTTAAATATTTTTATGATTTTTAAATCATTTAATAAAATACTATAAAACCTAAAATATCTAAAATATCATTTTTGGGGATATTCATTTAATTTTTCTTTAAAGTTATGAATAGAGCACTGTATTTTGAATATAGACCCTTTCATAAAAATTTATATATTATAATTACCAATAAATTTTTTTCCATAACACAATTAATAAATTTTTTTATAGTATTTTAAATTATTTATTAATTTTTTCTACTACTTGCACAAGTAACGTGTCGGGGTTGCATAAGAATTTACAGTAATTATATCATTGTTAAAAATTAAAGATAAATTAATATCATAAAAATATTTTTTAATATTCTAAATAATTAATTTTAACTGAGTATAAAATCTTTTTTATGTACAAGATAAGATATTATAATTGTTAAAATAAAAGAGAGTGACATTTTGTAATTTTCTTTACTTAAAATAATATACATGTCACTATCAAAGAAAAATGTTTCAAAATTTCCATAACATAGATTAATGGATGTGGATGGTAGAAAGTTGTTCATTAAATAGAATAAAGTGAAGTGTTAGGGTTATTTTAAATTCTAAGCTCACAGTTTTAACTATTTTTACCCATTTTACCCTTACCGAGGTGACAAATATTTAACATGGTTACTATTTATAATGACAAAAATTAAAGGGGATTATTTTATGAATTTTTGCCTAATTATTCCAAATAAATATTAAATTTTTCAAGATTAAATTTCTATAAGTTCTAAAAATTATTTTATTATAAATTCATAAAACGCAACGAAAAAATAATTTTTAGAAAAATGTATTTTAAGCATAAAAATTAACTTATATAAAAATCATGAATATTTATCATAAAATATAATTATTTAAGTTTTTATAAGTAAAATTGATAATATTTAACTTTAATAACAAATACAAAATATAACAGGACTTTTCAATTACTTTATTTAATGAAAATAAATGAAAATATTTGAAAAATTGGTTTTTTCACTATTCATTGAAAAATCAATAATTTCAAAAAAATACAAAAAATTCACCCTAGGTTAATTTTTTATGATGATTTAAAAAATTATGTTCATTTTATAATATAACATTTCTAATATATATATAAAATAATTATATTATTTAGCTATAAAAATTTAAAAAAAATCAAGAAAATGTATTTTTGATGCATAAACCATCTTTACAAAAAAATCGAGTGTTTATTTCCTAACAGTTAATATATATATTTCTATTGAGTTGGACCATTATAGTTATATTTCATAATGATTTTAATTATATTAATACCCTCCAATTTAATGACTTGTTTATAATAATCACATGTAAGTAAAAATATTTTTATGTAGATCGCAATTTGTATAAAGCTTGATGCTGCATGCTAAGAAAGTTATCATGCTTATTATTTTTTTAAACTAAATTTTGAGGGTTTTATAAAATCATTATCTTGAATGATCAAGCATCCAACCCTTAAGATCATGCATCACAACCACATGTTCTAGATCATGTGTGGGATAATTATTCTAATTTTGATGAATGTGATGAGAACCAAAAGATACCATGTGATCACCCTATATGAGAACACAAATCATACCTAAACCCAATGCATCAAAAAAATACCACATATCCCATCCAAACATTTGGAATGTTCCGAACTAGATATGAATACAAATGGTCCTTGAGCTCATAAAAAGGAAGCATTTAATTTTGAATCCTAAATAGATAGCATTCCCTTCTAAATAAGAACAATCAATAGAGAATAAAATTTTATGAAATATTTTATTAACCAATAGTAATACCCTAAAAAACCCAAAAATAACTAAATCTCAAAGAAATTTTACGGTTCCTCACATGAAATAACATCTTTCACTATTTCAGGATCAATTAAAATTCCATGTTGTGAGACCACATGCCCTAATAACTTCATCCCCTAAATCTAGAATTTTCACTTTGGAATCTTGTTATAAATTTAATAATTCCTAAAGATATCCAAAATTTATATCCAATGAAGTATATGGACTTACTTGGTTTTAGAATAAACTATGATGTCATCTAAAAAATACCATAATGATTGACTCAAGATAGTGTTGTAAAAAACTATTCATCAACACCATAAACACATTAGGAGCATTGGTCAGGACGAATGAAATAATAAGATAATCATAGTTTCTACACCTTATCCTAAATATATTCGATGGGATATCAAACTCTTTAATCCTAATATGGTGGTATCCAGCTCGAATATTAATATTGGATAACCACTTAACCCCTTTTATCAAATAAAATAAATAGTTAATTCAGGGTAACAAATAATTATTCTTTAAACAGTCCACTTGAGCATCCATTAATTAACACATAAGTGAAGGTTTATATCATCATTCCTGAAAAAAGAACCAATTTTTTCCAAGGTGACACACTAAGTCAAATTAATATTTTGGAAATTAATTCAACTAAATGATTCTTTAGCACATTCAGTTTTATTGGATCCATATGATAGCAGGGGAAAGATACAATCTAAGTATATGTAACTAAGTCAATAGATAAATCTATCTCCCTCTCTGGTGGTCGGATATAAAATATTATCTAAAACACTTATAGAAACTCTATAGCTACTGGAACAAGTTAACCACTATAGGATTCATGCTCCAGCTTAAGAACATTCATGGATATCAACAAATCTAGCTATGGAAGGGGAGGTCTTGTTCGGATGGTCCTTGAGTCTCATTCTCACTACAAACATGAATCTCACCATAAGGGGAAGTAAATAACACCCATAGATGACAATAATCAATTTGAGATTGGTTATCAACCAACAAGTCCATTTTGAGAATATCATCTAGAGGTTTTATTTAAATAACTAAAATTCCAAGATTATATCGATCTCTAATAAAGAGAATGCACAATAGGGACATCATGACCCTAATCTCTCTTCATCTTGGGTGTTTTTTTTCAATTTAAATTAGATAAGTTATGATCTCTAAAGGAATATTCAATATATACATAGTGTGGGTTGATATGAAAGAATGAGAGGAACAAGTGTTAAATAAAATAGGCACTAAAGATGATTAAATAGTAATGGTACCTCTCAACATCATAGAAACCACATTAGTTCATAGTGGAGACTATTCCACTATATGAAGTATTATCATTCATAATGCCTATGGCTAGAACCCCATTATTCTTGAAGCATCAAACTATGTCATGCCCTTATGTTAGGTAGTAAAAACTTGGGAAAACCTTAGGAAGTTTCATAAGAATATGCATGGGTTGAAAATATTCAGTTCCTCCATTCGAGAATGATTTTTATCACCTCTGGAAATTTAGTTAAAAATAATAACAAGCTTTATATCTTTATTAACATGCAACACTGATCTTTATGTTAATTGAGATAAACTATAAAGATATTATTATTTAAATATGACTATTATAAAAGTTTCATTGAATTTGTGTGTATGAATAAGATTAACCACATTATGAAATATATTTATAATTTTCATACTCAATAAAAATTAATTGATTAGTTTTTAGAAAAAATGTACTAAATTTTTAGTGAAGTCATTTTATACTTCAAAAAAACTTTTTCTTAATAAATGATTTTTATTTATTTTTGTGAGAAAAATGATATAATTAATTTTTACCACTTTGTAAAAAATTTATTTTTTAAAAAGGAATTCATTTTTAAATAAACATATAAAATTATCCTGCGGTTAATTTTTTGTATTTTTTTTGTTTAGATTGATTTCTTTGTGAATAGTGAGAATACTGATTGTATTGAAAGTTGCATTTTAATTTCATGTATTTACAAAGTCCCATTTTTTACCTGGTTTTAAAATTTAATTAGACAATTTTTATGAAACATAATTCTATTAATTTTATTATAATTGACATTATTATTAATTTTGGTATAAAAACATTTTAAACATAAAAAAGAATTTTTATGGAAAACAATTTTTCATAGAGTTTTACAAATTAATTTTAAAAGTAATTCATGCCAATTATATATATTTAATAAAATTAAATTTATTCCAAATTTATAATAAAAATTCATAAAAATTATATATTTTTCAAATTTATTTTTTGTTATAATGAATAGTAAACATGGTAAATAATTGTCACCATGGCAAGAGTAAATCAAGTAATTATAATTAAAAATAATGTGATAAGGCTTTAAAAATATATTTAAAACCTAACATATCTCTATTGGATTAGTTCAATCAACCATCCTCATCAAATATTCGATGATATGTCAACTTGGGGTTATTTTTCTTTAATAATGAATTTAATATAATTTTAAGTAAAGAATAAATTTGAAATTTCACTCTCTTGGTATTAATAACTATAATATTTTTTCCAAGGGATAAAAGGATTTTATGTTAGGTTATAAATGGTTATTTTAAATATTTATTAATTTTTTATCATGGTAATTTATTTTTAATTTTTAGTGATAGAATAATTACCATAAATCTTACTCAACACCAACATAGTACATATTAAAGTAATAGAAAAATCAAATAAATAATATTAAAAATATTAAAAGTAATATAATTTGGATGAATTATTATGTTCCATGATTTTTTTAGATAAATATAACATATTAGTGATGTGTTAATTTTTTTATTTAAATTCCATTTCTATCTTGTCTTTAAATTACAACTATGTGAATAGTCTTGAAAATGAAATCAATGATATCTTTCATTAAATAATATTTTATTAAATAAATTAAAATTCATAAAAAAATCCAGACAAGTGTATGTGATATGGTCAATAATATCAAACATTTTACACTTATGGGTCATTAGTACATTTATTGTAACATTCATGACTCTTAAATAAAAAAACATTAATATTAAGGTAATCATCAAAAGGGTTAATGAAGGGTTAAAACTAAGAAATAAGGCTTAAAAACATCACCTAAACATGTCTAAATATTATTTTATGAGTTTATTTACACATATAATCATATATATTTTAAATATATCAATTTTGATCCAATTTATCATGAAAATTAATTTATATCAATTTAAAACGTTAAGTAATTCCAAGGGTGCCCCTCTCCTCTCTTATATAAGGATACCATATCTCCTCTCTTCCTCACACTTCTTAATCCACTTATCTCAACTAAAAATATAAAAAACCTATTATTAAATTCCTTAGTGACATTCTATAGGTGTTTTTAATATTAAAATACCATCCCATGGGACCTTAATGAGAGATCCAAAGGAGGTTCTTCAAAGGGGAGGTAATCATTTTAATTGAGCATTTTCATTTTTCTTCTACATCTACCTCATTCGATTATATCCTAAACATTCAAATTTTATAACATAATCATCTCACATTTATTGATATGTTATTATGTTAATTTAATGACCTTATTTATCTCAAGTTTTCATCAAAAGTGAAATTAACGTATTGCTCATGTGTATGTGTGGACTACCACCTCCACGTAGCGATGTGATTCATTTTCCATCCCCACCTCACATGAATGTTTATAATTATGAATTTAATAAATATATATTATATTTATTATATTATTAATGTTAGTTAAATATGTATTATTATTTAACTCTCTTTTTTCCATCCATAAAAAAATGGAAATATCACTCGTGCATACGTACAAACTAACAACTCCATGATGAGATGAAAAATTTTCTGGAAAATCCTTCCACATGTTATTAATTTCTTCTTCATTTTAGATTATTTATTATTACATAAATTAAAAGACTACAAAAATAAAGACTATATCTCTCGGAATACAATGAAAAATATCACTTAATAAACCAACTGATATATCTTAAACATTTATAGATAGATCATCATCACCACGTATGATTGCATCTTATTATTTAGGATAGTTTGTAAAAACAATTTCACATACCTCACGATCACTTGAGGTAGGAATGTTTTCCTTATCCTTAGTGGTAATTTAAACAACTTTCTCTACATTGTATAATCTAGTTATGACTTCGTTGTTATAATTTCATAGATATACCAACTTTTTTTCCTCTTGTCTTAAGAGGGACATATTAATTAGATTTATTTTATATATATATCTATTTTTCATCATGGTCTTGGTAGAATTGGAATTCTGTTCTAAGAAAAATTAATCTTCAATAAAATTTCACTTTATAGTAAATATAGTAAAGAAACACAAATTTTTAAATGATAACAATTTACAATATAGATAATCCAAAAGAGGTGAACCAGCCCATTGATACCACTTGAGAGTACCACATTGGGATATTATCAACATTGAGAGGGTGTGTGAATCAATATTTTGGAATTTTAAACCAATTAATAGTTTTTATCTCTTTACCTCCTAAGTATGTTTGAATATTGGTTCTATTTCTCTCTCTTTATTATCATATGAAAATATATTAATGAAAGTAAAGTAAAGGAATGGACATGATGTTTTTATAGTGCTCACTAGTCAATAATAGTAGCTAATCCTTATCAAAACATCATGTACATTTTAATGTTTGTTATCTTTACCTCCTAATCCTATTTGAATGTTGGTTTTATTTCTCTATATTTGTTATCATATGAAAATATATTAATGAATGTAAAGGAATGGACATGATGTTTTTACAAGGCTCACTATTCAATAATAGTATATAGTCCTTGTCGTGTATGGTGATGATTAGTACATGGATTCTCCAAAATAACGAGATACCAAATACAATGGTTTAGTTTAGAAAAATATTAATCCCAAGTGTGGTTCCCAACACTTTAGGAGGTGGATATAAACATTCATAATTACCTAGACTTGGGAATTCTGAGTCTAACTATAACTCCTTGCTGAATCATTAGACTCCTTCTGTGGACATTCTTTCATTTCTTCTTAAGATACATCGAAACATCAATAAAGTCTTCTACCAATGAGACTTTTTTGGAATTTCATGGTGTTTCTTTATTCTTATCTTCCTCTTTTATTACTTGCACAACAGGGTACAAAAAATATTTGTTATTTTTCTCTTGTATGAAAAATAATTCATACAAACTTACACCATTTAACAATAGTAAAATAAATACCTATTTTCTTTCATTGCTTTCATGACTTCTTCTTATCCTACTCTTTTATCCTCTTATATAAGTGCACTTTGAATTTCACTAGAATGTTTTTCCTTCTCCTTTATTTCCCTTATCCCTTCATCTGGAACCTCTTCATTCAATTTTTATTCATTTGATATTGTATTTCTATTAATTATTATCTAGAACCAGTTCATCTAATGCCTTCTTCATTCCCAAAAACCTCAACTCTTCATCCATTATCTATTTTTCTCGTGCTTCATGGTTCATCTGTCACATTATTGATCCTTCTTTTGCTTCTACTTAATATGATATATATATCTCTTAGGTACATCTCTATCCAATACTCGACCCAAATTGAATTAATCTAAATATTCATATTCAAAACCTTATGCTAAACATCTAAGAATACTTCCTATTCAAGATCAAAAAACAACTCAACAAATCAATTCATAGTGCACTAGATCCCATTTATATAGGAAATGTTTCCCCACAAACTTAGATAGAAGGGTGAACTCAAATTTGAATTTTCCACTTATGAATTTGAATATCCTAATCAAATCATTCTTCATTTTATTTTTATAAAACTTCCTAAAACATGGGACTTAACAAGCTTCATAGAAACATTACATAAATATGATAATAAACTATATTATTCAATGATCTTGAAATATTCTCTAGAATCATGATACTCCCTTCAGGATTATTGAAGTTTTGAATATCCATCATAGCATCATTATAATGAATAGCTTTAAAAAAGAGTTTATATATATTTAAACTTTCTTTATTTGATACATCCTTATATGAACTTCTTTTTCTGGTAAATCATCATGATAACTCCGCTATACGGTAATAATCCATTTTGTGTTCCTTCAAAATTATCTTCTTTATTTGGATCTAATTTATCTTATGAATTAATTCAATCCACACATAAATTTTTTTATTGTATACATTTAAAAGGTTCTTCCTTCACTCAATGGGGTCAAATATTTTTGTTCATTTTTCTCTATCTAATGAAACCCTAGAGGTATTATATTCTTCCTCTATTTTTGACTTCATTGAAATTTTTTTGATGGATTTATAGTATTCAATATGATAAATTTGGAACACTTATGTCTGATGACATAACTTATAGGCTTATTTCAAATTAGTTTTCTTATAAATTTCTTTTATATCCCTTTAATCATAATTTTTTTTCCATTGCTTCTTCTCATCAACATGCTCGGTGCCTCTTCTCAAAAACTTCTGTCCAATGACCCTTGTCTAAAAAATCTTGTCAATTAATCTCCTAAAAAACTTATGTATGATCCCTATACTCAAAAACCTCAATCTAATCACTTCATCCAGAATCTTCTATCCTAAAAATGTTCTTAGAATTACCCATCTCGTGTCCTATTTCTAACTACCTTTCATTTGGGGATCCAACAAGAAATTTTCTATATTATTATCTCCACATGTTTCATCCATCTGATTAATTTTATATAAAACCTCTATTTGATAATTTAGAAACCTTTGTTCGCAATCCTAAAAGACTCATTTTTTATGGTTTTGTAAAACTCTATCTGATGACCCTAAGTTTCTCTATTTTATGGACTTCATAAAACTCTATTTGATGGACTTAAAACATTTATTTGGTAAATTTAACACACCTTTATACAACTTATACCTTCATATAACTTTATCAAGAATCATTAATAACTTTTTATAAACATGATTTTTATATATTATTAAGATTAGAAAATCATTTCTTGATTTGAATCCATTTAACCCAATATTTTATTCTTCAAAATTCAGATTGAATTAAAACCAAAATGTATTATTATGATTAATCAATGAGGAATAGTTCCCTAAGAAATGACTAATATAAATCCAAAGATCTTTGTCTCATAGAACTATAAATCTATTTCAGCTATCATTTGGTTTCATCCTCTATTTGGTCACCTCAGTCTAATTGACTCTATCTGATCACCTCAGTCTAATGGACTCTGTTTGATCATCTCAACTTTCTTTATTCATTTATTTCATACTTTGTCGATTAAATTCATAGGAAAAATCCTTAAAGAAATTTTTTAATGTTGATAAAAAATGAGCTTATCCAATGTACATAGAAAATGTTATATACATTAATACCATCTCACTAATTGACATAACTAAACTCAACATCTTTAAATAACTTTTTTCCTTTAAGTAATGAATAATATATAAATCTTCCAAAGGCTATAAAAAAATTATCCTATTATAATATAAAATGAATTTGGAACTTTCTATCATCTTCTCTTCATCATTCAATCATCTAAGCTACATATTTTATGTTAACATGATTTGATAAATCAACCAAATTACTAAGAAACTTCTTCTCTATGAACTATTCAACATATCAACATCAATGAAATCATTCCTAGACAACAATTTACAACTAATGAAACCCATTGAAAAATATTAAAATCATAAAAAAATAGAATCTTCAGTTTTTTCTATGGTTTTTAATTAAAAAATAAATTAGTTTAATAATGGAAATAATAGTGTTTGTTGGGTTTTTATGTAGAATGGCTAGAGAAAATCCCAAGACAACGTCCACTCATTATTGTGCACCATTTTGTTGAGGTATATTACTATGGTAAATATTCATAAGGTTTTTTAAAATTGAAATTAATTTTATTGATTAATTGATAATAAATGATAGGTATTTGAACTAGGTTGATTTTAGGAGTCTACTACAGACCCTCTGTGGGTTAATGGTCATGGTTTTGATGTGACGGGGTCACTGGTGAGTAATACATGGCTTATGCATCTTTTAAATTTATTTCATTAATTAATTATAAATGGTTTATTTAAGTAATTATGAGTTATTGGATTGATTTAGGGGCTCAAGAGATGATCTAGGATTGGGTGGAGTTTAGAAGTTCTTGAAAAGGATTGGGTTGTAGCTTCCAGCCTTTGGAAAATAAAGGTAAATAATTTATATGAGGTAGGTGGTCTCTAGTAAATATCGTTATGGTTTTGAATATTGATTATGTTCCATGTGGTATTTTGTCTCACAAATGAGGTGATAAAAATATTTTAACAAAAAGATATAATAAATTAAATTATCAATTAAGTTTTTTCATTAGTTATACTATTAATTAATTTAATTTAATGCTAAGGGTTGAGATTAAAAAAGTGTCAAGTCCAATAAGGACCTTGTACACTGGCATAATGTCTTGACCTCCAATGGAAGATAACTTGATTGTGAACATATGACCCGAGAGAAAAAAACCCCAATGATGGGTGTTAATTAAATAAATTATATGCTTGAGACTTAATACCCCTTGCTATGGTTCCCTAATTTCATATATACTTAGTAGGTTGTACTTGACCATAATGATTCCTTGGAGCTTTTAGGCTCATTGATTTGAACCTGGAGAAGTGTTCCTTTTTCCATTGAAACATAACTACTATATGGGTAGGATTTGGGTAGATTATTGATAGTTTTTGTGTGGATACTAGCCTACCATGACCTTAGATATTGAGGTGGGTTGTGAACCATCTTCTTTGACCTTTACTAATGCGACACACCCCTTATGGACTGCAATACTATGTTCTATTGTGAAACTACTAGGGAACGTGGTACCCTATTATGATGGTTGTTTCCTTGTGACTTGAGATTGAGACCGGGGACCCCAAGTGTGCGCCTCAGATTTTTAATGACCTAAAGGAGAAAAGGTAGGTTTTATTTATTTTCTGATGACTGTGGGGACCCTAGTTGGTGCACCAATGATAGGATAACTCTGATGGGGGTTATTTGGGACTAGGTAGGGATGATTATGGGCATTATATTAAAACCAATTCATTACATGTGAGCATAAGAAACTGTGGATAATGGTAATGGGTTTGGGAATTCATCTAACCTTTGCTATTTTTTTCATTTTGTGACTTTTTGGTTTCCTAGTTGTTTTTCCTAGAATCCATCTCATGAGATGAAACTATGAAATCAAAAATACCCATAGTGGTGGTATTTTATAATGTATAGAGAAAACCATTAGGGACATCTGGATATATATGAGAAAAACCACATGGGGTAGTTCTATCTTTATATGATGAGAAAACTCCCATAGGGTATGTTAGTGATACCTAACTATGAGAACTCATATATATGAGGTTTGTGATACATGTTAGAGAAAACTCCCATAGGGGAGGTATATGATACTATTAATGGGGATGTCATAGATTTGGATTTAGGGTTGATAATGTATATTGGGTTAGGATTTATAAATAATTATATAGGTTGTGAAACTTATATGTATATTGGGGGTACTTGGGCATATTATACTTATCGACACAGTCATCAAAATGCGCTTAAAGACACCCTAAAATTGTTTGAATCCTATATGATAAATCAAGCTCATAGACCTGAGGATTAATGATGGTTATTGGTCTTTGATCAGGTTATATGTATACACCCTAGGGAAATTTTTGATATCGTGTTTGGTAAAATCCCCATGATATACTCAAAGATATTCCATCACTGGATGAAGTAGGTACTGTTAGTATTTTTATTTATTTATTTCACATGTTTATTTATTTATTATGATCATGTAACATGAACATATCAATTCATTACATATTTAGTATGAGACTAATTTGGTGGTTCCCTATTGATTTATACAATCACTCCCTTCATGGGTCTCCATTGGACTTGGTACCTTAGCTTCCCTCACTTGTTTCAAGTTTAGGTTAGGATAAGGACTAGGATTTCATGATCGAGCAGGATATGATTTGATAGAATTTAGAGTTTAGGATAAGGGGAGGATCAAGGATTGTAGTTTTGTCTCATGTACTTTTATTTTTATCTTTATTTATTCTTTTATTTTCATTCACCATATCTGATCAACCTTGTGGGTGATCGGTCATGGATGCTGGTATGAATATATTTTATTTTTTATAGAATGTACAATGTATTATTATTTCTATACACTCTGATATGATGGGTGTTAATGACACTCGATTACTTTATTTTTTATTTTTGAATCTAATATAGGGGGTAAAGTCCTCATATGGTACCAACTTAGACCCTGACTACTAGTTGGAAACCTCTGTCATATGGGGAGTCATGACTGAGGTACAGTAGTGGTCATTGGCCAAGTTACTAATTATAGTTAGTCGGATCAATACAATACATAAATTCTAAATTAATTTACTTAATATTTCATGAAATTTATGATGAATTATTTTTCATATATGTTACTCTATAAATATAGAAAAGGAGTGAAGATAATAAGAAACATATAGCAAATTCATATCAAATATTCTATAAATTAGGTATGGGGTATGTTACACATGAATTAAACTAGAACATTTTCTAAAATTATAATAGAATAGTTAATATAAAAAATTATCAGTGTGTCTGTATTGAGATAAAACATGATAAATATAATCCTCCACTACCTTAATCATACATTGTGTGGTTTGGAAGGATGAATGTGTTAATAATAAGGGTAAACATGTATATGAAAACACTAAAAAAGTATTGGTTGAAATTTTATGTATGATAGGAGTGAAACTTATTATTAATTTATATTTAAAATTATAATATTATATACTATTTTTTTCATTATCTAGTTTATTTCCAAGATGATTCAACCCCCATTTATGTAAAAGAACTACTTTTGGTGGGTTTGTATCATTCAGAGTAATATAGATATCTTATAGGGGTGGGTTTTAGAGTTTCATAAAGTGACTACAATAAGAAATGAAAAACAAGTAATTATACTTATGACGAATTTGAAAATTTATAATGAAAAGTTAGGAAACATTAAGAATTTATATTTCAATAAAAAAACTAATAATATAACAGATGGAAGCAAGGTTATCAATGAACCAACATCCACATCCAGTATAACTGGACCCACAAACACCATGTTTTGAGTGTAATTGTCCCCCATAATAGTGAAAGATACATGTGATGCTAGTTAATTGAAAAATGTTTTATAATATTTGAGTAGAGACTACATATATATTACTTAGTTGATTATAAATATTTCAGGTTGAAACTTTTTTTGACTTATATCTATTTGAACCCATACAATAGATTTTTTCTAGAGGTTTGGAGTATAATATTCAGGATGACACCATTCGTTATACACCATTAATGATAATACATATATGATTAGGTATATAGATTTATCATTGGAAAATATTTGAGCTACATATTCTCATTAATGACGTTGACGTTCTAACTATAAAATAAGATGTTAGAATAACTATCTCATCAATGATAAGTCTTATAAACACCTTCGATAAGAAAGGAGTGTGGAATTTACAACTTATATTTTACTCAATACCTTTTATGATAAATATAAAATTTTTAAACTATTATATATAATTGAGAATGGGTAAAAAAATTTATATCAAGGATATAAAAGGGATCATTTATTTCATCAAAAATACAAACTATACCAAATTTTATACCAATATTATCTAAAACATTTCTAAAATGTAAACACTAATATTTTTATGACATATTTCTATTTAAATAATTTCATTTATATGATATCTTGTGTTACATGAAACACCAAGTTTATACAAACCACAATATACTAATAAAATATTATTATTTAAAATGGCAGTAATCACTTAGCCTTTGGATTGGTGGGTATGAATAGTAATAACTAAATAATGAAAATTTTATGGTTATATATGTATAAAATCAACTCATTGGTTATGAAATGATTATAAATGAAAATAAAAAATCATTTTAAAGAAGAAGAAATATTTTTCTGAAAACTATTTTTATGCATGTAATGTATTTTTATCAAAATAAATTAAATTAATCCTTATTTGTGAATGATTTTGATGATATATATATATATATTATTTAATTTATCAAATTTTTTAAACAATTAAAAAATATTTTACTATGTATAGGAGAAGAATAAATGCACTTTTATTCTTAAAAATGTATCTTTTCTAATAAAGAGGGTTTGCTCACATTTTGTGCATTTACATTAAAATGGATTTATTCCATGTATAGGTACTGAATTAGATAGAATTAATTGAACATTTATAATCAGAGTTTAAAATTTGGTAAATATTCCCCTTTTATTTTTTATCAATATGAATAGTAACCATAATAAAATTTATCACATCAGTAAAGTGTAAATCAGGTTAATCTAGATTAAAAAGAAGTTATAATGCCATAATTATTCATCCAGAATCTAATTAGATGAAAATAATTCTATCCTTAACACCTTTGGATCAAAATTTATTTTTTTAATAGACCCTTTTCCATGAAATTGACTTATATATTATTTAAATCAATTAAAGTTACAAAATTTCACTATCATTGTTTTTAATATCCTTTATGTATACACAACATGAAAAAAGTAAGTTATGAATGAATATGAGTGATTTTTTATCTTAAAAAATTATTTTCATGATAGAAATTTATTTTTATAATTTTTTGTAATTATATAATGACCTTAATTTCTTATGAAACATCGATGTAATATGTCTCCATTTAATAAAAAAAATATAATAAATGATTTCAAAAATGTTCAAAGTTATTTAATTTTAATGATTTAATATGAACCATGAATTATATATATATATATATAGTAAATATTTGGGATGTATTAATGAATTATATTTGAAATATCCCATTTTATTTATGTGTTTAAAGTTAAATTAAATGAATAGTGTCAAAATTGAAAATAATGATATTTTATCAAAATAATATTTTATTAAATTATTTAAAAATCATAAAAATATTAAAATAAGATAAGGTAATTATGATATGGTCTAAAATTTCATAATTTTTATATTTTTTGGACAATTTTCACCTTATTAGTAAAAATTAAAGCCCTTTAATATTGAAAATTATGTTACCATAATTTAAATTTAAATTGGTTAACAAAGGATTAATCAAAATTTTAAGGTTTAAAATTAAAAAAAAATTTATAAATACTATTGGTTGATGGGATTAAAACCCTATCCTACCCATTTCTGAGGTATTTTTATTGATAATTAATTTATTATAATTTAATCTTTTAAGAAATTCCAAAAGTTCCCCTCACCAAAATTGTAAAAGGGCACCTCCTCCCTCAGTTATTTACACCACTTTGAGCCTTATTGATTGACTAAAATCTTATAGTTTTCCTTATAAACTTCCATAGACACATTATATAGGTTATGGTATTCCCAAAATACCAACCCTATATCTCTTTATAGGTTATCTAAAGGATTCATTTCTAAGAAGTGAAAGTATCACTTGTGCATACTGTTCAGCTTACCGTCTCCACATAGAGATAAAATTCATTTTCATCACCATATTTTATGGATGGGTATTATGATGTGTTTAATTTTTATTATATGATATTAATTATACAATTATAATTTTTTAATAATAATATAATTTCTACATTCTTACCATCCAATCCTTTGAGAAACCATACTGTCACTCATGCATACATGTTGACTACCACCTCCATGAAGCGATGCGATTCAGTTTTCATTTATATTTTACTTGTATGATAATGAGGATAAAATTGATCAATATATATGATATAATAATTATATTTTAAATTTTAATTAATATTTACCTTTATTTAATTCCATCCATTGAAAAATGAAAACAACATTCATGCATACATACTACTATCTCCATAAATGGTGTAATTCAATTTTTATATATACCTTTTATGGATGACTCTAAAAATGTATATAAGGAATATATATGATATTTATATCATGATAAATATTATGGATATGGTAGAGCCAATATTAATGTACAAGTACCAGAACTACTAAACTGATATATTCATGAAAAAAAATAGTTTGCACCTAGAAATAACAAATTTGATAAAGAGTTATTGATAAAAGAGGGTGTTAAAATTTTATAAAGGTATAATATGTGATATTTTAAGTATAAAAATTCTTCTATTATATAATTATAATAAATATAAATTTATTATACATGAGGTTATAATTCGTTATACTCAAGGAAAGCTCGAGGTAAGTGTTTATTTCACAATCAAATCAATATTTGATATTATTTATGTTTAAGTCTTCATTGGGGAATATTTATATTACACATCCATGTTTTAAAGAAAATAAAAAATGTTTTTACTACTCTAAAATGAATTTTTAAATTAATTTTTTACCCATGTTTTACTTTTTACAAAATAGTTTGAAAGGATTTTTCTTCATTTTCCAAATGATACTTTGTGAATTATTCAACAAAAAAATATTAAAGGAATGTTTTTTAACTTATAAGGCATGAAATTATTTTCCTGCTATCATTAATAAATTTTTATTTGAAGATTCCTTTAAAATTTTACAAGGTTATTTTCAAAGAAAATAGTTTTCTTTATAATTTCACAACATTTTAAAAAGAAACAATTTTGAAAATGAAAGGTTATTTTCCTCAAGAATTATTCCAAGTGATAATTAAAATTCATTTTCCATAAAAGATGATATTATTTGATGTTACTTATAATTTATAGGGGATATGATCCAAGGATGACATATTTATTATTTATATGGATGGTTTATGTTTAGGATAAAAATATGAAATGTTTATGAAACCCTTTTATTTTCCATGGGTTAGGTTATAATGAAATGTGTATGAAACCCATTTCTTTTCATGGGTTCTGATATGATGTATGTTTTATGATCTTGTGTCACATGTATGTTTTATTTTCATTATTTGATGGGTGGGACCTATATATCCCTCCAATGCATTTTGTAAATTTTAATATCTTATGAGATAAACGGGACTCGAATGGGTAGTGAACCTAATTTAGTATGAGACTTTGTCCACTATGATAGTAATGGTAGTGAACCCTGACTACTATGATTGTTTGGGAAGTGAACCCATTCTAATATGATATCCTTGTAAATAATAATTGAATAATAAGTAAATGATTTTCTATACTTATGTGTATGCCATAATTCCATGTCTTATGCTAATGTTATGATCTCATAGCTCGTATTCTTTGATTACATTATGATTCAAGTCTTATGAACTTCCAAGATTTATTCCATGAATATTGATGATAATCTATTTTATGAAGGGTATAATTTTCAAATGTTAATTTCATATTTTTATAACTATATTATCATGTTATGCTTATTTTATCATTAATATCTCCCTTTTTTACCCTTACTAAGAATCTAATCTCACCCTCTTCGTATGTTTCCTTTCCCAAGATTATAAAGAAAGATATTAAGTATGATATTTATAATAAGGGATATAGTTTTGAAAAAATATGTAGTTGAAAATTTATATATTTTATGAACTAGTTGTTTAAGTTTCTAAGTTTCCAAGGGCACAATACCTATAAAATTCTAGCATGGATTATAATGTTATGCAATGAATATTCATCTATTTAGATTTAATATCTTTGTATAAAATCTTGGGATCTCTATAGTTTCTATCAGATCAAGGTTTAGTTAATCATTGGAAACTAGGATGAGAAAATTTTAGTAAGAACCCAAGGATATGTCTACATATAAGATAAAATCCTAATATTTGGTAATGGTAATTAATGGCCTAGGTTAAACCTAAAGTTTCATAGAAGAATGTGTCCTGATTTAGATATCATATAACTGTTTTCCCATGATTATGTAGTTTCCCACCAAGATTATTATTGCTCACACTATGATTTTTTGTTTTAGTTAATGGATGGAACTCTAAGAAATCATGTTGATGCTAAATATTATGGAAAATTCAATGATTGTCCTCCTGAGAAACTGAATGTTATGGGAACTACAATTTAAAATATTATTTTCATTCTCACAAAAATTTATCAATGTATAAATAATGCTGATATTTAAATTAGAAAAGTAGGGAATAATCTCTATTGAGTCCTTGATGAGGCCACAACCACTTTCTTTTAGTTGGTTTGATGATCCACCAATTATTGAGAAATGGATTAGTACCACTAAAAAGATTTTTTTTTCTCCAACCCTTGGAATATGAAAAATTTATTTTGGTTTTTACCATTTAGAAGTAGAAGCTAATTAGTGGTGTAATCTTATAAATAACACAAAATAACAATAAGAAATTGCATCTATGGGGTGGGATGAATTTAAATTATTATTTTTCAAAAAGTAATTTCCTTATATTATTCATATTAAAATAGAGAGATAATTCCTTGAGTTAAAGCATAAGGATGGTTAATCAGTTGGTAATTATGAGGAAAATTTCACAAGACTTTTGAGGTATTATTCTAGTATTATCATATAACTTGAAAGTAAAGATTTTAAATTCTTCAGTGTATTAAGAAAAATTATATAAAGGGTGTTATCCATAAGGGAATTCAATAGTTATAGATAAATTGTTTAATGTTATCTCAAGGTGAAGATGGATATTGGAGTAACTCATAAATCTCATGGTTTTGATTAGAAAAGAAAAATAGAATACAAAATAAATTCTAAAAACAATGGAGATAATAAGATGAGCTTTCCTTTATACTCAAAATGTGGAAGTAAACATGGGGGACATTTTTTTAAGTGAAGTGTTAAATTTTTAAAGTGTGGAAAGGGAGGTCGTTGGGAAATTGAATGTCGATGTGATGAGAAGAAGTCATCAAATTATGCAAGTAAAGAGAAGGATCCACATAATTCACTACCCACACTCCAGTGATTTAAATTCAAGGTGTATGGGAATTATGATAACTAGTTCCCAAATATGAAGGTTAATGATGATGATCGATGTCAAAAAACATCTTAATCCTAGAGATAAAGGTAAATCTCATATGATCACCATTTCTGATTAGGTGTATGATAACTATGTGGTGAAAGGTACACTTACCATCCACTTTAGATATGATAATGTCTTATTTTATTCTATACATACCCACTCTTTTATATCTAAATAATTTTTGAAGGGTATCATAGTACCACCACAAAAATTAGATGTTGAGTTAGTAAGAAACTTCTAATGGTATGATAATTTCATCCAATGTCTATGATTCTTATTCTTTTGAAGTTTGTAGGAATGTGTTTCTTAGAAAACTTTTGATTATTCCTTTAGTTAAATTTGATTATATTTTGGTAATGGATTGGAATTTTTTACATAAATCACACATCAATTTACAAGGAAGAGTAGTTATGCTTAAAATTCTGAACTAACCTATGACTTCCAATTAGTGTAATGAATAAATTGAACTTATAATGTAAATTACATCAATTTTATAGGTCACGATTCCTATTAAAAAGGGTAATTTATCTTAGATGATTAGGGAGAAAATCAATATCAAAGATATTACTATTAAGGGAGTTTATTGATATCTTTATAGAAATGTTTCTTGGTTTTTGGTCAAATTGTGAAGTTGATTTTTCAAAAGAACCCATAATTGGGGTGACACTTATTTCCAAGAATCTATATAGAATGTCCCTTATTGAGTTACAATAATTAAAAAAGAAATTCCAGGAGAATCTTTAAAAGGGATTCATTCAGCCATGTGCATCACCTTAGGGTGCACCTATTCTATTTTTTAAAAAGAAATATGGATCCATGTAACTCTACAATGACTATAAAGAACTTAACAAGATCACTATAAAGAAAAATTTTCATATACCCTATATTGATTAATTGTTTGATCAACTACATGGAGATCAATACTTTTCCAAGATTGATCTTTTATTTGGATAACATTAGTTGACGGTCAAAACGGAGGATATTTTTGGAGTTGGTGGCCTAGAAGCAACTACTTTGTACTTTATTCATCAATGAATACTATATCATATCTTCATTTTTATCCTGCGTGACAATGCATGTGATAATGTCCTAAGGATAGCTATTGCATTAAAGGGTTATAGCGGATACCTGCTATTATGAGAACCTGGAAGTTCCATAACACTGTTCTTGAATATATGTTCTATGGACAGATGATGTTATTTAAAGGACACAAATAATACAGGCCATTAGGGGTGAGGAATCATAAAACTTTGATGCACCTTCTCATGGTGTGCACCCTTGGTAATTTCTAGGAGGATATTATGAGAATGAGACCCGCCAGTGGGACATCCACATTTCATAGTGTCATTGGATTTTCCTATCTGCAGACGTGTGTATTGGTCCTTAGACATTACTATTACTATTAATGGGTATTACAACTCATGCACTTATATGTATTGATGAAAACTGTGGCGACACACTATTCGTAGTGAGGTAGGATACGTTGGGTGCGTCACAAGTGATACTAAATTAATAGATAATGCGAGAAAGGATTTTTCCCTTCTATTCTATAATGGAAGTAGATATCTTAGGACATTTGATGGAATTGATATATCCTAAATAAATCCATGGCTATGGTGAGTAATGGGAAAGTACAATTTTGGAAACTCAAAGAAAGAATAATTGAGCACATGGGTTAATGGCACTAGCATGAAACCCGCTTGATTCGAGATATCGAGACAAAGGAATTAAATTACACGGTAAGAGTTTGTATGAGGTGACATATCAATGCGGCGTCAACTTCTTTCTCTTGGGTGCCTTTACCCATTTCTAGATAGTAATCTTGGACTTTAGGTAAGCCCGCCTAATGCCAACGATAAAGAGGCCTAGAGGGTCACACACTAAGTGTATCCAAGTATCTCAAGTAGAGTAAATATTAATCCCATATGTGGTTTAATAGTTATTCAAGGAAGCCTAAATCATTTTTAATATTGGAGGAAGAATAAAATGAAAAACAAGATATACACGCCGTGTCCATATAATGTACACGCTGTGTAGTTTTCATTTTGGAAAGAAAATGAAAACAAGATATACACATTGTGTATATTAAAAGTACATGCCATGTAGTTTTCATTTTGGAAAGGAAATGAAAAACGAGTACATTCTCTGTATTAATGATTACACGACATTTAGTTTTTGCAGTCGGGATTTTGAGGAAATAATATCGTTTTAATTAATGATATTTATTATAATCAGTGTGGGGACATGTCAAGGAATTAATAATTCGAAATGGGGGTTTTCAATAAGAGTTAATGAAATAAATAAAATGTGTAACATGTTTATTAATTGTCATAACTCTATAACCTCAAACCCAATTATAGATATCCTCACAACCACAAAAGTTTTCCTTAATCATTGTGCACAACAATTCTGGAAAATTCTCTCAATACTGAAAGAACTCCTTCCTCCAATAATTCTCTCAAGACTGAGAGAGATCCTCCTCTATCATTTCAAGGTGATCTAAGGTGGACAATGCAAGAAAAGGCTTCTCCATGATAGCACCTAGATATTACTTTGGTGACGTCCAGAGATACGTGGAGAACATTTGGATCACCTCTAGAGGAATCTTACAATTAGATTTTATGATGCAATGACGGATCAAATCGGATCGTGACCAGAGAAATCAATGAAGAAAGAATTCCATCAAGGTTGTAAAATAATTAAATTAATTATAACCAACATATTATGATCCTCTTTTTTGGTTCTGGGACTATTATTATTTGTCTATTTCTATGATTCGATCCGTGGAGTCTGGCGTTTATCATTATATTGATCCCGGATTGATCATTTCTAATGAAAAAAAGTCAAGTGGGCACATCCACCCTAGAGATTCCGCTGCGTCTGAAACCTAGAAGTGGTATTAGAGGGATTAATATCTTTGATTATAATTATTAAGTCTTTCATTGGTGATTTATGCATTTAATAATTTATTTGTTTCAATTCAAGTTAATCATTCTTAAATCTGAATCTCAAGATTTGTTTCTCCTCTCTCATTTCTTGTTCACCTTACAGAAACACAATTTTCATTTATTTTCGATTAAAATAAAATAGAGGATCCCATCTGAAGGTGCCAAATGTTCCTAGCCATAAAACACCAGAATACACGACGTGTATTCAAAAGTACATTCCGTGTAGTCTAGGTTCAATGCATTGGACTGATCCGTCAAATAAGGCCATGTAAATGGATCCTACCTAAGTCATAAATGACACCATGTGTTGACCAGGAATAGGTGGCACACAGTTTCTAGATTACACGCTGTGTGGTCCACTGAACACGGTGTGTATTCCCTTTGGGTTAGGGTTGGACTGTGTACTTCATACATTTCTTGCCCGGCCGGAAACCATGTAACGCGGACACTACACGGCATGTATCCCACTGAACATGCCGTGTACTCTGAAAATTTCCGAAGTACAAAAACATGCCATGTCCCCGAGCGTGTACTTCAGATTGATGGTGAACAAAAGTACACGCCATTTAGTTGGAACGACATGCCTTGTACTCATCCAAATTATGCAGTTTTATTAAAATTGATTATTATATTATACAAACCCTTGAGACGTGTACCATAGTGTAGGTGTAAATATGAGGCACAACACGTGATATGTGTTATATATATATGTGTTTAATTTAATATCTGCGTAAATGGGAATTCACCGGTTTTAATCCAAGGTACAAGTTACATACATAGATAATTTTAAATAAATTTATTTATTTAAAATTATGATGGATGAGAATCTAAAGGAAATTCAAAAAGAGGATTTAAGATAAAAGGATTGATTAATTAAAGATAATTAATTGATTTGAGAATTATTTATCTTAAACAATAACGATTAAAGAATTCAATGCTAGTTTTATTTATGAGTAAATATCATTGCATATATGGATGATCATGAGCTAGACCAAGATATTTGTATGTGAATGGTTTCTTTTAATTAATTTATTTAAATTAAATTTGTTAGCCTACGAGCCTTCTCCTCATTAATATGTAGGGTCTGCACACCCAAGGTTTATTTTATGTAAAAACCCCTTTTTACCCATCACCTATGTGTGAGATAAATTCATATGTAATGGACAGAGGTCCTAAGCTAGTAGAGGTGGCTCATGTCAGGCGAAACCAATCCAAGGAGATACAAAGGTGGATATGTGGAAAGATGTAAACACGAACCTAAAAGGTTCAAGGTGTTTCCCCCCTAGGTCTTGGGCTAGTTTATCAACTGCTAGATAAACTAACCAATAAAACAATCTCTTGATCACACCATTTATTTTATTTCTATCTGTTGCATGGTTTATTTATTGTGGGTGTGTTGTCACGATCACACAATTAATGAATTAAACAAGCATGCAAGGTGGAACTAAAATAAGACTGACTTGTGCGTAAAATATTATCTCAGACATGGTTAATCACTTATGTATATCCCACTTAATATTAACAAGAATTTAATAAAGATAATAAAATGGAAATTTACGTATAAGGATAAAATCCCTCAATGAAATATTAAGTCGTTATAGCATTCCATAATCTTAGTTAGAATTGAACCATAGTTCAAAGTGCTTGAACAACCCTAGTTGGGGTGATTTCAATTATTTAGGAATTATAATTCAAGGTTTTGGGTTGACTTCACTTGGTTTGCATCAAGGGTTTACTTCCACAGTAGGACTTGGTGTGACCAAGAGGCAAAGGTTGAGAAAATACAAAATAAAAGGATTTTAGGATTGGGGAGTCCTCTCAACGGATCAAGGAGAAGTAAGTTAATGCAGTTGTCATTTTGAATGCCTACCTAAAACCCATAAAGTTGTTGACCAACCCTAGTTGGGATAATTTTAAGGGCAATATGCACCCTTTCCACTATAATATTCAGGAAATAGAATATTCCAAAGTCAATGGTGAGGGCTATTGGATTTTAATAAAATATTGGGATACTAATAAGTATTAATTTATTTATTTGTATCAGTTTTATCAAAATAAAGTATTAAACCTTTGATCATCTTAATTTGTAGAAACAAAAAGAAAATGACTTCAAACATATCATTGCAAACCATACTCAAGAAGGAAAACCTTCTCACCGGCACCAATTTCCAAGAGTTTCAAAGGCATTTACACATCATCCTTCACCACGAGAGGAAATTATATGTGTTGGAAGAACCTATTCCAGTTTCACCTAGAAAAGAGGCCAGTGATGAGAAATTATATCTCTATATGAAACACATGGATGATTCCACAGATGTTTAGTGTTTCATGCTATCGACCATGTCTAATGATCTCTTGAAGAAACATGAAAACATGGACACGTATAACCTGATGTATCACCTTAAGGATCCATACCAAGATAAGGTGATACAGGAGAGATATGAGATCTCCAATGCTTTTTTTACAACTAATCTTGGAGAGTCTGCGCTAGATGGGCCTCATTTAGTCAAGCTTATTGGCTACATTGAACAATTGGACATCTTAGGGATTAAGTTCCCGGATGAGTTGCATACAGATCTCATCCTATCATCAGTACCCAAGACCTTCTCTAGATTTATTGTCAACTACAACATGAGAAACCATGAGTAGAGTCTATCAGAACTTCTGACCTTAATTCGCCAGGTAGATAAGGATATGGGGTGTGACAAACCTGCTGTCCTTATGGTGAATAAGAAAAAGAAGGACAAGGCAAAGGGGAAAAAGACTTATAAATGGTCTAAAACCCAAAAGTGTCGTCCCTCCAAGAAGGGTAAGATCCAGTGGAAGGGAAAGAAATGGGAGGTTTTATGTTTTTCATGTGGTAAGCAAGGCCACTGGAAGAGGAAATACACCGAGAAGCATGTAGATGCTAAAGGTGCGTTCGTTATCGAGTGTAATCTTTCCATTTCTACACATTGGGTATTAGATACCGCTTGTGGGGCTCACATCTATATTCAAATATAGGAACCAAGTAGATTTAGAAAGATTTCCAGAGAAGAGGTGGATCTTCGAGCTGCCAATGGCATGAGGCAGGATGCATTAGAAATTTGCGATTACCACCACTCATTGATGACTAGGATGATTTTGGTTTTACACAACTGTTATTATGTTCCTAGTGTTATCAAGAACATAATTTCTCTATCTTTTTTGGATATGGATGGATTTATTTTTAAGTTTGGAAATAAGGGTTGTCTCTTTTATAAGAACAACATATGTTATGGTATGACAAATTTAAATAATTGTTTGTATCTATTAAATTATGAAAACCAAGGGTTGGAAATCGATAACAAAAAAAACTCACATGACTCATACATCACCCCGTTGTGGAATTACCATCTAGGTCATGTAAACGAGAATCACTTGACAAAGCTCTTCCAAGATGGCTATTTAGATTCTACTGAGCTAAAACCACTTGATAGATGTCATGATTTTTTACATGGAAAAATGACTAAGCTCCATTTTAGTGGACAAAGTGAATGGGCCAGAGAGCTTCTAGGGTCGGTGCACACGGATGTGTGTGGACCATTTCTAGTAGAAGCTAGAGGTGGATATTATTACTTCATAAATTTTACTAATGATTTGAGTAGATATGTCTATGTATACTTAATGAGGTATAAGTTTGAAGCCTTAGATAAATTTAAAAAATTCAAGAATGAAGTAGAGAATCAACTTGGTAAGAAGATAAAGAAGCTTAGATCGAATCGAGGTGGAGAATTTTTGAACCAAGAGTTCATTGATCTTCTACGGGAGTCTGGGATTCTATCTCAGCTCACTCCTCCTTATATACCACAGTGGAATGGTGTTAGTGAAAGGAGGAACCACACATTTTTGGACATGGTGAGGTCGATGAGGAGTCCTGCAGATCTTCCATTATCAATTTGGGGATATTAATTACAAATTGCAGCATACACATTAAACTGAGTGCCAACTATGGTGGAAAATGGAATTCTCTCCGAATTATGGAATGGAAAGAAACCCATTTTTTAGCACACATGTGTATGGGGATGTGAGGCATTTGTTAAGGCCTTCTTAGGAAACAAAGAAGCACCCCGGGGCACGAGGTGTATCTTTATAGGATATCCCAAGGAAATGAAAGGATATTACCTATATAACCATTCAGACAAGAAAGTGATTGTCTCCAGACAAACCGTCTTTCTTGAAAGGGAGCACATCCTCAAAAAGGATAGTGGGAGAAGGATTGAATTTGATAAAGTTAATGCTCAAGATATACATGAGTTATTATAGGAACAATTTCTATAAGTCCCCATCGAAGAGGTTCCAGAAACAAAAGTACTGCATAGGAGCTCAAGAGAGGTAAGGGAACCAGAGAGATTTGGATTCCTAGTCACCGAGGATGGTGAATCATTTTTTTTGGAAAATGATGAACCGCTATCATAAAAGCAAGAAGTATAAAGCGTATAAGCTGCAAGATGGCTACAAGATATGAATTCTGAGATGTATTCCATGTATCAGAACCAAGTCTGGGTTCTAGTCGATTAGCTAGTTGATGTAAAGCCTGCTAGATGAAAATGGGTATTCAAGAGAAAAATGGACATGTAAGGTCAAGTTATCACCTATAAATCAAGGATAGTGGCTAAAGGAATTAGACAACGTCAAGGAATTGACTATGATGAAACCTTCTCTCCAGTTTCCATGTTTAAATCCATAAGAATCACACTTGCCATAGCAGCTTACCATGACCAAGAGATTTGGAAAATGGCTTTCAAAATAGCATTCCTTAACGGGAACCTTCAAAAAGATGTCTATATGACAAAAATAGAAGGATTTGTGACACAAGGTGAAGCCAAACGAGTTTGCAAGTTGTAGAAATCCATTTATGGATTATAGTAAGAATCTAGGTCGTGGAACATACAATTTGATGAAGACATAAAGGAATTTAGTTTCATTAAGAATGAATGTGAGCCATGTGTTTATAAAAGGTTTAATGGGAATTCAGTCGTTATGCTAGTAGTATATGTTGATGACATATTTCTTATTTGAAATGATGTACCAGTCTTACAATCAGTTAAGGACTGTTTGAACAAGTGTTTCTCCATGAAGGAATTGGGTGAAACAGCCTACATTATAGGGATCAAAATCATTCATGATAGATCCAAGAGGCTTCTTGGACTAAGTCAGGGTACATACATTGACCAGATACTAAAGAAATTTAGTATAGAACAATCCAAGATAGGATTGGTTCCAGTGTCACATGGACTACATCTTTATAAGAAAATGTGTCGACAGACACAAAAAGAGAAAGATAGAATGAGTAAGATCCCATACGCTTCGGCTATAGGATCCGTCATGTATGACATGTTATGTACCAGGTTTGATATTTCCAATGCACTGATCATGGTATGAAGATATCAAGCAGATCCAGGAGAATAGCATTGTACTGTTGTTAAGACTATATTTAATTATCTAAGAAGAACTAAGGATATGTTCCTGGTGTATGGAAGAGACGAGGAGCTTTTCATCTGAGGGTATGATGATGCTGGATTTCAGAAAGATCATATTGATCGGAAGTCACAATCTGGATATGTTTTTTGTCTCAATGGAGGAGCTGTGAGTTGGAAGAGTTCAAAGCAGCCAGTTTTCACTGATTCTACAGTGGAGTCCAAATATATAATGACTTCTGATGCAGCCAAGGAAGCCGTCTAGATTTGGAACTTTGTCCAGGAGCTTGATGTGGTGCCTATCAGTAAAGATCCTATCACATTCTATTAGGATAATACTGTATCATTGGATCTTACAAAAGAACCAAGGTCACATCAACAGAAAAAACATATAGTCTGGAAGTATAACCTCTTGAGGGATTTCTATCAAAGGGGTGAAGTTGCAGTGAGTAGAGTTTCCATGGAAGAGAACATGTCGGACCCCATGACTAAAGGCCTATCTCAGTAGAAGCATGAATATCATGTGAGAGCTAGCGGGTTAAAGGTTGTTAGCAGTTGGCTCTAGTCCAAGTGGGAGTCTGTTGGGGTTGGTGGCCTAGAACCAACTACTTTGTACTTTATTCATTAATGAATACTTTATCTCATCTTGATTGTTCTTCTGCGTCACAATGCATGTGATAATGTCCTAAAGATAGATGTTTCATTAAAGGGTCATAGCGGATCCCTGCTATGATGAGAACCCGAAAGTTCCATAACACTGTTCTTGAATATATGTTCTATGGCCGGATGATGTTATTTGAGGGACACAAATAATACAGGCCATTAGGGGTGAGGACTCAAAATACTTTGATACACCTTCTCATTGTGTGCGCCCTTGGTAATATCTAGGAGGATATTATGAGAACGAGACCCGCCAGTAGAAAATCCACATTTCATATTGTCATAGGATGTTCCTATATTGAGACGTGTGTATTGGTACTTAGACTTTAAGATTAATATTAATGGGTATTATAACTCGTGCACTTAGATGTATTGAAGAAAACTATGAAGACACACTGTTCGCAGCGAGGTAGGATACATTGGGTGCGTCACGAGTGATACTACATTAATAGATAATGCGAGAAAGGATTTGTCCCTTCTGTTCCATAACATAAGTAGATATCTCAGGCCTTTTGATGGAATTGATATAGCCTAAATAAATCCATGTCCAAAGTGAAGAATGGTAAAGTTCAATTCCGGAAAGTCAAAGAAAGAATAATCGAGCACATGGGTTGATGGCACTAGCATGAAACCCACTTGATTTGAGATATTGAGACAAAGGGATTAAATTACATGGTAACTATTCGTATGAGGTGACACATCAATGCGGTGTCAACTTCTTTCTCCGGGGCGCCTTTACCCATTTCTAGACAGTAATCTTGGACTTTAGGCAAGACTGCCTAATGCCAACGAGAAATAGGCCTAGAGGGTCACACACTAAGTGTATCCAAGTATCTCAAGTAGAATAAAGATTAGTCATGTATGTGGTTTTATAATTATTCAAGGAATCCTAAATCATTTTTAATATTGGAGGAAGAATAAAATGAAAAACAAGATATACATGCCATGTACATTGAATGTACACGCCGTGTAGTTTTCATTTTGGAAAGAAAATGAAAACAATATATACACACTGTGTACATTAAATGTACACATCGTGTAGTTTTCATTTTGTAAATAAAATGAAAAATGAGTACACGCCGTGTATTAATTATTACACATCATGTAGTTTTTCTAGTCAGGATTTTGAGGAAGTAATGTCGTTTTAATAAATTATATTTATTATAATCAGCGTGGGCACATGTCAACTAATTAATAATTTTCATGTGGGTTTTCAATAAGAGTTAATGAAATAAATAAAACATGTAACACATTTATTTATTATCATAACTCTATAACATCAAAACCTATTATAAATATCCTCATAACCCCAACAATTTTCCTTAATCATTGTGCACAACAATTCTGGAGAATTCTCTCAAGACTGAAAGAACTCATTCCTCCAAGAATGCTCTCAAGACCGAGAGAGATCCTCCTCCATTGGATCAAGGCGATCTAAGGCGGACAACACAAACATAGGCTTCTTCACGCTAGCACCCGAAGATTCCTTTGGTGATGTCCAGAGATACATGGAGCACATGTGGATCACCACTAGAGGAATCCTACACTTGGATTCTATGACACAATGACGGATCACATCAGATCGTGACCGGAGACATCAAAGAAGAAATAATTCCATCAAGGTAATTATTTTCAGTTAATTAAATTAATTATAACCAACATATTATGACCCCCTTTGTGGTTCCAGGACTATTCTTATTTTTCTATTTCTATGATTCGATCCGTGGAGTCTGGCATTTATCATCATATTGATCCCGGATTGATCACTGCTAATGAAAAAAAGTCAAGTGGGAACATCGACCCATGAGCTTTCATTGTGCCCAGAACTTATATATATAACCAAGACAACATTTCATACAAGGTATGGAAACAAAAAATTTATAGTGATGACTTTTTATCTTATTAATTCCCTTATTATCTTTATATATTTAATTAATAGAGTCTTTATAGATTGTCTTTATCAGTTTGTGGAAGTCTTTATAGATTATATTCTTATTTATTCAAATAGAAATAAATATCATGAATATAATTTTAGAATTGTGGTGAATACCCAAAAAAGGATAAGATTTATGAAAAATTACCATGTGTGGATTTTGGCTTTGTAAAGTTTCATTTTTTGGTTATATAATCTCAATTGAGGGTATATTAGTAGACCCTTTAAATACAAAAGTTATTAATCATTGTCCTAGACAACCACTGTAGAGACCCGTATCCTGACGTACATAGACTTTACATTACTTTTGCGGAATACTTAGTACATAACAAAAACACACACACAAGGATCGTAATAGTTTAGTGTCTTTGGAAACTCGGAACGTACTCTTCTAATCGTGGTGAAAGATCTTCAATATCTCCCATAAAGATCTTCCTTTTTTTTACCTAAAACCTTTCTTTATATCCTGGGGAAAAGAAAACATAAAAGGGTGAGCTCAAATGCTCAGCAAGGGCAATAAAGGAAATAAAAATCATATCATATCTTTTTAAAATCATAACCTGCAAAAGAGATCATAAAATCTTAATAAATCATAGAAGTGAAAATGAGATCCCCATAATCATAACATGAAACTTGAAACTTTGTGGCATGCACACATAATCATGGAAAATCATTTCTTGTTAGTCATGACTTATTGCCAAGACTATCTTAGTGGACAAAGTCCCTTTCTGAACCGAGTTCACTCCTCGTTTCAGTCCTGTATCACTGAACCGAAATAACCTTCCGTTCCAGCCATGTCTATCTCATGAGATATAAAATCTTTACCCAATGCATTGGAGGGAGATATAGGTCCCACCCATCTTATAATGAATCCTTTCTTATGTGTGCCACATAATCATAAAACATACATCATCGCATAACACATGTAACAAAAAATGGGATTCTTGAAACATCATGACATCATGAATCAATTCATATAACATAAAGGAATTCATAAACATAATTCCATCACAACATAGTCAAAACAATGTAAAAATATGGATAGAAACAGAACCCTTTATTATCTTAGATGGAAAATAATTTTGATAAAACACTTGAATTGAATTCTTGAGGAAAATATCCTTTCTTCTTCAAAATCAATTTCTTTTCACAAAACATCATGCAATTTTAAAAGAAAGAGATTTTATTGAAAATAGTCATGAAATCTTTTATAGGAAGCTTCATGAAAATAAGGCTTTATAAAATAGTAGAAATCCGTTCGTGCCGTATAAGTTAAAAAAAACATTCTTCGTACCTTTGTCGGAAAAGTCAAAAAGTACCTCGTATGGAAAAACGACAAAAGATTCCTTTCATATTCTTTACTAAAAACTCACCTAAGGGTAAAATTGGATTTAAACTATTGCAAGTGGATGGAAAGAATATTACATATTGAGGGAACATGGATGTGGATGATAAAATACACCCCAGTAAATACTTACGAATAAACAATCTCGGATAAAAATGAGATTGTGATATTTCCCTTACCTTAGGTCCGACTTGCTTTGTAAGTGTCCGAACCTCCTGTATAATGATTTAAATCATGTTATTGACTTATTACAGAATCATATTCATTGTTATGATATCATATATGGTTCACTTATGACATTATATTACCCGTTCTTTTGTAAATTCCATGTTAAAGAAGCGTTTTGGGTAAAATCGTTTCATTTATCGTAGGTGTTTTGACTTGTTGTTCTTGACATCATTATTACTTATATAATGATTTACTTACTTCCAGAATATAAAATATGATTTATATATCATATATATTCAGTATATATATATATAATAGATAGATAAATAAAATGAAAAACACCGTTCATGGAGACGGTAGTCCGTACGTACGCATGAACGCTGTTTTTCTTTCCTTATTGTCTTGAAATGGAAGTAAGTAGATGACATACATATGTATATATATACATAAATCCAGTAGCTTTATAATGTCATATATTTCATTATTATTTCTTATATATACATTATAATCATTCTTAAATGGTTAACATGGAGAATGAATCTCATCGCGTCGTGGAGACGGTAGTCCGTACGTACGCACGAGCGATGATATCATTTCTATAAATATTGAATTGAATTGGAGTGGATTATACAATATATCAGAATCAATATGATGTTGTAATAACTATGTATAGTTATTCTTTACACCATTATACCCATCCATGTAAGGTGGTGGTGGAAAATAGATTACACCACGGCGTGGAGACGGTATTCCGTACGTACGCACGCGCGGTGATTTCTTTTTCCGTAGGATGGATAGATGGTGAAATAGGGTTGTTTCATACTTATAATAACATATCAGTATATGAGTGATACTGATGTTATTACTTCATAATGAAACAACATAAGAAGAAGAAGTGGAAGAAGAAATAAAGATGAAAGAATTGGTAACGGTAATTACCTCTTCTTTGAAGTGCCTCTTTGAGACCTCCTCTTAGGGCACTAGAATTGGTCTTTGAGGAAGACCAGAACCACTAGGATGTTGCTAGGGAAGTGGAGAAGAGATTTTGGCAGGGGTTGGCCGAGCTTGAGTGCTCAAATTGGTGTGAGGAGGAGGGGGAGGAGGTGTCCTTTTATAGGGGAGGAGAGGGGCACCTTAGGAATATCTCAAAATATTATTTTATATTAAAGTCAAAATCGGTTTATAATGGTTCCAAAGGGTCTTATTTCGAAGCTAAAGTGGGGATGGGTCGAAATCCTATCAACCAATAGAATTTAGACAAGTTTAGGATATTATTTTAACCTTATCAATTAGATTTAACTCTAAGTTAAATAATTTAACATTTACCGTGTCTTTTTGTTTTCTTTCACTATATGGTTAATACACTTACTATAACATGCCAAACGAACCCCAAATTGTTTATTATTAATATATATATCCTTATCTAAGTCATTTGGCCGAACCTTAGATTTTTAGGAATAAAATAACAATTAATAATATAATATTTGATTTAAAAACTATTTTGTGTCAATTTTGACACTATTTGATATATGATTTTTGTGAAAGTCATAACAGAATTAAATGTTCGAACCAAGTTGATTAAATCAACATTAATATATCATAGTAACCTAGAAAATTAGTGGAATTCATAAAAATGTTCAAATTACATTTATTTTGGTGTTTATAACATCAATTATGTCAATATTTCATTAATAAGATAATTACTGTATCATCGTTGTGTCATAAATAAATTAAATTATTTGATGTCTAAAAATTACAAATAAAATACCATCATGTAGGAAATCTTTTTAGCTTTCTAATGAATATTTACAATCGAATTTATCTTATGTATAACCCCATATTAAAAATGATTTACTTATTAAACTTTGATTTTAACTATTTTAACCTTTCTTTAAATAAATTAATAATAAATGTCCTAATCTAATCCAAGTGGGCCTAAATGGTCATATTTTATTCCTAAGTTTGTTTTTGGTCGAATTACACTTGTCCAATAGAATTAGGACATGTGTTATGGTAATATTAATATCATATTTACCCTTAGTTACCCTATTTACTATTAACCGTGGTAAAAAAAAGTAAAAAGTTACTATTCACCAAAAAATTATTTTCATCTCATTGAACCGCATTTTAGTCCTTGATATTAACCGTGTCTCTCGGATTTTCGAAATTCTATTCACAGAAGCGGTAAAATTAAGTTTTATGCAAAATTCAGTTTTTTAACCTACCACTTAGTAGTTTCACTATTCATCAAAAATTGATGTTTTTCAGAACAATGCCAAAATTTCATCCTAAGCTATATTTCATATTCCGAATTCAAAAATGAAGTCTATTTTACCAAATTCATAACATAGAAATTGCATTAATTAAATTTATAATTAAATCCCGCTATTAAAACAAATAGCGTGTTTTTAAGAAACAATATCTATCAAAAGATTGACACTTGATTATGTCTGGTTTAAATATGAAATTACAACCAATGACCAACATTGTATTAAATTGTAAAAATATATTCTAAATATACTTTAAAACCACTCAAATTAATAATTTATCACTATTAATTATTTCGATTAAAAAAGTTGTTTTTAATTATAATTTAGTAATTTTCACTATTCATCAGAATGTGAAAGTTATCCGAAAAGTACCAAAATTTCACCTTAGGCTAAATTCGATACTCCGAATCCAAGAATGAAGTTCATTTTGAAAAATAAGATTTTAAAAAGTGGTTATTACTATTCATAACGGCTAGTTTTAATAATATTTTAATAGCATATCATTGTTTCGTGAAACTCAGTATTACGTACCACACACGCTATCGAGGAAAGTTGCGATTGCGTGTAATGCAAGGCAAGTCAAGGATGCGTGTTGCGCAAGCTCCTTTTGGTGTAGCGTACAACACAAGACATTAGTGAAATAAAAAAAATAATATTTTTCATAAAATCTCGGGCTGTTACAACCACTGTGAATAAGATCTGTAGTTTTCTTGGTTTATCTAGATATTATCAATGCTTTGTAGAGATTTTCATGGTTATCAAATACACTCACCACTTTATCTCATAAGGGAGGCAATTTACTTTTCATGGATGAATGTGATGAATGTTTTATGGAACTGAATAGAAGACTAGTCAATGCACATGTTCTTACACTACCCTATAGTGGAGAAGGGTTTGTAATTTATAGTGATGCAACAAATGAGGGACTTGGAATTGTAATCATGTATAATAATAGGGTTACAGCTTATGCCTCATGATAATTCAAGGCCCACAATAAAAATTACCCAAATCATGATTAGGATTTGGTGGTGGTAATTTTTTCATTAAATATATAGAGGAATTATCTCTATAGGGAAAGGTGTAACAAATATACTGACCAGAAATCCTAAAGTATATATTCACATAGAAAGAGTTGAATATTCACTAGATAAGATGGTTTGAATTGATAAAATATTATGACTGATCAATATATTACCACCATTGGAAAGTGAACAAGGTAGAAGATGCTCTGAGTTGAAATGATCATGCTTGATTATCTATAATGAGGATAAAAAAGAACCAATATTTTTGGAATTGAAAAGTATAGATATTTAAACAATTAATTAATGGTAAATATTATCTTTCTCAACTGAGTGTTCAACCATCTATCCAATTGAAGATTAAATAGGCACATAAGAAAGATGTAGAAGTAGAAAATATGGTGAGAAATGTTCCTGAGTTCAACCTTAATTATGATGAAATAATAAGGTTTAGGAACCATGTATGTGTCCCTTCAGTACCATATTTGAAGGATGTAATAGATAAAACTCATATTTTTTAATTATCTATTCATCGTAGAAGTATGAAGATGTATATATATTTTAAAGAGTGTTTATGGTGGGATGGAATGAAGAGATATATTGAAAAGTATGTTTCTTAGTGTTTAGTATGTCAATAGGTTAAGGATGAGAGACATAATTATCAGGGGATGTTAAAATGATTACCCATACTAGAATAGAAATGGGAAAACATCACCATGGATTTTTTCATCAGACTCTCCAAAACATCTAACGGGAATAATGCTATATGGGTTGTAGTCCATTTCCTTACAAAGTCATCACACATAATCTCTATCAGATAAAATTTCTCTCTGTGTCAACCATCCACGATATACATTAAGGAAGTGGAAAGGTTTCATAAAGTACCACATTCTATTATATTTTACCGGGATCTAATATTTACCTCGAAGTTATAGAAAAGACTCTAGAAAACAATAGATATATAGTTATGTTTCAAAATAGATTATCATCCTAAAAAACATGGTCAATATGATAGAACCATTCAAACCATAGGGGATATGTTGAGATCTATTTCTATGTAGTTAAATTGTGGTTCTGATCATCACCTTACTCTAGCATAATTTTCTTAAAATAATAACTTTCACTATAACATTCAGATGTCTCCTTATGAAAACATGTACGATAGGAAGCGTAGAACTCCAACATGCTGTAATGGATTTTGAGAGAAATGGATATTGGGACCTAATATATCCAGGGAAGTGGTAGAAAATTTTATTTCTATTCAACAACACATGAGAGTAGCTCAGAGTAGACAAAAAAATTATACTATTATAAGTATTTATAAATAATTCTTTATCACTGATAAAGATAGAGATTTATCAACACTGTTAAATGGTATTTTTATCAGATTTTTTTAAAGTGCTGATAAAAGTGTCTCGATCTATTTTAAAAATGATAACCATTAAAAACCAGTTTGGGATATTCAAATATCTCCATAGAATCCACCGACCACTGTCACTCCTCTTTGTAAAATCCAAGCTCAAATCTAGGCTAGAATCAAGGATCTAACTATTCCAAGGCTCGAATCCAAGGATCAAGCGATTTAAGGGACAAATGAAACCAATGCTTGATTGAAATATAGGTTTTTTGATATCTCCAATTTCCCTTGGTTATCCACTAAATCTTATCATCACACATCCGTGTATCCCAATAAGTATAGTTCCAACATCCTATAATAAAACAACCCAAATTTCATTATTTTTTATATATATTGAGGTATCATCTTCTCCGATAGCATGTGGATCTCCTTGGGATAAAATTGGTACTCTAGAATTTGAAATATATCAAATCTAATGTTGGTTTATGTTGTTTTGAGGTATAATAGGCTCCTAATACCTATATTCCATGACATCTACCTTTTTTCAATCATCGATATTTGAAAAATTCATCCATATAGCGGTCAGTGTTGTCGTTGGTTTGGAATATTCCATTGCAAATCACTTGGGAAAATCTTTTTCATATTTTGATTGAGAAATTAATGTTCTATGATTTCCTTGATTCACCTATAAACCAAGTAAAATGTTTCACCAATCATAGAAATCTTGATATCGTATCTTATATGATCCATAAAAAAATTTCATTGTGGTTTTTCTAATCCTCAAATATCATTTCATCAACATATATGAGTAACAACATCCGTTTATCATTCTTCTTTTTGATATAGAGGTTGTGATCAACAATACCTTGCTAAAAACCAAGATTTCTTAGGTATTCATCCAACCATAAATACCAAGTTCTTTGTGATTTCATTATCTTATACAAATAATTATTTAAATGACACGCCATTCTCTCATTTTCATCCATAATAAACCAATCTGATTTCTCAATGTATACTACCCCCCTTAGGAACTCTATTGGGGAACATATACTAGACATCCATTTGGTATACTTTTAACTACATTTTAACTAAAATATCCAATAAAATTAAAATAGTTTCCAACTGAGATATGGGAGTAAATTTATCATAAATATAAATTCCTTTGATCTAGGAATTCCCATTTTACACTATCCATTTTTTATTTTGATATACTTTTCCATTGCCAATGAGTTTATTACTGAACACCCACTAGGTTCTAATTACATTTTTGAGGTTTTTTGTAGAGTCTTAGTCCTTTGAGTTTTCACCAAAACTATTCGATCACCAATAAAATTTTATTCATTAATTTCATCATTGCTTTTATTTCTTACAGTTGATGATCCCACTTCATTTTACTCACCATCAATGTCTTATTTTGAGTCTACCTTAGCTCAATGTGCTCCCCCCTATGCTACTCAATTAAACATTAATTTCCTTTGATGTTTCATAATTATTTTAATTATTAACAATATCCCCATTCTAATTAGTAAAAAAATATCTCTCAATTTTATCTTATCATCATAAAACATCTCAACCCATCCTTTTTAAGTTAGTATTTAACTGTCTCGTTATCTAATATGATCAATTCACTACCACAAATCAATTTCCTATTTCAAACATAATTACAATAAATTTTTACCGACCCAAAATCAAAAAATGGTTTGGCTAGTTTTCTATACCTTTGTATAAATATAGCCATCTTTGAAATGATAACCTACCCATTAGTACTTATTAAAAATCACTTAATTTATTTCAACACACGTCTAATAGACACTATGTATGTTTTAATTTAATATATATAAAAATATATCATTCTTTAACATTTCCTTTTGGTTCCACCATTAAGGATATTTGATTACCATCCATGTAATTATCACAAATGGGAGGCATTACACCTTTTAGAGAACACAATGGAGTAAAACTGTCATCCTCATCATCTTTATCTCCCAAATAGTTATTATTCCAATTTTTTCTTGGGACTCATCCCCCATATCTTTTATATTTATTGTATTACTCTGAGCATAAATCATCATATGGATGACTACTGCTTTGAGAATTTCAAGAAAAATAGGTTCATGTCCACAAGAGATGGAGGGTGAGTGCCAAACAACAAAATGCAATGATAACTATTCATAAGATGAGATGATGAGGATGAAAATTGTTTATAACTTTCAACTTTGGATGAATTCAATGGATAAAACCTACCATAGTAGATTAATTCTTTTTTTAAATTCAAATACCCATTTTTTTAAATCATACTAATATTATTTGAAATAATCAAATGTTGAGTTTCCCTTATTAGAATTATCTATAACTTTCACCTTTGATAATGAATATCTTATGTGTATTTATTTATTTATTGTAAAAAATGAATATTTTATGAACCCAATAAGATATCTTTAGTTTCTCTTGGATGATTAAAAGATTCAATATATGGTATCTTATTTTCTCCTCATCATTCTCACTCATTGATTTATTGTTTGTTGAGATATATTTTCATTTTTTTATCATCATTATTTCTTTATCATCGACATATCCCTATGATCAATAATGTTTTCATAGTAAAATCATTATCCATATGATTAATGTATTATTTCATATTTATTTGTAATTTATTTTTTTTAGTATTCCTCATATAATAATTTTTTTCTTGTTGAAGTTCCAAGGATCGAATAAAAACTGAGAAGGGGGTTGAATTAGTTGTTCAACTTTTTATAAGTTTCAAAACTTTAAGAAACTTAACCCTTGAAACCTATTAAGATTTATTTCCTTATCAACCTTTATCAAGAATCTCAACCATTCAATAAAGGTAAAGAAAGAAAGGCACATAAGATTTACAAGGTTCAACATCAATAATAGAACCTACGTCCTTTCCATAGCCACTCCCATGGGTCTATGGAAATCCACAATAATAAATAAGTGAATACAAATTGTTCCAACTCCCATTAGACACTTTCTATCTCCCGATAAGAAATATTATACTAACTCTCATCAGTTTACAATGTTTTATTAAAGAAAAAATGATCCAAACACAAGAATAATAACTTTGTTGAAGCTGCTCACAAAAACTCACTCCGAATCTTCAGTCCGGTTTTCTTGAATCTAATTTTCTAAAATCGGTCTTCTCAAAAAGGTAATGATGGTTCTGATTTCCTTTTGCTAAAAACTCAAGAAAACTTTTTCAAGATAATTCCGATCTTCTTAGAAAGGTAAGATGATTCTGATTCTCTTCTTCTCAAACACTCAAGAAAACTTCTTCAAGATGGTAGGAATGTTTCACTTTGAATTCTCTAGTGCTCCGCCTTTTCAGCGTGTGCGAAGTTAAAAATGAGAAAATGATCAGAGCACATATTTATAGGTAATTCAGAAAACAAAGGCGGGAATCTTGAAAATAATTCCCACTTACTCAAATCTTAAAAACTTTGTAAATATCTCATATTTAATCTTCAATATTTGACTTCTTCAAATCTCCTTAAATTTCTCCAAGATCTATGCAAAGTCGAAATTCTGGTTTTCTTGAACTATTCATATCTTTCTCAGAATGATAAAGTTGGATCTTGGTTTTGATTTTCTCAAAGGCATGCTCAGAAAACAGGTTCTGAATTGTGGAGAAAACAGGTTCCGAATTACTCAGAAATGAGGTTCTGAATTGGGTAGAATTCAGGTTCTGGTTTTCTCAACATGTTGCTCAGAATTGTCATTCCAGTTTTCTCAACATGTTTTTCAGATTTTTCATTCTGAATTTATCAACATATTTCTCAAAATTGTCTTAAGGTTCAAAATTTTGGTTCTAAACTTTTCCTGATCTTACTTTGACTTCTTCAACTTTTCAATCTTCTTGAAAAAACTTTTCTGTAAGAAACTTTTCTTTCTCTAAAGAAAATTTTCCTTATCTAATTAATTTTTTTATAAGAAAAATTTCCTTATTCTCAACAACATCCTCAGTTTGTAGGATCTGAGTTTCCCAGAAACATACCTAGAAGTTGGATTTGGGTTTCCTCATAAGGTTTCTCAAAAATTCAGGTTCCGAAATCAGTTTCTGGTTTTCAGGTTTAGAAATCAGGTTCTGGTTTTTAGGTTTAGGAATTAGGTTTTGGTTTTTAGGTTCAGGAATCAGATTCTGGTTTTTAGGTTCAGGAATCAGGTTCTGAAAACAGGTTCTATTTTTGAGGTTCAAGAAATAGGTTCTGAATTTTCTCACGAATTAGGTTCAGAAATCAGGTTCTGGATTTATAGGTTCAGGAAATAGGTTCTTATTTTCAAGTTCTGAAAACAGGTTCCGAATTTCAGGTTTAGAAATCAGGTTCTGTATTTCTAGGTTTAGGAAACAGGTTCCTAAAACAGGTTCTAGTTTTCAAGTTCAGGAAACGGGTTCTGAATTTTCTCAGAATTTTGCTTAGTGAAATCTTCAAACCTCTTCACCATTTCTTCAACATCTTTTATCATAAAAAATTTCATGATTTTTGAGAACTTTAATATCAAAAAAATAATCATTTTATTTGGTTTAGAATGTTTGAGACACTTTCTTAATTTCTGACTTCTTATTCTTCAACAACATCTTCTTTAGAAAAATATTCAACAACCAGCAACTTCAACATTTTGTAACACAAAAAAAAATCTTCAACAAAAGAATTAGTTGTCAACAAATACAAAACCTTGTTAAAAAAACACCACAAAGGTTCTCCACTTGTATAGGTGGATTCTTTTGTTCGAGTTGGGGCAGTTTGTTCAAAGCTTCTCATGCTCGTGATAGATTGGACTTTGAGCCTGCAATTGAGATAATGAAAATAAGAAAATTAATCAAGAATGCATACAACCATCAGGAGAAGGTGAATTACTTTTACTTATTTAATTAGTTTTTTCATCATTTTATCTACTATTTATAAGTTAATTTCCTTATCATTTTTATCTAATAATTATTTAATTTTTTTCACAGATCTTTTGGGAAGTCATATTTTGATTTAAACTATAGAAAAAAATCCACAAAAGAGATAAAATGATTCTTTCTACCAATATTACCACATTTTCCATTTTCATTGCTTTTTTTCCAAACTGACAACACTGTATATTGATTTAATGTTGTTTGCCAAAAAACCTTTTTCATTGTTGAAATCTAGAATAGTAGAGGAATCTCATGTGACCATTGTGGTGAATTCTCATGATATAATGGGAACATGAGCTTCTTCTGATCTTATGACTTTCAACAATGAGAAGGGTTTTTTTGGGATAAGAACATCAATTCAATATACAGTGTTGGTAGTTCGACATAGAAGGACAATGGAAATGTGGTAACATTGACAGCTATGATTTTCTGGAGACATTGGGATGTGTAAGAATTAGTCTCACCTTAATTCGACACAAGGTATGACCGATATGACTCCAAGTGATTCTTTTTATTTAAAATTGACATTAATTTTAGTAAAAAAGACAACTGAAATACTCAAAACCGATAAAACATATTATGATTGTTTTGATACTTTAGGGAAATAATCCATAAGTCATTTTTTATGTGTAATAATATTCCACATTTCAATTTGATGCATGTTATGAATTATATAAATTAATGTGTCTGTTATCAGTTGAAAATTGACAGTTTAGTTCAAAAAAATCACTCACTGAAAATAGAGAAAACACTCTCAATTTTTTTTGATAATTTAGGACATTGATTCATAAGTCATTTTTGACATGTAGGAACTGGTCTCATGTTAAAACGATATATGATGTGATCGGTATGATTTAAAATTCGTGTTTTTATTTTAAAATGACATTTTGGTAAAAAAAGTGACAAACTCAAAACCAAGGAAACAGATTTGGATGTTTTGATACTTTATAAAAATGATCCATAAGTCATTTGAGATGTGTAGTAATCAACCACACCTCAATATAACATACAATGTGACTGATATTACTTCAAGTGCGTCTTTAATTTAAAATTGACATGAATTTTTGTAAAAAGGAAAAATGACCTACTAAAAATTGAGAAAACTCATTCATATTGTTTTGATACTTTAGTTAAATGATCCACAAGTAATTTTTGACATGTATTAATTAGCTTCACCTCAATATGAAACATGATGTGCTCGATATGACTCAATGTGTCTGTTATCAGCTTAAAATCAGAAGTTTAGTTCAAAAAACTCCACTCACTAAAAACCAAGAAAACATCCTCCTATTTTCTTGATAATTTAGGACATAAATTCATAATTAATTTTTAACATGTAGGAATATATATCACATCAAACTGAAACATGATGTGATCATTATGAGTCAGAGATCGTGTTTCTAGTTTAAAATGATATTTTTTGTAAAACATACAAGGGTTGTACCCAAGTAAACACATTCAGATTATTTTTATACTTTATGAAAATGATCCATAAGTAATTTGGGAAATTTAGGAATTATCCACACCTCAATTTAATGCACTGTGTGACTCATATGACTCAAAGTACGTCTTTTTATTTAAAATTGTAATCAATTTTAGTAAAACAGACAACTAGCCTACTCAAAACCAATAAAATGCATTTAGATTGTTTTTATACTTCAGAAAAATGATCCATAAGTTATTTTTTATGTGTATGAATCATCCTAACCTAAATTTGATGCACAATTTGACTAGTATGATTCAAAGTGTTTCTTTTTATTTAAAATTGACACCGATTTTAGTAAAAAAGAAAAATGACCTACTCAAAACTAAGAAAAAACATTTAAATTGTTTTTATAATTTAATAAAATGATATATATGTCATTGTTTATGTGTAAGAATCATCCTTACCTCAATATGATACACAATGTGCCCAATATGACTCAATTTATCCATTATTAGTTTAAAATCAACTTTTTAGTTCAAAAAGTGTCACTCATCGAAAACTGAGAAAACATGCTCATATTGTATTGATAATTTATAACAATGTTCAATAAGTAATTTTTGACATGTAGAAATTGGTATAACATCAATCTTACACATGATGTGACCAGTATGAGTCAAATTGTGTGTTTCCAGTTTAAAATGACATTTTAGTAAAAAAGAAAAGCGACGTACTCAAAACCAAGAAAACAAATTCATATTGTTTTGATACTTTAAGAAAATGATCCATATGTCATTTGAGATGTGTAGGAATTATCCACACCTCAATACTATGTACAGTGTGATCGATATGACTCCAAGTGTGTATTTTCAATATATAATTGTCATTTTTGTTTAAAACACACATCACATCACCAGAACCAAACAAACAATACTATATTGTTTTCTAATAATTCTATCTACTATTACTTATTTAATTTCCATATCATTTGTATCTTATACTTATTTAGTTAATTTTCAAAGTGATAGTGCTTGAAGGTGAACAAGAAATGGTGTGATGTGTAAGAATCAACTGTAGCGATGCGGACTTCTAACCACCATTTACTATATTGCAGTATGACACTTTATCAATGCTTATAAAAGCACAAATAAAGGATCACTTTATCAGTGCTTTTAGCCCTAATAAAAGACTAGGTATTTTAATCTCCCTATGGTTAATATTTCTTCTTTAGCGATGATAAAGGCCATTTTTAGCATTGTTAAAGGCCTATTTTGCAGTAGTCTTAGGTGGCCTCAACACTGTAGCGATGCAGACTTCCAACCACCATTTACTGTAGCACAATAGAATTTCCAATTGGTTAGTAGAATAATGTGTCTTACTCCTTATTATCCAATTTTGGGATAGGGTTTTGTGTGTGATTGTGAATATTGAAACTCCCTATAAATTTTTTTACTCCCAACTATAGTGATATTTATGCCTCTCTGTGGATGTAATGATCATTTCCCGAACCAATTAAATATCTATATCCTGAGTGTTTCTTTCTTTTATCTTTTTTATTCATCCTTAAACTTCTTTCTATCATTGCGACTCCTGATGTTTTCACAACACCTACTTCAAGAAAGAACCAATAACACAAGCCTTATAGTTCTCATTGTGTAGACACCCCCCTACATGGCTCAAATCTATCAACAAGAGTGACACTCAAAAATCATTTTCACCTCATTACAGCATGATCAAGGACCCCATGATGAGACCTCCTACATTGTGGAACAATGTCTCTCTTTGTGCAACTTATCATGGCACAACCCTTAAAATTTTAATGTAACCTTCTTTACATGAACCTTTTCATGGTGAAACCCCCTTATGTTGTGTTATGATGAGCCACATGCAATATATTTTCAGGTAAACCCTTGTAAAAACTCCCTAAAATTGACCCCATGCCCCAAACAACACTTCAAATTATAAAAATCCATGAAATATCATGAGGATTTAAAAAATATGAATTATTTTAAATCTAAAGAATATGAAAGGTGTTACAAATTATGCACCATATATCAGCTCGTCCCCAAGTTTCACTATCGAGCATTACTGAGGATTATCAATGAAAAGGTCTGACCACTATGCCCAAATATTTGACTTACACTCCTATGACTCCTTCTGAATTCACCCATGCTTCCATTACACACATATCAAAGTGACATCCTTCCTTCATAGAGTCTTCTCCCTCCAATCCACTATCTGAACATGTTAATCATTGAATGAAAGATTAGGATCTAGATGGATCTAATCAATGATGATTAGATGAGAAGGGTTAGGATGGTGTTTTTGAATCCAAGATATATAAAATAAGTCATTAATAACAATGTATCTTTGAGAAAGTGACAAATGATATGCCATGGTATCGATTTTCTAGACAAATTTAAATAGAACCATGAACTTAGGAACTAAATTCCTCCACCTTTGAATATAATGGTGTCCAAGTTAAGGAAACACTACCAAAAATACCTAGCTACCCTGCTCAAACTCCAGATTAAGACATCACAATTGGTATTGAAAAATTCATTGTATACACTTTTCTATATAACTCATGATTTGGCCCCTAGTATGACTACAAAAGTCATGTGGAGAATAATCTTGATGTCTGAAGAAGAAGAAAATATGTTCCCCATGTTTCACATGATTTCTATCAAATTGAGGGATGGATATTGTAACAACCTAGTATAGCCCACGATCATGATATTTTCTACTTTAGGCCTAGCCCACATGGATTTTCTTTCCCTAGGCTCTAGCCCTCAAGCACCCCCCTAGAAAAGGCCTCATGATGTGAGAGGTATCCACACCACCTTATAAAGGGGTGCTTTGTGCTCCTCCTCCTTTGATGTGGGATTAAAATAATCCCCACCTAGAAGGGCCCATCATCCTTGCTAGTACATCGAATGGACACTACCTTTGATACAATTTTGTAACATCCCAAACTGAACCACCGAGTCTGAGCTAGAATGCTACATAACCTCATGCGCACCTCCCCATATGCAAGATGTTTCCAACTAGTAGCGAGGGTCTCAATTGAAACCTTTGAGAGACTATACCCTCCGTATCATGTCATGGGATTGATAATAATGAATAAAAAATAATAAATAATCAGAGTAAATATGGAAATAGTATAATGACATACATATAAGAGTAGCTTCTAAAGTGGTAGGCTTGTCCAAAGTGTAAGAAGTAGGTAAATACAAGACAATTAAATAAATAAACATCTCCAAGGTACTTTAGAGTCTGTCCTGGTCTACTCCTACTCCATTCTTCATCATTCCACCATCCACCATAGGGCCTTGGCCCTTCACCGGATCTCTGGTCATAAAATCTACAACTACACCGAAATGCCTGATTAGGGTGTGAGTAAAAGACTCAAAATGACACCACCAATGAGTCCTTACCTTTTGTTATCAAGTATAAAAGTGTATTCCATAATAATAATCAATTTGTGGCAAGAATATAAACATAAAAATCAAAATGGAGTGGTGTTTCTCTAACCAAGCTGTCATAAACCCCTAGCTATACCTGCTTTGTCTCCATGCCAGAAAATAATCATGGATTTTTTTCAAGGATCATTGACTTGTGCATGGCACTTGAAATCCCTCTCTGAATGGACTAATGCATAGTGCTCAGATTCGATCTCTCAAAATAGTCGGTACTAACCAAACTAGTCACCAGACTAGTACATTATTTCTTGAAAACCTCATGATATCGTGTTTACATGAAACTTGGTTCACCCTAGGCCTCAATCATGTCATGTTGTTCAACATCTATTCATTGAGTGTGCAGTCAAAAATCAACTAGTCATCAAGAATACTGCTCGCAGATAAACTAGGCATCGAGTGCAGTACTCGCAAATCAACTTGACATCAAGAAACTCGATACCTGGCTTCTAGTGCCCTAATTAAATCTTCAACACTGCTCCTTGATCATCATATATTTGACCTCAAGTATGGAAAACTTCTTTGAAATCAACAAGGCATTGAGTATGCCACTCACCAATCAACTGGGCATCGAGAACACTGCTCGCAAATCAACCAGGCATCAAGTGTGATCCTTACAAATAAACTAGGCATCGAGTAGCTTGATACTTAGGAATCAAGTATAGCTTCAAAATAGAATTCCATTGTATCTCCACCCTGTTCTTAGGTCCATTATTACAAACAATGCATGTCAATCATACTCTCCCTCTAAGGGATAAACATGTCCCAATGGTCCACCTGTTCCGAGCACTAAGAATGGTAGCTCCAAAGATAAGAAACATACATACATAATATAGAATAAAATGAATATCATATCATAATATATCATCGTGAGAAATTATGTAGGAAACATGAAATCATGAGATAATAATCAAACATGGAAAAGGCTACACTAATATAACTCATAGAATGACAACAGGTCTCATGGACTATACAAACATCCACATGTGATAACAATGAAGCATAATCTCAAATATTCCAACAAACAAATAGAATATGGAAAACGTGTGTAAACGAGAGACCATGAGATAAGGAACTTCATACCTCAAAAGTTGGAAGAAAAATCTCTTCTCAGTTTTATTATCGTCAAAGGTGACATGTCAAGGTCTTGAGTTGTCGGCACACTGACGATCGAGGTATATCAAGGGTTTCCTAGAACCAAAATAGCTATTTTATTTCAAAAAGAAATAAAAAATTATATGTGATGATATATTTCTCTCTCCTAGATAATTTTCGAGCAGTATTCCATACTTGATCTCGAAGATATGATGATCAAGGAGTAGTGTCGAAGATGCAATCAGGGAACTGGAAGCCATGTATTAGGTTGCTCGATGTCTAGTAGATTTGTGAGTAATTAAATAGATGCCTAGTTGATTTTTGAGTAGTATGCTCGATGACTAGTTGATTTTCGAGTGGCAAAATTGATTCCTAGATGCTGAAAAACATGACATACCTGAGGCCTAGGGTGAACCAAGTTGCATGTGCATATGATATAGTGATATTGTTAAGAAAAAATGTACTAGTTTAGTGAATATTTTGGTTAATACCAACTTTTTTGAGAGATAGACTCTGAGCGTTATGCACTAGTCCATTCATAGAAGATTTCTGAGTGCCATGCACTGGTCCATGTTTCTTGAAAAAAAAATCCATGATTATCTTCTGGCATGGAGCTGAAGTAGGTACGGTTGGAGGTTTTTAGAGGCTTGGTTAGCACACCACCAATCAGTTTTGATTTTTATGTTTATATTCTTGTCACACAATGATTATTATTATGGAATACACTTGTATATTTGAGTACACTACTTAAGGATGCATTGTTGGTGTCTTACTGAGTCCTGTACTCACACCCTACTTGGACATTTCAGTGCACTTGTAGATTTTACGACCAAAGATCCCATGAAGGGACAAGCCCCTATAGTGGATGGTTGAGTAGTGTAGAATAGAGTTGGAGAAGACCGAGATACAATCCATAGCACCCGGCAGTTGTTTATTTATTTACTTGTCTTGTATTTACCTGTTTCTTACACATTAGACAAGATTAATACTTTGGCACCTACTCTTATATGTATGTCATTATACTCTTTCTTCATTTACTCTAATTATTTATTATTTTCTTTATTCATTATTATTGATCCCATGACATGATATAGAGGGTATAGTCTTCCCAAGGTTTCACTTGATACCCTCACTCCTAGTCGGTAACCTCTTGCATATAAAGAGGTGCTCATGAGGTCATGTAGCATTCCAGCACATACCTTGTGGTTTGGGTTGGGATGTTATAGATATTTCATAATAACATTGACCATTCTAGTGAATTTTTTTTGATAACGTCCCTTTAGGAGTAGGCCGTGGATTTAAAACATCACTTATAAAGGGGTTTTGGGACCATAATAAACATTTTTAGGGTCATATTTTCAATTTTTACCTCAAAAACACCATTCTAGGTTGTATATCCCATATTAATGGTTGTAGTTCACACCGTAGGCTTTTATTTGACTATTCATGAAGCCAAAACAAACTTACAGACCAAAAGTTATAGACATTTGAAGTTGGAAGATATTATTTCCCAAACGCCTAGGTCCATTCACCCATCTAATAATACCATTTCATGTGATCAGATCACTATTTCACACCACCTCCCACTTTTAGATCCTATCACTTAGGTATTCACGACGACCTATAAATAAACCACCTCAACTCCAATAATTTCCACCTATACTCATGCGAAAATATGATTGAGAGAGGTAAGAGCTCACTTTTCCCTACTATTGTAATAGTGGGTGACCTAGACCAAACTTGAACAATAATTTTGATTACCATATCATGTTTATTTTTATATATACATGATTTACACTTACCATTATAGTGTAGATATTTATAGGTCCACTATTTAATAGTAATTTCCATAGATTAATTTTCATATCAAAAGGTTAGTGCAGATCCCATGCTATAATGAGAACCTTGAGATACTATGAAATTAATCTTAAACAAAGGTCCTATGGTATAGATGCATCTTACTAACTGGACACAATATACGTTTGAATATCAGGTTCTTAGGGCTTATAAGTATTGATAATTCTTCTCATGAAGTTTGAACTTGGTGATCCCTAATAGTGAGATCCTGAGGATAGACCTACCAATAGGAACACCACATGTTTTGGGTCTCATTGGCTGTTACTATATAAAAATGTGTGTATTGGTCTCCTGACTTGAGATCATTACCAGTGTGTTCAATTTGATCGTCTACTTTGATACAAGGAAAAAACTATGATAATAAAATCTTAACGAGGTATCTTGTGTTGGGTACATCATTGGTGGCATGACATTGGTTGAATGGTCAAGAAATGATTTTTTTCTTTGAGTTTAGCAAGTTATATATCTCGAGTATTGCTGATTAGGATGGTAGTACATTTATAAATCCGTGAAAAGGGAATTTAAAAGGTAAATCTATCTAGTTAGTTCAAAAAATAATAAATCTATAAAAGGGTGAGGACACAAGTGTGCGTCTTGCTTTATGATATCTAAATACAAAGAGTTTATACTACATCGTACGTGTTCATAGGTTGGTTGCGTCATTATGAATTTCCTTATCACTTTAGGGCCCTTGTTGGGTTTCTAGACTCTACTCTTGGTTTTTTAATTCTTTTCACTATTATCAAGATAATGTCTTAGAGGGTCACACATAATATCGTATTCAAGAATCCACCCTATTTAGTTGAATAGGTATATTAAACATGGTGGGACCCACAAGGTTTGAGTGTTGTACAAGTTATCAATTAGAAATAAATAAATAAATTCAATATTATTCATGTTATGAATAATTGGGTTAAATTTATTTAATGTATTTACAGGTTAAGTAAATACGATAAAATATTAATCGAATTAATATTATTTTAATATTCAAGGATTGTTTAATATTAAACTGGAATTACGAGTTAAGTTAATGAATCGGGTTTATTGCATAATATATTTAATATATATTAGTGGTATGTGATAAAATAATAAATAATATATATGCAGTTTAGTTTTCCATAATTATTTATTTAGTGGATGTTTTATAAATGGGGGTCAGGGAACCCTACCAGGTATTTTGGACATCTACTATAAATAGGTGGAGAGAGGCTCGCGCTTTATGATTATTCATGGATAATTTTCAAAATCCTCTCTCTCATACCACATCCTAGAGAGTGAAGCTCTCGATCTAGGTGTTTAGATTGAGTTCTTCCTCATGCATCGAAGGCACGCCGATGCGGTGATCGTCTGGGCGTCGAAGGCGGTGTTGGATCTCTATTCTAGCACCCAGAATTTGACAATCGATGACCTAATGGATTTTTAAATCATGTATGGATGATCTAGAAGAATACCACAATGGATCATTCAAGAAACAATCACTGGTGATGAGTTTCAGTTGAGTGTGTCTTCATATATAAACTGGCATATTTTCGGTTTATGTTTTGTGCTCTGTTTAATTTATGTGAGATCCTCAGATTGTATCGGGGTATGGATCGTCAGAGACAACAAGTCTCATTATGCCAACGATGAATTTTTTTAAAATCTCATCCCATCAGCTCTCATTGAGCACCCTGGTACCTTCAATTACTATCTGAGTGATCACATAAATTTTTCGATCCTAGAAAAATTAAGTTTCTTTAAATTTAAGTGGAGGATTTAATTTTCATTCCCACGGAATAGACAACACATCGATCCGATTTTGGATGGCCATGTTATGACCATATGATAATTTTAATATGGATCATTTTGTGGTTATTGGGATTTTTAATTTTTTTAAAGAACTCAATATATACATATGATCTTGTTCCGCATCGGTACCTTATTGGTTTTTATGATCAGATATCTATCACCGGAATTTCTCCAACTAGTGACCATGATATCGACTTAATTGTGGATATAATATATTAATAATCATCATTATTATTTTGATATAATAATAATAATTATTATTATAATATTAAAAAATATTTAATTGATTTGTATATCAATTAGGAGGGGCCTAGTTTGTGGGAATGTACTGAATAAGGCCAAAGACTTAGGAGGACTAAACACAACCAAACAAAAAAAATATTGAAAGTGTTCTTCTGGTGGAAATACTCTAGCCTCATTGGCCACCATGACTCCAATGACACTGGCTCCTAGAAGTAATGACCACCAGATCAGATCTGGCCTGACAGTGGCACATGTCATTCTGCCGAACCAGGGATGAGTCTAGGCGGACCGTCTTGGCCCATAAAAGCCTAACATGGTCTTTGTCTGAATTGTTATGAATCTTCACAAGTACGTCATAACCAAGAATGTCCCATAGCAGAATTTTAGGGCCCGACCAGTTTTTAAATTAATCAAAATTAATTTTCTTAATTAATTTAATTTTATTATTAAATTAAATTAATTAAAATATTAATATTTGTTTCACATAATAATTTTAATACCTAAGAAAATTAATTTAATTAATTTATTAATATATTTTTTAGACTTAAAATTAAATTAATAATGGACATAAAATAATTAAATTATTTGAATTATCTAATTCATTTAATTTAATTAAAATCCCTTGTACTTTATTTTAATGCAATTTAAATTTATTGCGCTTTAATATTTACCCACTTATTGGTCTTGAGAACCGACTTGATTATGTCATCATTTATTTATTTAATTAAGTATTTAACTGCATGTGATGATTGTAAATCATCTTTTATTTTTTAGTCAATTTTTATAAGGACCTACGCGTCCAATTACATCTTATGTATATTGCACCCCTAGTTTCCCTCATAAGTGTTTGAGTATACTTGTATATTGACAAAGATGATGCAATACGTCGACCTCGATAGGACAAGGTGGTACTCCAAGATGTGACGTGGAATCTTCCAAGACGAGGTGGTACTTCAGACGTGACGTGGACCCCACCAAGATGAGGTGATACTCTAGATGAGAAGCAGACATACATGATGAGGACAAACTGCATCAAGAGTCAAGCAACGAATCATGTATGATTTTTCTAGGTAATTTTAAATTCTCAAGACCAGTCAGGTAGTTGATTTCCTTTATTCATTTATTTATTATTTTATGCATTTTATAACAGTGAGAAAATACATAAAATAATAAAATTCATAAAGAAGTGATGTATGTTTTTCTATTAATGTTATGTTGTGAGCAATAAAAAATATAATGAACAAGATTAATAAAAATGGATTATATTCATCGAGATAAAAATATAAACATGATCACAAAAATATTATGTTGTTAACCACCTTCCATCATTAAAATTTGAACAAAACTGAGTGTTTGGGGTTCTCTTCATTCTAAAGAGGAGGGTGCCTCTTACTACTGAGGAGTTCTTTTGAGAGTGATGGGTTGAATTAACTAAAGTGATAGTAACGATTATCCAAATCTAAATTTCTATCATTTTAAAGGAAAATGTTTAGTAAATCAAGTTGTGATTTTTGAAGCCAGGACTTCACTCAAGAGATCAAGGAACCATGAGTTAATGCAGTAGGACAATCAAATGCCTACCTTGAACCCTCCAATAGCGGCATAGATGATGCTTATAGACTATGAAGGGAGGTTCATGTATCCTTACCACTAGAATACTCAAGAGATAGAGTATTCCAATTCTAGTAGAGAGGGGTCCTAGAATTAGATTAAATAGTGGGAGAAATTTAATGATATAATTAATTAATAATGTCTAAATTTGTAATCAAGATAAATGTAAAATCTTCTAGAATTTTATTTTTATAAAAAATGGAAAGTAATACCACAATAAATAAACTACAATAATCATGGAGAGATTCAATGTTCTATCTAGAAAATTTTTCCAAGTGTAGTACATGCGCTTTTTCACAATACTAATATATTGGAAATTCAAGGTGCTGGTGTCTTTATACATGTTAAACCACCACAGGAAGCGAGGGTGTAAAATTTCTTAGAGGAGACACATGTATGAAGCATATAATGGTTATATCATAATTTTATCACCAATGTTCGATGTTTTTTGTTGTTATAAGATCGAGGCATAGATGATATAACATGTAGTATCATATCCGGGAAGATTAAGAGGATGACGTGAAACAAGATATATGGGTGATAATTACACTGGATTTGTGTAAATATGAAAGATGAATTATAATCTTTCAAGGAATATCACTCTTACACCCAATTACTCCAGTTACATTTTTGGCTACAAAATGAATTATTGAGTAAAAAATTAATTACCTATTTAGGTAAGGTTCTCCAAGAAAATAAGAACTTATAAAAGTAAAATATTTAATCATTATAGAGAACAAGTTGAAAAGGTAAGGTGAAAATTTCAATGGAATATTCAAAATGTCCTTCAATAACAAGAGTTTATCTATTAAACATGAGGATATTTACTTCTCATATCATCGAAATAATATTATTGGCATTTTAAATTCAATGAACTAAATTAAAGAAGAAAGTACTCGCTTCTTCATCAGTGAATATTCATCAATTATAAGTAGTGTTTCTAACATACTTCTTGGGTATTAAATAAAATATGGATTTTACATATGTGTATTGAAATAAAGTAACCAAGAATGTATAGAAACGTTATAATATGTAAGGTGTATTCTCTATGTTGCTGAGAAAGGGTGATTCCTAAGTCAGCGGTGAGAGACACATAACTTCTAATTTCTAAGTGAATGATTCAAGTTGAAATAATATTTGAGTATAACCAAAACATTTATACCATGTTTCCATTGGACATTAAGAGACATTATTACAATTTCAGGAATTAATTTTGTTTTTGGTGCTTTATACTCAAAAAATAATTCAATGGCACTTGAATAATAGGTAATAAGTTATGAATATAAAATTTAGTACCTTTATACCCAGTTGTGGAAAGATAATTATTTGTTAATATAAACTAAAAGTAGGCATCAATTATATACCTAGTTCCGTATTTAGGCTCGGTAAAGCTAAGAACCTTTGGTATTATCGAAGTATTTATTTTGGACAAAGAAACCTTTATAAATAAAGGTATTCCATAATACTTTTGGAATTTGTTCATCTAGAGAGTGAACTATTCCAAGGATAAGCAAGAGGTATTGGTCGGTCGTTTTACCGAAGGTATGTTATCGGTGTACCAAATTGATATTACCCACTCTTAAACTTATTATAGTGCAAGTGCGGGGTCGATCCATAGGGAACTTGGTAAGTGTGTGAATTCCATTGAGTTTATAATTAATTCGGTGAGTTATGCTAAATTTAGAGTGGATTTTCTTGTTGGGATTATTAAAGCTATTTTGTTTACTTGAAATAATATTTAACAAGGTAAGAGAAAACAACAAGTGAATTTTTGATGTATTTAGCAGGGAAACAAATGTGTTGGGGATATGGTGATTATGGAGATTTAATGCGGATTGATTATATGGTTGTGTTGTTCATGATAATTCAACATTATGGATCTTATTAATGACAATATTTCCTTGGTCCGGTTGATTTTTTCTTGAAATTGAAGAAATTTGACTCTTTGGTCTGGTAGTCAGTGTTTCAAAATTATTAATTTCAGTTTAGTCCATTTATGAATCGATGAATACTTTCAATGACCAGGAAAGAATTCACCTTCATTCTTCTTTTAAGTCCCTGAGGATTCTGTCCTTGGTCCGGATCATAATTCTCAGTAATATTCAGCAATAGTTAAAGAAGAATAAGAAGAATTTAGAAGAATGAACATAACCTTACAAATCAAACAAACATACAAACTTACTTCATCTTCCATAGCCCCAACACAAGGAGTGTTTAGTTACACATATAGGACATAATGGAAATAACACCTTTGATACCTGAAGTGGTCATCAGATAAGCTTTTAGGAGAGGTGTTGGATGGTGGAATGGCGGAGTAGCGGTACGATGGTAGCTCGGGAATATTGCAGAAAAAGTTCCCCTCTCTTCAAGTGTTCTATCTATCTTTGGTCTGGAGGCCAAGGCCTCTTTTTATAGAAAAAATAAGTGCACGACATGTATAGAAAGTACACGCCCTGTACTTTTGTCAACGTGCTTTTGGATTCATTTTCTCCGCTGGTAGGCAGCCTAACATGCCTTCTTTGACATTGAACATGGCGTCGCCTGGTAGGTGAGTGTACACGACGTGTAGAACCACCATACATGGCGTGTAGTATCAAAATTCATCCACCAACCACTTCTATAAATTCATAAACGGCGTTTAGAACTAGAACACGACGTGTCTTCTTTAGCCGACCACATGGGGGTGTAGAATCTTCTTGGCCACCAACCACTTCTGGAATGGTACACACTGTGTGTAGATCATGAACATGGCATGTATGGGCTTCTTGTTACTTGGGCATGTACTTATCATGGGATTCTCGTGTCTGAGTCTGGAGTGTACATGACTTGTATATAAGTACACGCTGTGTAGTTGTAAATTTTCGCTCAGTTCCCCTCCATTTTGTGTATTTGGATTTGAAACTCCTGAAAATGGACAAGGTCACCAAAATCAAAGTATTTGTCTTCTAAGAAGTAGATATTTGGTGAAAACTCGTTTTTATTTTCAATAAAGTGTATGAAAATGTATACACAAATCAGGTGCATCAAACTCTCCCATACTTAGTCATTTTCTTACCCTCAAGAAAATCTCAACATCTAATTATCAGAGTCTATATTTTAAAAGGAAGGTCTTCAGTCAATTATAATTTTAAATAATAAGTGTACAGGAGAAAATTCCAAAAAGAATACACAACATTTTCAATTATGAAGATATTCTAATCATGCCTCCTATATAATTCAATTAACTATTGTCATCCTTTTTTTAACACATGTTTCAACCTTTCCAAAACAAGCAAGCCATTTGATGATCTACCTCACCAATAATGAACTCAAAACTTGAGAAATTTTAAATAAAAAGTTTTACTCAATCAAAGAAATATAAACTCTCTCCATAGGTTTTTAATAAATCTAGTTCTCCACTTTAGAAAATTTGTTTTACAAAAATCATGAGGAATTTTTAAAAAGGATCCGATGTTTCTGTGGCTAAAGGTTGGTAGGTAAAGATGTGAAAAATAACTCAGAGGCTTGAAAAAGGAGGCAACATTATTTAATAACAATGCATGATATTCAAAATAAAGCTCAATGTAAAAGCATCCTCAATAAGCTTTATCATATAGTCTCATCACCACCATCTCCTTTAGCAGAGTAAGAGTCTCAAACCAACAAATGTGTATAAGGACCCTTTGTTTGTACATTTTTTTAGAGCATAAAGGGAATATTTCTGAATTTCCCAAATAGAGGTTTGGAACTCTTTTTTGCCCCAAATGATCAAGAGGCACTCCCCCATACTTCATTTCTTGACAATTCATGAATTTTTACCATGTGATGCCAATCCCTTCTTGTGAGCTCAAACGAATATTCAAGAAAAAATCATAAAAAAATTAGGGTAGGAAGGGAAATTGGCTTGTAATATGGATTCCTATAAAGGCTATCCATGGTCTCTATGGGCTTCATGAAGATAATATGTAGGGTAGGCTCAAGATAAAGGGGTTAACAATATTATGCCTCAATCATTTTAATGTAATTCAAAAAAAATTCATGTTTCGAAAAGAAAACCTGAAAATTATGGTACTTATGTATATTCTAAGAATCTCTCAAGAAAGAGGGTATTAGAAAGAATATGAAAAAGGGGTTTAGAATACCTCTCGGGAGTGGGAAAAATAAATAAAGAGATAATCAGGTCATGACTTGCAAATAATTGATTAGTCAAATCGATGTAATTATCCAAGGAGTACATGTTGCAATTTAAATTATATTAGTAACCATTTTAAAACACTTAAGAACTAAAATAAGCATGCAACTTTGTTAAAAATTTCAGACTTTCAGTTTTATTATTTAAAAATATAACTAACCAAAATATCTTCACATTTTAAAATACATCTTCTAAAAACGATGTCTCCTAGATTGATGATAAAGGAAAAGACTTAAGTAGGCGAGAGATATCCCCCCCCCATACTTAAGAGTGCACGTGGTCCACCAAGTGCCCAGAAAGAATAACAAAATAAGGTGGGGATATAATAGTGGACCAGACCGAGGGGAAGTAGCGAAAGTAGTAATAGAAAGAAAGAAAAGAAAACAATGGAAAAATAATACTCCCCTCGTGTCTAGGAGAAGAGAAACAATAAGTGGGGTAAAAATGCAGCCCAAACCATGTCAGGGTACCTGAGATGGTGGGATAAAGAAAACAAGGCAAGAAAACAAAGCATACAAAAGAATGAGGGAGCACAAAAAGATATATACAATGAAAAACATGTGTCCCAAAACTAGTCATGGGGTTGCCTCAGAAGAGGCATCATCGAGTACAGAACCGGCTGGTAGATACGGCTCATGAGCCATAGAAGCGGGAGGCTTGGATGCTGCATCGGGAAGGGTAACTAGATAAGTAGAAGCTATAGGTTCTAGACTCAATATAGGACACTCAACAGCACCCCCTGGACTGGCAGTAGTGGTGGAGGCAGGAGTAGTAGTAGTAGGGCCCACAATAGATAACAGAACTGAATCCGTGGCCAGTGAAGTTAAGGGGGGTGGAGCAGCAGCAGAAGGGTTAGGAACCGACGAAAAGGCAAGGGGCGATGGAATACCCAGATGCTGAACAATAAGCCCCAAAAGCTGCACAATCCGGTCCTGGCAGTTGTTGATATGAACTAGATGCTGCGCAATGCTGTCCTGGTGGCCGACGAGATGAACCAAATGCTGCTCTAGCGTGGCTAGGCAGAGGGAAAGGGTGAGATCAACCGAGGGTGCGGTGGTAGGTGGGGCTGGTGGTGGCACAGAAGAATTAAGGCTAGAAGAAGTGGGGTTAGTAGGAAGGGGGTGGGGTGGAGAAGCTGGAGGGGGTGGGAAAGGAGGAGCAGGGGCATCAGCTGGGGTAGGAGGGTCAGCGAGTGGCTGGGGACGTGCCTGGGCAAGGATGTAGGCACCCATGCTTTCGGACCAATCCCATGCGAATAAGAATGATATAGTCCATCCGTTGGGGAGAACCTAACAATTCATGGGGTAAATAAGGCTCGAAAACCCCAAGGAGGTGGGCAAGGTGAGTGGCGTAAAACCTGCCGTTAAGGTTTCCCTGATGGCCGGTAAACATAGAGTGGAAATAGGAGGTGGCTAGATAAGGATGGTCAGGGTATTCGTGCCAGATGACACAGGTAAAGAGATCCATGTCACGACCAGTCACGACCCCCATATCCTTATGGCAGGGGAAAAGGATGGTGTTAAAGCACTGGTGGGAGAAGCGAATGATGGGTTCGATGATAAGGGTGCTCTTCTGGGAAGTGGGAGAATACCGGTGGCCAGGCCCAGCGATCTCCCACCACATGGAAACGAACTTAGAGCGCTTTGGTCGGGTAAAGGTAGAAACAGGGGGTGTGGTGATATTATTGGGGTAAAAGCTACACCCTCGTCCAAACTCAGTTATGGTGAGGGAGAATCGTCGGCCGCCCAGCGGAATCGATCCACGGGCATAACATCACCAGGTGTCTCCCAGTACTAAGATCCATCAAACTCAAAAGAGGCCGCGAAATCCAAAAATAAATCGAGGAAGATAGGAGTGCTAACCTGGAAAATAGCGAGTAGTGGAGTATTCCCGAGAAGCTCCTCCAAGTCCTCCCAAATACCTAGCTGCTATCGAGGTAGCGGTCGCTCAATAGAATCAAACGACAAGAAAAGCGCCGCACTCTATCATGTCCCAGATCATTGACCGGGAACACCATGCAGGGATAGGGAACACCTGCAGGTCCCAACCCAGGTGTAGGTGTAGCAGTAGGAGCATGCTCTGTGGGTGGATCAGCTGTAGGAGGTGAAGGCTTGGTGGAGGATGTAGTCGATGTGGGGTCAACTGTTGATGAAGATAGTGCAGGGAGAGTGGCAGCTAGTGTAACAGAAATGGTGGTGCTCGGTAGCTCTATGCTGGAAGGTGGAGGTATATCTTTGCTAGGCCTGGCCTCTATAGAGGAAGTGGGTGGTGGAAGAATGGCCAATGGAGGGAGCTCGTAGACTGGTGCGTCTGGGTCTAGCTGCGTCGGATGTCGGAGTCGAATCTGCCGAAAAATGGGCCTCTCGTCCTCAGTGGCGGAGGCCGGCCGCTTCCCTTGGGAAAGATCGCGATCTGCCATAACTTGAAAAATAAAGAAAAACCAAACAAAAGAAAAAGAAAACAAAGAAAACAAAGAAAATGTGAGAAAATGGGAAAATAAATGTACACAGCATGTACATCCCGAGTACACGACGTGTAGTGAAAAATGTAGAGGATCCCGTGTTCTCTGGATAAAAACTCCGAGAGAGCAGGAGGAGACCATGTAAAGGTACACAGTGTGTACCGACCATACACGTTGTGTTTAGAGAAAGTAGTGATGGTCGTGTATTAATAAAAGACACGACCATGTTTGTAATAGTTCAAAGAATAAAATACATGCTCTATAGGAGATTGAAATGGCATGTCTTTCACTCGAGGAACATGGCCATGTAGAGGGAGAGACATGGGCTGACTAAAAGAAATGGTATACATGGCGTGTACAGAACACACACGCTGTGTATAGGAACATGGGATAAGAGTCCATGTCAAGTGCTACACACAGAGGGGCCAAAATAAATGATAGACACGGCGTGTACCGAACAGACACGCCATGTACATGAAAATGGCGTGTGAGGCTGTGTGCAAAAAGATACCCGGTCATGATGGGGAACCATACACGGTGTGTACTGAACATACACACTCTGTATATTTAAATTTCAAAGCATTTTGTGTGTGGCCATGTACAACAGTACATGGCGTGTGTTCTTCATTTCATGGTCATGTATCGCGGAAGCTGAACGGTCGGTAGATCTGAAAACAACCTAAATGAATTTGAAAACTTGAAATAGAGAGTGTAGAACGACATACCTTGACCGAGGATCACAATGCAAGAATAATTAGAACCCGAAACGCCCCAAATCGACGGATCTGAGAATGGTGGTTCGGGTGGCATTTGTGGGAAGAAAATGGGAAGAAGAAGAGGAGAGGGGGAAGCCATGTGACACGGAGTGAAGCCGAGTGGCCCGCAGCTTATATAGCCAAGGTACGTGGCGTGTACCTCTGGACTACACACCGTGTATCACATTTTTTTTATAAAACACACACACACACACACATATATATAATTATTATAGTAAACTTTATAATAATTATTATTAATAACTAAAATAAAAATAGATATGTATAGATATATACATATTTTATTACAAATGAAACTATACACGACATGTATCGGGAAATACACGCCATTTGTTTTAAAATTGGAAAAAGAGAAGTACAACCTTTGGTCCTGTGCTTAGGGCGAGGTTCGAACCTGCGATCGACCGTTCCGAACGGAAGCCCTCATCCACTAGAGAGAAGGTTATGCTGCTATCCATATTTATTATATATATACAATTTAATCTATAAAATCTATACACACGGAAAGAAAAAAAAGAATGGCATTTGGTTTTTAATTATAAAAGAAGGGGATGAATCAGTGAGATTAGCCGAGTTCGAACCCGGGTCTTTTGGATCCAGGGCTGAGATTTTACCAATATGCCAACTTCATTCACATGAATTTATTTTATAAGAAAATGGTTTTAAATTAGTAAGGAAAATTATGGCACACATGACGTATATTGAAAGACACGCCGTTTGGTTTTATTAAAAGGGTAAATGATGGAAATTGGGAAGTTTCCAGGATTCGAACCCGAGTCTTTTGGAACCGGGTTACGATCGTGGCCAACCGATCCATACCCACCTTGAGTTTCCTTATATAAGCAAATATATATATCTATATAAATTATTACACATGCTGTGTAAGAAAAGGAGGAACCCCATGCAGAAGGTAGGTTGGGAGGATTCGAACTGGGGATGACTCGGATAAACTCCAGTGACTTTACCATCGACACCGGTATCATCCCTGGTTATTTATTAGTTATTCTATAGATTTATACTATTAATATTATAAGTTAAAAAGATAAGGACAAGCCGTGTATATAAGTGGGACACGGTGTTTAACCTATGGGTTGCCTCCCAGGAAGAGCCTTTGTTTTAGGTCATTGGCTCGACCTTCTTACCTTGACTTACCTGATATTTATGGTGGATAATGGTCCCAGTAGTAGCTTCCCTTTCCTTATAGGAACTGCAATTTTTCTAGATCTTCTTCAACAGGAATTTATAGAATGATAAAGTGATTATAAATAAGTCTACATACCAGATCATCCATCAAGAGATTGTCCATGGTTGTTATTGCTGAACAGTCCTCATGATTGTGCAACGATGCTTGTTTGATGATCTTTAGAACATTGTAGGAGACTCTTTCGTCCCCTACTCGGAAAATCAACTCTCCCTGGTGCACGTTGATCAAGACATTCCCTATGTCTAGGAAAGGTATCCCCAATATAATAGGTGCCTCCTGTTCCTCCTCCATGTATAGGATAATAAAATCTGCTAGGAGGATCAATCGTCCCACCTTTACGAGCACATCCTCCAGTAGCCCTTTTGGATATTTAATGGATCTGTCAGCAAGTTGAAGGGTGACTCGGGTAGGCTTCAGATCGTGGAGTCCAAGCTTTTGGAAAACTCCAAATGGCATGAGGTTGATATTGGCTCCTAAGTTGCATAGATATCTTCCAAAGTCAGAGGGTCCAATTGTATAAGGGATAATAAAGCTTCCTAAATACTAGAGTTTCAGAGTAATGGAATGTTGTAAAACTACGGAGCACTCCTTTGTCAGTTCTATGGTGCTCAAATCCTCCATCTTCCTTTTATTAGAGAGGATTTCATTAATGAATTTAGCATATGTGGGAATTTTTTTCAGAGCCACTTTAAATGGGATGTTGATGTGTATCTTTCTGAATACTTCCATGAATTTTCCAAATTGGTGATTCAGCTTCCTTTTCTTCATCCTCTCTAGAAAAGGTAATACAGGCTCGAATGGTTTGATGAACTCCTTTACTTTGCCTAGTTGAGCCTCCGGTGATGGATTTTCGGATGAAGAGGGGTCTGAAACTGTACCTTTGTTGTCAGCAGGGAGTATAGGTGTAGTTAACTATGCTAGTTCCTTCTGGTGTAGATTATTTCCACTTCGCAGTGTTATGGAATGGGCCTCCTCCCTCGGGTTCTTCTCGGTGTTGCCTGGTAGTGTACCAGGCTGCCTCCCTGAGGGCTGGTTTGATAATTGGCTGATTTGGTTCTCAAGGCCTCGAATAGAAGCCTCCTGGTTCAGAAATCTAGTCTCATCAGTTGATATGAATTTCGTCAGAAGATCCTCTAACCTTGAGGTATTCTCCTGTTGAGGTGGTTGTTGAGATGGTGGAGGTGGTGTCTACCGCGACTGCTGTGGGTGAGGGTTTTGATACCCTTGCTGCTGGTAAGGGCCCTCTTTAGGCTATTGCTACCACTTTTAATGGTTCTGATATGGTGGCTGACTGTAGCCAGACAGTCACTAGGGTGGAGGATTCTGCTATTGTTGGCCCCAGCCTGTGTTCTGATTATCTCACCATGTTGGGTTCTGGTATTATTGATACTGGTTCGACCCTCTGTTCTGAGCAACATAGCTCACCTCACTTGTCAAAGGACCGACTGAAGGTCCTGGGCATTCTCCCAGGATGTGCTTGTTACCAGAGTCACCGCATGCTGGATGGTTCACCGTATGAACTTCAGATGTGCCCTTGAGATTCAGTGCGTCAATATTTTTGGATACTACATCCAACTAGGAAATAAGCATGGTAGTAGTATCAATACTATTCATACCTCATTTTTGGGTCCCCCGCTTGGAATGGTACCAACCACTTCTAGAATGGTACACACGGCATGTAGATCATGAACACGATATGTACATGCTTCTTGTTACTGGGGAATGTACTTATCATGGGCTACCCGTGTCTGAGTCTGGAGTTTACACGACGTGTATATAAGTACACGCCATATAGTTTTAATTTTTTGCTCATTTCCCCTCCATTTTGTGTATTTGGATTTGAAACTCTTGAAAATGGACAAGGTCACCAAAATCAAAGTATTTTTCTTCTAAGAAGTTGATATTTGGTGAAAACTTGTTTTTATTTTCAATATAGTGTATGAAAATTTATACACAAATTGGGTGCATCAGGTATATATACTTCATTAGATTCCTTTATGTAATTAAGGAATGTGATAGTGAAGTATATGCATGGTCAGAAGATATGAGTTTCTTTGGCCCATCATATCAAAGAATATCTTGACCAAGAATTATTCGATACATATAATGTAGCATGAAGTAATTCCTAAATGCATATTACCTTATCCACATCATGACAAGGATGTACATAAGAAGTATTGAGGATAAGTCTTACATGCTCACATTTATCAACAAAATGTAGCCTGGAGAAATTCCTAAACACATATTTTATACATCAAAAGTCATGATGTAAGTAGTATCAATGTTGCAACTTACAAAAACTTCCATTATATTTCAACATGTGATTTCAAAATAACACTGAAATCCCATAACCATATTCCAACTATAATGGATATAATATGATTCATAGTATGATGGAAATCTATTATCTAATAAGACATATGTTTATATGCAAAGAGTTTGTTAGGATACAAACAAACTTTCATCAAGAAAAACACATTATGCATCTAAGTAATTATCCTAACGGTGGATTAGGAAATTACATAAATCTATAAGATAGAAAACTAGTAGTCAAGTGATCAAATAAATTTCTATAAAAGGGTTCACATCTCTATTAGAGATAGTTAGATCAAGATTGACTTGGGTTTAGTCAATGATGAAGATGCACATATAGTTAGAATAGGAATATGTTCTGCAAGTACATGTGGAACAAGAATGTTCCAGAGGCATATACTATGTAGGAAGCTTAAAACCATAGTGATGGTTTTATATTCACTATGACAGTGATAAATTATTTATTGTGGATAATATTTCCTATAATTAAGTAGTACATAAAAATAAACTAAGATTGAAAAGGTCAATTAAAATTAAATAATGGATTCCCTGTATCAACATGAAAATGGGTTTATTATTTTGAATACTGTGGTGGGTATTCAAGTGAAATGATACATGGGTGGTACAAGAAAAGTACCAATAAGACTCGATTGGTTATACCAAGTCGGTATGACTAAATATATTAGAACTTTTATTATCATAGCTAATTTCTATAATCATTTTATTTATCATTAGATGTCATGAATACCAGTCACGAAAGGTTTCTAAATGACACAACCAGAAAGGGATGGTCATGTCACAAAATGCTAATAAAGGTTGTAAGTGACTAAAATTCAGTTTAGGATAGATGTAAGAAGCTAGTCCAGAGAATATTCATTTGGGATGAATATTTACCATGTGTATACTATAACTTAGTAGGAGATCCATATTTTTCCAAGAGAAATATGTTTGGAAACAAATAGAAAACAATTATTGGTCTTATAGTTAGTTAAGACTAGGTTGAAATTAATTCTTCAAAGGTTGTCTTATAGTATCAACCTAAGTTCTATGGAACATGATCTACTGAGGTAGATCAAACGGTTTCTTAGGACCTAGTAAATATTATATATAATTACATGGTACTGAAAAATATAATATGGAACAATTCAAGAGAATAATTTTTGTCGATGTCACATGGAATAAATCCCTCCAATTTGACAAGAAATTGTATTCGATGGGAATAAGTAGTGAGTTGAGTTCTATAAGATTCTGTGATGGATTAATAACATATTACATGATGTGTACAAAATATGATTTTTTCGACATAAAACTTTTGGTAGGAAAATATCAATTATATCCAGGATCACTGTAAGTGATGCAGTTAGTACTATCTTATTATACATCAGAAAGTATAAAAGATATGTACCTCATAAGTGGAGAGGAAGGGATACTAGTATTGCTAGTACACAAACTAGTTTTGCTTAGTTTAATGTGATCTATTATCACAGTTAGGCTAAGGTGATGAGTGATACAAGCTCATATAATTCAGTGATATCCAAAACTACAACAAACCGAGTATGTTGCATCTTTTGAGGAAGTTAAGAAGTAATCACTAAATGAAATTATTTTTTCTAGTTCTTGGAATCACACATACAAAGTAAAGTTTTATCATAATGATAATTATGTTATTGGTACTAACCAAGATGTTAAATTTTGAAAGTGGAAAAAAGAGATATACTTGGGGATACCACCTCTTAAGAAGTTTTACTCAATGAGGTGATTTATCACATAACAGAATATCCATGTGGTGTAAATGTGGAAGACTTAGAATCTTAAGATGTTACATAGTACAAACATGATCTTTATCATATGAGATCTAACAAGGGTGGTTAATAAGTTATCTTTAGTGCAAGTGGGAGTGTTGTAATAGGGTTCCCTAGACCCAAATTAAAAAATAATTCTTATTATCATATCGTGTATACAGTTAGATATACATGATGTACACTTACCATTATTGTGTAGATATTTATGCATCCACTATTTAATGGTAATGTCCATAGATTAATTGTCATATAAAAAGGTTATATCTGATCCAAGGCTATAATGAGAACCTTGAGATATAATGACATTAATCCTAAAAAAAGTTTCTATGGTCTAGATAAATCTTACTGACTGCACACAATAGATGTTTGGCTATCAGGTGCTCAGGGCTCATAAGAAATAAGACTTATTCTAATGAAACTCACACTTGGTGATCTCAAGTAGTGAGATCATGAGGATAAACCCTCCAATTGGAACACCACATGTTTTGGGTTTCATTGGTTGTTCCTATCTATGAACATATGTATTGGTCTCTTAAATTGAGATCTTTACCAGTGTGTTCCATTTAATTGCATACATTGATGCAAGAAAGAAACCATGATAATGAAATCATGGAAAGGTAGTTTGTGTTGGGTGAATTATTGGTGGTATGAAATTGGTTGAATGGTCAAGAAATGATTTTTTATTTTAGAGTTTAGGAAGTTTTATAACTCAGGCCTTGTTGATCAGGATTATAGTACCTTTATAAATCCTTGGACAAGGTAGTTAAAAGGTAAATCCATCCAGTTAGATCAACAAATAATAAATATGGAAAATGGTGATGACACAAGTGTGCATCATACTTTATGATATATCTAAATATAAAGAGATTATATTACATAATATGTGTTTGTAGGTTGGTTATCATTGCTATGAATTTCCTTATCACTTTAGGGGCCTTGATGGGTTGCTAGAATCCACTCTTGGTCTATGGATTTTATTCATTTCTTTTGAGATAAGGTCCTAGAGGGTCACATATGACAGCGTATTCAAGAATCCACCCTATTTAGTTGAATAGGTATATTGGAAATGGTGGGAATCACCACGGGGTATGAGTGTTGTCTAAGTTATCAGTCACCAATAAATAGATAAATTCATTATTATTAAAGTTATGGATAATTGAGTTAAATTTATTTAAATTATTTACAAGTTAAGTAAATATGAGAAAATATTAAGAGAACAAATATTATTTGAATATTTATGGTTTGTTTAATATTAAGTAGGAATTATGAGTCAAGTTAATGACTCGAGTTTATAATGTAATATATTTAACATATATTAAAGGTATGTGATAAAATAATAAATAATATTAACACAATTTATTTTTTCATAATTATTTTTTTAGTGGATGTTTTATAAAAAGGGGTCGGGGAACCCTACTGGGTATTTTGGACATCCACTATAAATAGGTGGAGAGAGGATCATACTTGATAATTATTCATGGTGAATTTTCTAGAGCCTCTCTCTGCTACCACATCCTAGAGAGATAAGTTATTGATCTAAGAATTCATATTGAGTTCTTCCTCATGAATCAAAGGCACTTTGGTGTGGTGATCATTGGGGATTCGAAGACGTCATTGAATTTATATGATAGTACCTAAAATTAAATGATCAACACTCCAATGTATTTTTGAAGCACATGTGGATGATATAGAGGTATAATGTTATGGATCCTTCAAGAAATGATCACTGGTGATGAGTTACATTGGAGCACGAATTCAGATATAAACAGGTATGTTTTTGGTTTAAGTTTCACGATCTATTTAATTTACGCTTGATCCTTAGACCATATGGGGGATCAGATCATTGGAGATAAAAAGTCTCCTCATCCTCATGATGGAATATTTTAAAATCCCTTGACCACTGGCTTCCATTGAGCACTCTAGTACCTTCACTTACCTATTTCAGAGCCCAAAAGTAAGGGGATTCTCTAGGGAAATCCACTAGGGAAATTCACTTGGGTGAACCTCCACTTAAGTGAGCCACTGGGGTGAACAATAAGAGAAAGTCACTAGGGAAAGCCACTTGGGAGAGCCTCCCCTTAGTATAACTACTTGGGTGAGACACTAGGGAGAACCTATAATAAGGTGACCCCCCACAACTAGGGATACCTTTCATGTGGGTGACTACCATCTCAAGAACATTAAGTTGGCTGAAATTTCACCCAAGGCCATTTACTTGGGCAACCCTTCACCCAAGGCCTTCCACAAGGGAAACCGTTCAACTAATTTCCTTCTATTGGATCGATCATTTTCCTAAGACCTTCCGCTTGGGTGAAGTAAACTCAAGGCCCTCTATTAGGGATAAGCATTTTTTCTATCCATCACTAGGGATATAAACTTTATCCCACCCTCACTAGAGCTATGTACCTTAGCCATCCCTCCCCAGGGATAACCACTAATTCATCCATGTCTTACACATGTGAATCCATAAGAACTATATAAACCAAAAGTCAAGATAATCCTACTAGTTTCCATAAATATGGAGAGTTGAGATACTCCTCATTATTTTACTTAAACATATCAAGTCAAGGTACTCCACCTAGTGTCCCAAAATGACTAGAGACTAGAAAATCCTCTCAGAACTAAAAACATACTATTCACTTTTCTCCTTTACTAGAGTGAACAATATATGGGATTTCTATTTGGTGTAATCTCCCAATCCATCTTGATTTCACCTAATTCACTTCCAAGATTAGGAATATCAGGGAAAAACATGTGTAAACCCCACTACCTCTCCTATTGGCATACCCTTTATGACATAAAAACCATACATGGGCCTCCTAATAGGTGGAATCCCCATCACTACCTCAAAGAGAATCACAAATTCATTTGTCCCACTCAATCTAATTTCATTTCCCTTTTCTCAACATAAGAATAACATGTGGGAATCTCATTCATAGGCCTCAATCAATCCCCTATTGTTTTCTCTAATATAATATGACTGATTCCCTATCACATATTCCTAACACCAAGGATGAATCACACAATATTAAAGGTCTAGTTGACCATTATGATAGTATAATTGAGATGCATCAAAAGTATCATCTTCCAAGTCCTAACATCATGATTTGAAGGTGGATAGTGCATGCCCTTGCTATATGATGTTAAACAGTATGGACCGGTCTACACATATCACCTTAAATTGTATCACTCGAATTACATGGAATTTGATTTTTATTAAACATAACATGTAAGATACATCTTTGAGGTTCAAAAAAAATATCCCCAAACATACTTATTCTCTTATGTTATGAGAATATGAAAACTGAATCTTCCTAAATACCTCAAGTCAAGACAATCCTCCCAACTTCGTAAAATATTCTTTGAGATGAGATAATACTATTAGATCCCAAATAAGGGCATCCTATTTTGTGTAAACCCCAACCTAAGCTAGATACCTCCAATGTGATGATCATATTCTCTCCTTATATATATGATCATAAGGATAATCATCCTTCTATGGTGACGATACAAGGATCCCTCTAGTGATGAACCATAAATTATCCACACCTTCTCCCATATAGTTACTAACATACATGATGAACTAGAAAGGGTTTCTCATATATAAGTCCCACACAAACCATTTCTTGGAAAAATTCACCTACTAGTCCTTACCAAATGATGTTAAACTGCACAGGTTGGTCCATGTCAAATGGATTTAAAAGTTACAATGTTCCCTTCTAAGCATCATCAAACTACATGGATTTTTATTTATGTTCTCACTGGATACCTAAGACACCTATTTGTGGTTCAATCCCAACTACACAACACATTTAACCTTCCTGGATAGTGATAAAATCTAGATTTCCCAACTATATCTATAATCACTGGCAACGCTAATTAATAAGATGAAGATTACGGACCTTTGATACATACAAATATTCAAATTAGTACTGGGCCTCGATCATATCATTGGCACATGGGTAACAAGTCCCACACTGGGATTTGGTCAAGATTCATGAAAAATTTCTTAATTATAAATGAGATTCATATATTAAGAAATAATTATCCAATTTTTTTTTGTAATGATCCATTCCTCCCATCCTCTCGAACAACATAAATTCTGAAAAATCACCGATAAACACTCCAGTGACTTTCTACCATTGGAAAGAATGTTCACAATGAAATTTACTTTCAATGATGAGGGAGCCCTTGGATGTTTTTGGTTCCTTGAAAAAATCCCATAGGAAACTGTTTCAAAAAAAAAATGGTGAACTCGATGTGATGATTGTGCCACCATGGATAACCTTTCATATTTAATAATTAGACCATTCTATTTTAGGTGATAGAAAAGTTGTGAAAATGATGCAAAGATTATTCCACTATGCTCAAACTCTCATAATAATTATTCAAGACATTCTGTTTTGGGTGTAATAAAAATGGTGAACTCAATGTGAATATTGTTCCACCATGCTCAACCTCTAATAATGATGCACAAGGATGTTCTTTTTTAGGTGAAATAAAAATGAAAGACTTGATGTGAATAATTTGACAATGAAAATACTCTCTCATACAAAAAATGATCAATATCCCATTTCATATTGGGAAATTTTTTTGTGTGATGTATAAACAAATGGTGAACCTGATGTGAATCCATTAATTGTAAAATAAATCAATCATATATGGACTCTTACTTATGATGCTGCATTCATGGGTTTCCTTTTGTTTACTTTTTTTGGACCTTCATGACTCCCAAAAATTTAAATGGAATAAATAAATGCACTAATTTATTACAAACTCACAAAACAAGATGTTGGTGACCACAGGACAACTCAAACCGTGGATAACTTGATGATATATCAAATATATGCCTCCACTATTATTCATACCACAACCCTATGGCCCCGACGTACACTGTAACAATTTATATGCCTCTTTCTCCAGTTGGAGAAAACTCTGGTCTAAGAATACCATCTCAATGGATTTATAAAGGCTACGTAGGATTCACATGAAAAACTCTATATTATGAATCCTTACAGGAAATCTTATTAATGATAGTCCATGGAGAAGTAGGTGACCCCTATTTCTATCTATAACCACTTTGAGAGACTATTCCTATAGAACAACAATATATACCACCCTTACATTAGGAAGGGGGATAAGGAAACCCACCACATTATGGTAACATCCCAAGAGCTACCTAAGAGGGATCCTATCAACCATGGACATCATCACTGATGTGTGACCCTAACCCTTCAAGAGGCTTCAGTGGAAGCTGTGTATGTCTAAATTATTTATACTAGGACACCTAGAAGGAGTTCCTACCAGTGGAATCCATAAACTAAAACTCTAGGGTATTTTAATGTCCCTACTTATACTAGCACCCTTATGACCCATCAACACATCCTGACTGTGACACAGAACCAATTCCAAATCACCACTACCCAGAAGCTTCAGAATTAATCAAAACTATCCTTGGTGACATCAGAATCCCATAGAGAACCCTAGAACACATAGTTGGGTTATTTATATTATCATTTTTAACTATGGGGTGATCTCTAGTATCATCATGTGAATAGTAAAATACCCAAAATTAAAGGTATACTACCCTTAATTAAATCCATGTCTTCCATCACAAGTTTTTCATTAGAAAATGTCATCACTATTGGCCTAAACAATGCCACAAACTATGATAATGTCGACGAAGTGGTAGGTGAAATTACATTCACCACCCACCCACCAATGGATAATGGATAAGCCATCTTAGTATAAGATAATATTTTTTAGTTTGAATCCAAAATAACAGAACCTGAGTAAATCAATGTTGAGTTTCTCTGGGGAAACATACTCACTGAGTACAGTTATAAGGTTAAGGATATCATACCTTATTCAGTTAACCCTCTTAAATCAGGAGATATTACTCAAACTAGATGGAGAAAATCATGCCGCCACATCAATATAGGATCATATCATCCTACTTACTTTATTAAAAATACTTTTTTTATCGAGATTTCCCACCACTGGAATAATATCATCCACCAATTTAGGAAAGTCATCCAATCCTAACTGAGGGAGTGGTATCATTAGAATTACTGGATGATCTCACTACTCAGATGAAATTTCTCAAAGGTTGATGTGTACTAGTAGAACCATATAAGAAACCTTATTTTGAGTGGGTGGATTCAATACCACCACCACCGATGTGCCCACATGCATTATTTAATTCACACAGGCTACAGTCAGATTAGTTTATTGTTTCCGAAACTAAATTAGATACTAAAGCGTAGTATAGTGATAATACAGGGTCAGTCCCATGGGGATTGAACTGGATGATGGGAACATAAGTCTCTGAACCCTATGTATAGGATTACTCAAAAATTGGTTGAGTTTGGGTGTAACTAATGATAAGGTATTTGTGATTAATATTAGGGAGAGAGAAGGGGTCATGATCAATTTTTGGGTTTAAGTAAAAAGATAATCTTAATCCAAACTTGGTATAGTCCTAAGGTTTATGATAAAAAGAAATAAAAGTTCACTGGTTGAATATGGTCAAACCAAATATATCTATTCATGAGGAAACTATTCCTTAGTCTGGATATAACTACACCCTATATTAATTTATCCTAGATTCTAATGTAGAAAGTATCATAGGCTACTATTCATAACCTATTGTACTCCAATTAGGTCAGGGTTATTCATTCAAACTCCCCATGGTCAGGGTTTATTAACATAATTAGATAATCAATTTTTGTTTAACCAGATTGTTATCCTTAGGGTTTCCAAGTTGATAATTAAATATTAATTAAATTTAGACACCACTACTCTCAACCCCCCAACCTAAGCGGTTTATCCACTCATGGTAGAAATGATAATAAGTAGGTAAATAATTAAAAACATGTTTATTTTACCTATAAAAATTGAAATCAAACCTTTAAAGATAATGCATTCAAGAATAAGAAGTTTATAAATTAAATCAATAACTACTGGAACCAAACACTTAATTGAAACAAGGAATAGGAAAGAACGCAACATGGGCTCATCATCAGAGGTGATTGAAATATAAAATACTCGTAATTAGATATCAGTGATGAAAAAGGATGAAGAATAATTGAAAATTGATCCATGGTGCTTGAATAAATTTAAAACAATAAAATTAATTTATGCAAGTTTAGTTTAGAGATAAGGAAGTACAAAAGAAAAAGGAAGAATATGTGAGAAAATGAAAATCCAATGAGTTTCGTCTATTCTGTCACTATTATGCACGTTTAAGATGTAAATACTTAGGGTTTTTCATGACATGTAAATATGTTATGTCGTGTAATTATGATCTAATATTTTCTCTGTGAATTTTGAATCTGGCATGAATCTCATGAAAATATAATCTAGAAATATTTGAGATTGGGAATCTTGACTCTTCTCAGGACATGTAAATAATCTTCACGATGTGTTTCTTCCTTTGATTGGATCTTTAAAGTCGGAATTGAATTTCAAATGTTACACAACATATATTGAAGACTCATGTTGTGTAATTGTTTCATGGCTTGTAACTCCTTCACAACTTGATTCACGACTTGTGATATGTTATGAATAATGCATACACATTGTGTAAGTGAATCTCACGATGTTTAAGGATCATTTTTGTCCCTTTTATTCAGATTTTACTTTGAAACTTTGGAAAACTATTTCCTAAAATAATAAACACATATCTACTGCTTTTTTTAGTAAAATATTTATATTTCTTAATAAAATGATTGAAACATTTCTATACTATTTTGGCTTATCAAATCCCCCTAAACTTGAACAATTTCTTGTCCTTAAAAAAAGCATCTCAACATGATGGAAAAAGGTAAGTAATTTTTAAAATAGGAAACACTCATTATAACTAGGAAAATAAAACTAAGTGTAGATAAAAAAAAGTCAATATCTAGAATCAATTCTTCATAGAAAATCAGTCATGACTCATAGTTCAGTTATTTATTCAAATTCTCAATCTTTTAATTACCATTTCTTAATGGTCCCTTAAATTCTATACCCATTTTCAATTTATCTGACAATGAATTTTCTCTTATCAGTTAGAGTAAAATGAAACTGAAGTTATGATTATACCCTGAATATATGTTCCTAACCATAGGATTGTATTCATTCTATTATCTCCTCTTCATAAAGAAAATTACAAAATTAATCATTAGGGATTCAACAAAAGGGGTTCAAATGAATTTGAGGTTGTGGACAGGTGGGTAGAAAGTGAAAAACAAGCTAAAAAAGTAGGATAAATTTTGAATTATAATGCACGAATGTCATGAATAGTGTAATGAAATAAATACTCCCATAACAAATGAAGTACATGATCCCAACATCTCAAGGTGGATCTATGAATATATCAAGTGAGTTTAAATGGAACCCAGTTTCTTTCTTTTTTTTCTTTTATTATTATTTATGTTTTGAAATTCATGTCTAGGACAGATCTCACATCAATCCCACAACCACATATGATCTTTCATGGGATTCATCTTTCTAGAAATAATAATTTTTGACCTTTCTAATACACAACCCAATAATATTTTTTAATTTTTTCTATTTTTGAAATGAACATGATAGGTGTAAAATATCAAAAATTACACATGGATCATAATAAAATAGTCTCATAAACACCAAAATACATCTCCTCAGTCACAAAATCCCATGTCTAATGATTGAAAAACTTCCCCCACACTTGTTCAAAGTAAAGTCATGCATAATAAAAAGATCAGTGTAGGAAGGGATAATTGTCTTGGAATGGCTGAATCCGACTAAGGTAATTCATAGAAACTATGGGCTAAATGAAGGAAAAATATAAGGTGGGTATCAGAAAAAAGTGGAACAACAAATATTTCCTTAATAATATTAAAATTGTATCTATTCAGTCTTAGCCTTAATAAGATCTCAATGAAAGTTCTGATAGGTTTATATGTCCCAAGTATCACCCAACAAATATGCTCAAAAAAGAATATGCAATCATAGGTTCAGAATCCTCTCAGGAATGGGAGTAAATATAGAAAAATAGAAATCACTCAGGGTATAAAGTCAAGTAATAAGTCAATTAAAATGGGATTATTTTTTTAATTTGAAATAATTTACTAAACTCAATAATAATTCTAAAAATAAAAATAGAAGAAAAACATGAATTTTTAACAATTTCCAACTTAACTTTTTCTTTTATTTAAATGGCTACAATGAGTCTCAGGTCTAAACCATGCTTCTAAAGAAAAAATGACTCCCAGAAAAATGAAAAATGAAAAATATTCCAATTCTATCGATATTGAAACTAAATAAAGGCCCCTCATACTTAGAATAAGTTTGTTTTCACACTATTTTTGAAAGAAACATGGGAGGGGTATGAAAGATAATGTTTAGATTAATGAAATGGAAATTTTGAAAAATTAATACTATGGAATCAAGACCTCCTTATAATGAGTGGCATGCCGTGGGGAAATTTGCGAAGTCTTGATTTTGGAATTGGGCTACCTGTATTTGGTTATAAATAAAAATCATGCACTAGATAAAACATTAGTTCACATGGTTTAAACATTTGTAATGAAATAATAAAGGGGATTTTGCCCAGTGAATAGAAATGATTTTTTTTATTTGAATATAAATATGTGATATAGAATAAATTTCTAGTGGACCTATGAATAATAAAAAAATGAAACCAAAAACAAAACTAAAATACTATCATATGAATCTAAATAAAATGAAAAATGGGTTGCCTCCCATTAAGTGATAGCAATGACGTCATCATCTAGACATATGGACTAAAGTATAAGTCATAATCATATATCATCTCAAATATCCTCTATCTTCCACAACTATTGATGGCAGTGTCTTATATCTCTCTTGGTCGTTTTTCATGGTTGATCACCTAAAAATCATACCAACCATGAATCTGGTGTGAGAGGAAAGGTATCGATGGTCATTGTGGTGGTGATGGATACTGAGCACAAATATATAATGATAGATCTTGAAGCTGACACTCAACATCAGCCAAATGCCAAGTTATATATAGAATAACGGAAGATAGTGATGACACATGTGAATCTATGACCATTGAAGAATTAGATGAGCTAAACATGGATACAATAATAGTGTAATGAATTAAAAAATAATCCAAGTAAAAGAATGAAAAAAAATTATCCCATATATATATATATGAAGTAAAATGACACAACAATTAAAGGGAATATAGATAGTATCAAATGAGTACCCTGGAAGCATACAAAAATGGGTGAGTGGACTAGGGTAGACAAAGAGAAATAAACATCATCAAGTATCTTATATATAGACCACTCCCAAATAGAGGGTGTCTAAAACTAGCCTTATAGGTAAATATCAGCAATGGAAGACTAGACTGGTGGATCAACTACTGATGGAAGTATCATGGTGCTGGAAGCTATCTCAGTGGTGGATGGTGGGGAGGTACCGATCTGGAGTGTGGTTGTGGATTTGAAAACTAGATTAATGAAGTGAACCTCGATGGGTGGGGCAGCTGCTGGGCCCTTTCCCCTTTGGGCCTTCTATGAAAAAAACTCTAGCTAGGTAGTAGGGTCTATCAGCTCTAATGGGATATTGAACATAGTGGTGGCTAGTGTAGGAGTGGTAAATGATGAAGGGATGAAAGAGGTTGGTGGTGGGTGAGAGGCTGTAGAGTATGATGGTGGTGTAGGGGTAGTGAAATGAGATAACTTCAAAAAAGGGATGTGAAGGTGATGGGTAATTTGATGCAGATTCTCCAAGATGTAGAGATGCATACCCTAGATATTTAATTGATATGATAGGGTGGTTGGAAAATTATGGCAGGTGGTGGTGGTTGATATAGGAATATGGGTGGATTCATTGATGGGTAGGAATGCAGTAGGGGTTGGGGCGGTATTGGCGGTTGGATTAGTTGTGGTAGGAGTTGGTGTAGGAACAATTTCACGGTCTCTAGGTGCCTTTTCAGTAGCCTCAAAGACTCGTAGTACCCATTGGTTGGTGTCACCATCACTCACTGGTAACAGCATCTTGTATAACAACATGAAGTCAATGGACTCCATAGGACCAAGGGACGTGAGTGGAAGGGCGGCATAAAAAATGATGAGACAACAAGCCAAATGGGTGATGAAAGATCCACCCATAAAAGTGACTCACATACTATATGGATGTTCTATATAGTAAAAAGTGAACTAGTAGGCCATGTTGACAGTCAGACCACCCTTGGAAGCAGCATGTATGATGACATCCATATGGATAACACTGCCATGAGACTCAACACAAGCATACCAAGAATGTGTTAATTCCCAATGAAGAATGCAGAGTTCTAGACCTCATATTTGTGTGGATTTTGTAATCCCGAGATCGTGATCAGTGTGAGTATCCCATGTAATCATCCTCCTATGATTTTTATAATTTGACTTGGATGGATCAAGATGTATGATTAGGAATACCTATGATGTGGAAAAATCATTAATATAAATCCCAAAACCTATACCAAAATCCGTGAAAGAAATATCATGAGGTCATCCACCTAATTTGAAGTGGAGGATTTCAATGGTGACCAAAAAAGTGGTAAGAAACTCATGTAACAGCTCCCGTTATGTCTCATTGCACACATCAATAATGGAGGAGATATGTAGGTGGTCGAGGAGTTGGAGTACCTCTTGGATGATATGCAGGCATGCGAGGGAGGCCATATCGAGAGTTTTGTTGGTCCTTATTGGTTGTGCCTGCAGATGGTTGAGTGCCACATGGTGCTGGGGATCGGAAAAATGTAGGATGAGGTGAAGGTGGGGATGGCCATCCCCATAATACCCACTGGATTTGGATTGAGAATCCTCATGAATATCTAGTGCTTTAGGTATTGCAGCGGAGGTGGAGGAGGAAGATACACAAGGTGGTGGAGGTGAAAAACCTCTCCTATGCGTCACTGATGGCATATCATCTCGCAACAGAATGATATTGGTAGAATGATGTCACAAAATCTTCATGTGTTCTATTTTTAGGATCAGGGTCAGCTGTAGAGAGGTGTGGATAAAGGAGGAGGTGAGAGGGAGAGGGGGAAGAAGGGGGGGGGGGGGTTGGGTGCGAGCGATGAGCGGTGGGAGGAGGGGGGTCGAGTGCATCGTGAACCCTAGGGCAATGAATTAAAAATACCAGGACATTAAAGTATATGTATTTAGATACAAGATGTGTAATTTTCGAATTTATTAAATTTAGTTCGGGAAAGGTACACATCATGAATCTTGATTACATGACGTGTATTTTTTTATTTTTTCACAGCTTGGAATTAGAGATTGTTCCTTTTCTCCTTGCATGCCTAAAGTGACCCTAAATATTATACTAACCTAATCTAGCATAATGTGACCTAACATAGGTTTCCTCCTAGTCAAATTTCACATAACATCAAGATCTTGACTCTTTTTCACTTAGAGAAATTTCAAGCTGATTAAATTCCCCTCATAGAAGGGCTCTTGATAGATTTTCAACCATTGACCATTTACTTTGAATGGCGGCCCTCCTTATTTTTTAATCTTAATGGTCCCATAAGGTAATACTTTTATGACCACAAAGGGTCCTAACCATTTAGATTTGAGCTTCCCATGGAACATTTTAAAATGGGAGTTTAATAACAAAACCTTATTCCCTAGGAAAAAATGCATCTTACATTGCATTGATCATGGAATTTCTTGGTTTTCTCTGTATAAATCTTGGAATTTTCATAAGAATAATTTCTAATCTCTTTAAATTCATCAAATTTTAGCATCCTATCTTCCCTATATTTTTGATAATCCATATGGAGCTTCTTAATTGTTTAATATGAGTGATTCTCTAGTTCTACAGAAAAATGGTATGGTTTTCTATACACTAATAAGAAGGGGGTGGTACCAATGGGTTTTTTGTATATAGTGTGGTATGCCCATAGCGCATCATATAAATTCAAAATACAAGACTTTCAAATTTTTTATGAAATTATCAAGGATTTTCTTAACTTCCCTATTTGAAAATTCAAATTTCTTAATTGTTTGTGGGTGAGAGGGAGTTCCTGTGTTATACATGATGCCATATTTTCCCAGTATTCCTTTAACAAATTGATTATTAAAATTTTTTCTCCGATCAATAATGATTATTTTGGGAAATCCAAATCATAAAAACAAATTTTTCTTTATGAAATTCATGATCACTTTTGCAGTGTTGTGGGTGGTATCTTCATCATCTACCCATTTTGAAACGTATTCCACATCAATAAGGATATTAAACATTATATGTGAATTAGGAAATGGTACTATGAAGTATATTCCTTAAACATCTAAGATTTTGACTTCCATTATTGTTTTTTGGGGCATTTCATTCCATTTTCTAATGGTTCCAATTCGTTTCCACTAATCAAATATTAGAAAATAATCTCTTCCATCCTGTTGTAGCGTGGTCTAGAAAATCATACTTTGTATAATATTTTCTACTGTGTATTCTGGTCCATGATGCCCTCCAGTTTGTGGCATGTGACACATGTCTAAGAAATTTTGTACCTCATCTTCTAGGATGTGGTGTCACAATAATCCATCAACGCAATGCTTGAAAAGGAGTGGTTCATCCCAGTAGTAGTGTGAAACTTTGACTAAAAATCTTATTCATTGTTGATAAGTGAGGTCAAGTAAGAGGGATCCCATAGTGAGATAATTTTCATTGTCTAGAAATCATAGGTGTTCCTTTGTATTTATTCTAAATAGATTTTTATCAGGAAAGTCGACTTTAATGTCTAGATCATTATCAATGTCTAGTATACTTGATGAATATGTCGAATTATTTTAGTAATAGAATCCACCATATCAGTCTTGTTTTGAAATCCTTTTTATTCATCAAATATCATAGGGCAGTACAGTCAGTGTAAACAATTAATTTTTAACCAAAACAGATAGAAGTGAAATTTATTGAAAACAAAGACAAATTATAAGAGATAATTATCTATAGTTTTATAGTTCACTTGAGCTTAATTAAATGTGTGACTGACATAGTAGATGAGGTAGAATATGTGAGAGACTCACTATCATAAATGCACCAACAACGAAGTCACTAGCGTTGCACATCAACTCAAATTATTTTTTCCAATCTGGTGAAATGATAATATGAGCATCTAATATGATTTTATATGAAGTTTTGAATGTCCACTAACATTCTTTAGAGAATTAAAATAGTGTTTCCTTTTATAATAGGTGTGTTACAGGGTGGAAAACTTTTGAAAAATATTTCACAAATTGCTGATAAAATCTGACATGTCCTAGAAAGCTCTTTATGCCTTTAACTTTTGAGGGATCAAGTAAATATTTGATCACTTTAATTTTTGTGGAATCAACTTGCATACAATCCTTGTAAATTTTATGTCCAAGTACTATGTCTCCTTAAACTATGAAGTGAAATTTTTCCCAATTTAAAACCAAGCCCTTCTCTTCACAACATTTTAGGACTAACTCAAGATTACTTAGGTAGTCTAGAAATGATCTTCCATAAAATGAAAATTCATACATGAAAATTTCAAATAATTACTCCACCATATCATAGAATATATGTGTCATTCAAATTTTAAAGGTTTTTAGTGAATTTCACATACCGAATACATGTGTCTATAGGTTAAGGTACCAAATAGACACATGAATGTTTTCTAGAGTAATCATCGGGGTTTACTACAATCTGATTGTATCCCGAATATCTATCCAAAAAAATAGAATTTATGTCCTACTAGTCTCTCCAACATGTGATCCATGAAGGGGAAGGGAAAATGATCTTTCTAGGTAGTCAAATTTAGGTTTCTATAATCCACACATACTCACCATCCAGTGATGGTGTGAGTTGAGATAAGTTCATCTTCATCATTTTTTTGAACAGTGAGACCACCTTTTTTTTGAACAACTTGTAGCGGGTTCACCCACTCACTATCAAAGATTGAAAAAATTATTATATAATCTAGAAGTTTCAGTACTTCTTTCTTAACCAATTCCCTTAGTTTTGGGGAGATTCACCTATGGGGTTTGTGTTTAGGCTTCAAATTTTCTTCTAATAATATTATATGAGTTTATATTGTAGGACTGATGCCTTTGATGTCAACCACCCCTAGTAAATTGATTAATTATGTATTTTTAGTACTTTTATCAAGTTTTCCTCTTATGACTGTGTAATTTTTGAGTTAATGATGACTGGTAGTGCAGTAGAAGTCTCTGGAAAAACATTCATGAGTGTACTAGGGAGGGGTTTTAGCTCCTGTTTTGGTGGATGAATGATTTTGGGTATGGATGGTGGGATTCTGTTCCTTATAATAGGTTCTATGTACTTCACATAATCATAGTCATATCCCTCCTCTTTATTAATGGTAATATCATTATTATTTTCTTCAATGTTTAAATATCCATTTATTTTATATGTGATAAAGATACCTTGAAAGTCAAAATAATCATCTATTTGTTGTGCTTCTTTTTCTAGATCGAACACAAATTTTTCATCGCCTACTCCGAATATGATTTTTCCTTGATTAACATCAATAAATTCCTTCCCAGTGGCTAGGAATGGTCTTCTTAGGATGATTTTAACATCTCCATCTTCCATGTCCATAATGAGGAAGTCCGCTAAAAAGATGAACTTGATGAATTTGACTAAGACATCCTTGAGAAGTCCTCAGAGATACATTACTGATGAAAAGACTAATTTTAGTGCCACTCTAGTTTTTTTTGAGTTCCTAGAGTTTTATTTTATAGAATACACTCATATTCATGAGGTTAATTGTAGATCCTAAATCGTACAAGGCTCTTCCAAAGTTACATTCTCATATTGTGCATGGGATCGAGAAACTCCTAAGATCACTCATTTTGGTTGGAATTTTTTACTAAAAAACTACAGATAACTCTTAATTTAGTGGGATGACTCATAGGTCTTCCATTTTTATTTTATTAGATAACAATTCGTTAGGTAATTTCACATAGATAGGCATTTGTGGGATTTCCATCGTAAATGAAATTTGTATGTGAAATTGTTTGAACATCTCCAAAAATTTATTGTATTTTCATTGAATCATTCCTTGCCCCGTTCTTTCCAATAAAGGGAGAGGTTGTTTATAAGGTGGTAGTTCAGTGTAGACATCTTCTTTGGGTTTCTCTTTTTTTGGATCTTTTGTATAAGGTGGTACTTATTGAGGTATCTCTTGAGTAGTTTAATTTTATTTTCCATTATCTTTTTATTATATGATGGTTGTATGATTTTTGGGGTTCGTTAGCTTGTTTTTATTCTCCTATACATGGTTTTTTTTAATGTAAAACACTTTACATATCCTCATAACTACTTCCTTTGCCTCTTCCCTTGGGTATGTCTCTGTATTACCAGGTAGAGTACCTGGCAATCTTTATGAAAAGGTCTTTGAGATATGACCCATTTGATTCTTGAGGTTACAAAGAGACTCCCTTTGATTATGAATTTCTATATATTGGTTGGTCATCCTCTGATCTTCTTTTTGAATGAAGTATGAGAGTAGATTTTCCAAATTTTATTGAAGAGGAATGACCAGTTGTTGAGGTCCTGGTAGAGCTGGTTTAAATATTTTTGTGCTATAAGAGGGAAAGGTTATTACGTTACTTTTTTCAGTGGTATAGGAACATGATTCATTGGCAGATATCCTGGTGGTTCTGGGTTCCTGAATGTTTCCTAACTACTTATTTACTGGTAGTACCTTTGATTTTTTTGTGGTTGTTGCATGATCCTTTTTTGATAATACTACTATGGTTGCTGAAATTTTTTATTCTACTGATTGTAGTTAATTTAATTATAATCTTGGCTTTGTTGTTCCTCAACACCTTCCACAAAGTCTTGATATAGGTGTACACCACCACACATTTCATAGGATTATATCTCCATTACAGGAATATGATAGGGAGGTGGTGAAATAGGTAGCTTAAAGGATTCTAGCTTCTTGGTTAAGGATTCTACATGTGCAGCCAGTCGTGTATTTTCTTCAACTTGGTGGATTCCATGTTGGGGTGGTCCATGATCTCTCTTCCATAGGCTGACATGATGAGGCACTTCATCAAAAATTGTTCGTCCAACCTTGGGTGTTTTAAACATCAACCCTCCATCAGTGGTGACATCAATGATTGTGCGAATAGCCAGTTAAAGGCCTTTACAAAATGTTTGGAGTTGTATCCACATATCAATCCAATGAAGTGATAACTTCTAAGTGAGTTCTTTGAAGCAATTTCATCCTACACATGCTGACCCACCATGAGTTTGAGAAAAATATTGGGTGTAATTATAGAGTTTCCAAGTCCAGATAGGCATAAAGTACTCCTCCATGAATTTCTTGGCTAAATCATTCCAAGTTGTGATGGAATTGGGATCCTGACTTTTGATCCAATCTGTGGCTCAGTGTCATAGGGAGAAGGGAAATACTCTTAGTCTTATAGCATCAAAAGATACTCCCTAGTTGTGAAAGGTATCCTAGACTTCCAAGAAGTTGGATATGTGTTCATAAGGATCTTCACTTTGAATTCTAGTAAACTGAGCCATATTTTGGATCATAAAAATGAGTCTAGAATTAATCTCAAATGTGTAATCTTGACTTCTCCCTGTGTATTGTGGGTTGAAAACTGGGTGTAGCACCATTTATTGACAACAATTCATAATCTGTAATGGTGCATTCTTGTTGCACTGACTTCTCCCTATGTAGTGTGAGTTGAAAATTTTGAATGTTTAGTGGGTTGGGACCTACAAGATTGCTAAGATTTTCCATTTTTGAATGATATCATGTGGAAATTTACCTTTTTATTTTTGGTTCAAAGGAAAGTAGTTATTTTCAGTAAGGGTATTTGAATGTGTAAGAGGTCCCTGATGCATGCAGAAAGCTGTAAGTAAAAGGACATAATGACGTCCAAAAAGAAAAGAAAAAAGATTTAATAGAGAAAGGGGGTATAGGTGAGGTAATCCCAGGGTGTTTCCATAGGTTTCTATGATGAAGCATAGTTTTTGAATCCTAGTCAATGATGCCAAAATTTTACATCCCACATGCATCATTTAATTCGTGCGGTCCATGGTCATATTATATTATTGTTTCCCAAACTACACTTGATACTAAAGCGAAGTATAATGATAGTGCGGGGTCTATTCCCTAGGTATTAAAATAGATGACGGGAACTTAAGGCTTTAAACCCTATGTGTAAAAGTCCTCACAAATTGGTTGAGTTTTGGAGTTACTAATACTAAGGGATTTGAGATTAAGATCAAGGAGATAGACAAGGTCAGGATAAATTTCAAGGTTCAAGTAAAAAGATAATCTTAATCCTAACTTGGTATAATCCTAATGTTTAGGCTGCGAAGCAAACAAAGTTCCCTTGTTGACTATGGTCAAACCAACTAGATCTATCTAAGAGGTAACTATTCCTTATTCTAGAGATAACTACACTCTTGGATATTGAACATAGCCTATTCTACTCCAATTAGGTAAGGGTCATCCATTCAAACTCCCCATGATTAGGGTTTCTTAAAAAAATTAGATAAAAAAATTATTCAACTTAAATACTATCCTTGGGTAACCGTGTTGAGAATTAAATATTCATTAACTTCAGACACCCCTACTCTCAACCCTTGCCCTAAGCAGTTTAGCCACTCATGGTAGAATTGTTTATAAGCGGGTAAAGAATTGAAAACATGTTTATTTTACCAATATAAATTGAAATCAAATAGTTAAATATCGTGCATTCAAGAACAAGAAGTTTATAAATCAAATCAATCACAACTAAAACTAAACACTTACTTGAAACAAGGAACATGAAATAATTCAAAAAGGGTTCATTGCCAAAGGTGATTGAAATGGAAAACACTCGTAACTTGGTATTGGTGATTCAAAAGGATGAAGAACGCTTGTAAATTGATACATGGTTCTTGAATAGATGTAAAGAAATAAAATTAATTGATGTAATATGATTTTATAGAGAAGGAATAATCAAAGAAGAAAGAAGAAGATGAGAGAAATAGAAAATCCAAAGAGTGCCATCCATTCTATCATTGTTGTCCACATCTGAGATGTAAATACTCGAGATTTTACATGACATGTAAACATGTCACGTCATGTAATTCCAATCCAAGATTTTATCAATGAATTTTAAATCTCACATGAATATTTTGTTAATCTCATCTTGAATCTTTAAGATTTGGAATTTTGATTCTTCTCATGATGCGTAACTGGTCTTCATGGCATGTTTCTTCATTCAGATGGATCTTCAATGAAGGAATTGAATTTAAAACATTACATGATATGTATTAAATATTTACGTCATGTAATTGTATCATGACATGTATTTACTTCATGAATTTCTCCATGACTTGTGATACATTGCGAATGATGCATACACACTGTGTTAGTGGATTTCACAACGTGTAATGATCATTTTGGCCTTTTTCATTAACTTCTCCTTTAAAACATTGGAAACCTATTTAATATAATAATAAACAAATACCTTGTGTATTATCAAGTAAAAAATGAATATTTATTAATTAAATTATTGAAAAATGTCTATAATATTTCAGATTATCAACCACCCAACTTAAAAAACCCAAACTTCTCAATATTTGATGGAAGTGGTGATCCAGAGAAACATCTCATCCAAATTTATTCATAGTGTGGGCCAATGGTGGGAACCTTATAATAATAAGAGGCTTCTATATTCATATTATTTGTATAGAAAATAACATGTCCCACATTTTATTAGTATAATAACCTCAAATTTGGTTATATTTTAAGATGAGAAGATCTATTCTTGGAATTAATCTTTTATTTTAGCTCCACATTGTGGAAAAAGACTATCCTTGAAATCCTCAACTGAAAGTAATAAGATAATTAGAGTTTCATGAATTAAATTTATATATGAAAGGGTTTAACTTACTATATAAACATTTAGCTTTACCATGATCAATTATTAGATATATTTATGGAGAACCTACATGATGAGTTTTCAACCATGCCCGTCTATCAAAAGTATCCCAATGGATTTTTAGAGTTTGTGATTGGAGCAACATGTCTAGAGGATTCTATTTTTAGTACTAAATAAAGATCTTATTAAGTACCAATGTCATAAATATAAAAATTAAGATAAGAATAAGCACCTACCATCACCCTCACACTAAAAAGATTGTGGCACCGTGACCTTGAAAAGAAGAAGAACAAAATTTATTCCATCACTAGTGATCAGGTTCTAGGGTATTTCATATCTTCTATCGATAGAAGACTGATCAAATTATAATAATTCAAGAATATATATAAAGTAGGGTATAATGATTGCATAAATTACTACCATTACCATCATATGATGTGTGACATCATCTAGAAATGCTTCTTGTTTAAGGATTTGTGGAAAAAGATGGCTGATGATTGTCATGTTCCATAGAATAATCTCATGGCGCTCATGGTATATGTGTTGTAAAGTCACCAAAATGAAGGAGAAGAATGGGAGATTTACCTATGAATAGATACATATGAATTTAATGAATTGATAATCCATAAATCAATGGATCATATACACACCATCATCAAGGAACGACAAAATAGGCAAGTTGTGGCCCCAATTCCCTCTGCATATTCAACTAAAACTTCTTCTACTTCTCATCCTCTAAATATATAACATTATTTATATAGGGAAAACAAATAAAGAAAGAGTTCCCATATACTCAATAAAATGTCCAAACTCATATGAACTCTATTCTCCCATCATTAGGCACTCAAGAATTGTCCCACCAAATGGGTTAATAAGCGTTGAAAAACCATATAAGTGAATGATCATCATCCCAATAGATGGACTGATGGCCACCAACGTATCAAATGAGATACCCTAATGACGAGGAACACCATTTAATATATGTTTCCATCAACATGGTATCATACAGTTCTAAAGGATTTTCAACTAGTTTTGAATGGAGTACACTCTTATTAGACATGATTACAAACAAATGAAATCATATGACCCTTGGTATGTTTTCCCATCATATACTCCTGGAATTAGTCAAAAAGGGATTGGTGATTCCCCAAAAGCTTATAAATAGGAATTATTATCCCTTTTGATACTAGAGAGTGCAATGTTAATAGATCAAACCATTATGTCAACAATGGATCAAATCTCTAGGATCGAGGATGGTACTCACATCATTATCCACTAATCCTTCCATTAATAATGGAAAGGGTGTGATCATATATTATTCCAGACTGCACCTTGCAGATGAAAAGGAAATCTCTACTAAAGAACATATCTCTGAGCTCCAATAAGAAATTTAAGAACTTTATAAGAAAATGATGAAGTTTCTTCATGGTTATTTTCCCCAGGGGTGAAATTTCATCATCCTACTGCCAAAGGTTCACTATATAGTGAAGTCCCCATAGACCACATGATTGGGTGAATTTTCATATTTTCAAGTACCCAACCCCATAACACTAAGGTTATTATCATATTTTCCACCCTATCATATCGAGAATTCATAGTCATTGGTAACTTCAATATCTCCCCCTACACTAGTGCAGAAAACGTTTTTTACGTCGGTTATTTTTTATTATTTACGTCGGTTTTTAGGCGACGTTAATACGGACGACGTTATAAATTTCGTTTTTTACGTCGGTTATTTAAAACTGACATAATATCCCTAACTTCACGGTGGTTATCACGTCGGTTCATATAATAACCGACGTGATAAATATGCGCGGGGGGGCTTTATCACGTAGGTTATTCCCTAAACCGACGTGATAAAACGCCTGGGATATCGTTTATCACGTCGGTTTATGTCATAACCGACGTGATAAACCCTTCCCCCTAGCCTATTATCACGTCGGTTATTTAGGAAACCGACGTGATAAAAAGGCCTGGGAAACGTTTTAGCATGTCGGTTATTGAATAACCGACGTGGTAAATCGATTCCCAGGCCTTTTATCACGTCGGTTATATTAAGAACCGACATGATAAAATCCCCGGGAA